>QLTV01020729.1:142736-161597 GCA_003457575.1 Thermophis baileyi
ACTTAGTAACTACAGCTCTAGATGCCCCCGTATCTACTACAAAGGTCACATTATTGCCCCCTATTTTCATTCGGACCAAGGGTTCAGGGGGGGCTTGACTTAAACCCGGTCCCCTTCAGTCCTCAGACCATTTCTCAGCTGCATGTGCACATAGTGAGTGAAGGCGATTGATACACACAATACGATGGAGGGCTTCCGCTAGTGCACTCTTGCCCATGTGAGTTGTTGAATGAGCATCTTTTACTGCATGACAGCTACTCTCTTTGGTCCCTGTACAGCTGCTATGAGTCTTTCAGTCTCTGGAAAAAGGCTTCTGGACTTTCATCAGTTTCTTGTATTATTAAAGAAGGCTTGGACATATTCACTGGAGGTTTAGCAGCCTGTTCTAAACCCTGAAGAATCAGGCTCTGATAATCTCGGAGGGATGTCATTTCCCCATAAGGATCCCAACCCGGGTCCTGCCTTGGAAACTTATCATCTAACACAGCCTGGAGGTTTCCTCCGGCCGTGGGTTTAAGGATATTACTGATGGCATTATTCAATCTCTCTCTCTCTTCACCATTGAGGAGAGCATTCATTAATTGTTCTAGGTTGGGGCTTCCATCCTACATTAAACGTGGGCCATTCATTTTCACAGAATTCTCCTGGATTGGCCTTAGGGTCTCCATAATCTCCACTAAAACCTTTCTTAAAATTCCTCAACATACACTGAAGAGGTGTCCTAGGGACACTTCCTCCACCACCCATTTTCTAAGACACTGCCACTGACCTGCGGTGCCGGACATTCCAACGGTCACCAACAGGAACTGCAATGGCTTAACCACCCACACACTTCTTGGGCCTCCTTAGGATACACCGATCCCGGACCCAGGGGGGTGATCAGGCCCCCTCTTCCACTCTCAAAACGAGTGGGACTACAATGTCACAATACTTGCCTGCAGGCGTCTTCCTTTCAGCCGGCGTTGTTTAGTGGCTTATTTTGATTCCAGTCAGGTTCTTGGATCGGTTGGTTGTCCAACAAATACCCCTGCGGTGCTGTCTGCCTCCTTCCAGATAAATCATCCGTGGCGCCTGAAGGTTCAGCGTGACAGCCCCGTCTGGGCACCGGATGGTCCGTGCCATCCTCAGTGAAATATCGCTCTGAGTCCCTTCGTGGTCGCCATAAATGTTGCAGGAAATGACAAGACTCAGACCACGGAATCAAAATAGGCTTGATTTATTTGCGCAAATAGGTTCAGAGCAATATAGCAAAAGCAACATCTGAACGAACTCTTATGGAAAAGCAAACACTTATATACTCCTCAAAAGTAGCAAAACACGGGAATATCAATGATTGGTTACATTATGGATTAGCCCTTGTTGCCATACTAAAGAAAGCTAAAATATCTTGTTCTTGCAAACATATCTAAGTTTCCTGTATTACATTTGTGGTTAAGTCTACACTTGAAAAGCCGTGAATTCTGAGGTTTGACATTTGCCATTTCCTTTGTTCCTTCACACATCTCAAAGTCTAAAGAACAATCTTTCTTTTATGACCTTCTTTATGTCTGGCTTCGTCTTGCCTCACTTTATGACTTTGCTTCACTTTATGTCCTACTTCAGTAGCCTGAAGTCAAGATCAAGGCCATTGAAAGGACTAAAGGATAATACTTGTGTTACCAAGCCATTTTTGGTATGCTGTAGACAAGGCTATCAAGATTGCAACATGACTCTGTCACTGATTAGCATTCTTATCTATTATGCCGAGAAAACAAGCATAGATATGTAAATACAACTCTCTAGAGCAGGGGTGTCAAACTTGATTTCACTGAGGGCTGCATCAGGGTTGTGTTTGACCTCGGGGGGGGGGCAGGGGGGCATGGCCGGGAGCATGGCCAGGGTGGGCATGGCCAGCTCGACGTCACTCCTCAAGGCTCCATTTTTGGCCACAATGGCCTCCTGCCGCTCTCTGCCAGCGAAAATGGAGCTCGGGGAGGCCGCACACGGGCCCGCCCGGGCTCCATTTTCACTGGCAGAGGGCTGCAGGAGGCCGTCGCACCCAAAAACGGAGCCTGGGTGGTCGCGCGGGGCCCTCCCGAGCTCCATTTTCGCTGGCAGAGGCACCGAGGGCCAGTCCTTCGCTGTTTCCAGGGCGGGCCTGCGGGCCAGATCTAAGCACCCCGTGGGCCAGATCCGGCCCCTGGGCCTTGAGTTTGACACCCCTGCTCTAGAGCATGGTTACCCAATCTGGGCCACACAGGGGTGAAATTCACTTACCTTCCCTACCGGCTCGCTAATGTGCGTGCGCGCACAAAAAGAAAGCTTGGTTCTTAAAAATCACTAGTCTTTGAAGGGAGAAGCCTGGAAAATTATCGCCGCGGTACCAGATTAGTATAGCAAATGTAGAACAGCAAATACCAGGAAGAACGTTATGCAGAGAGAGCATAAGGTGAAATACTTGGCCATTCTCCTACATGTAGGTGGGAGCTGGACAAAAATAATTGTCCTCATTTTGAAATTGTTTTATCTGCTGTACAGTACTGCACCTATCTTGGTTTAATTATTCATTATATTGCTTAACAGTTCATGGGTAACAGTCTCATTTTTAATTGAGTTCACCTTGAGCTTTGTGCTAAGGTGTGCTATAAAACCTGTTTAATATAATGGTTCCCTTAAAGGAAGTCTAGCACAAAGAATATGCATGCATGTATGTCTTGGTCATACTTCCTAGCATTATTTTTATTTGGTAGACTATGCTAACACAGAGCTATACTAAACTAAGAATTCACACCTTGTGCTTCATAAGTCGAGTACATAAGAGCCCATTGCTATTTATTTTTGGCATCAGATGGTTTTCTTTGGGTAAATGAAAATATGTGTTTTTAATCTCCAAAGTATACATGTTTTTAATCTCCAAAAGTGTATGTAACAAAAGAAGTATCTTTAAATATGACGAAAAGTACAATGAATAGATAGGATGCTGGAAAATAGATTCTGTAATTTTTGGAACTAGAAAAAATTATGTGCCCAAGTTTTCTTAAGAATAATTTGCTTGTATCTGCAAATAAATAAATAACATTTCTTTATCTGACTCATTTGCCAATACGTTATTACATCCTTTGAAACACAGAGGATCCCACATAGTTATTTTAAATATGCCTCTTGATGGCTGACTCAGAACATCTGTAAGCAACGGGACACACTTTATGTAGATATCCAGCATCGGAGTTTTACATCAACCCCTTTGTGGTCAAAATATTTGCAGATCTTGCAATGAACTGCTGATGCCTATCCCCAGCTGAATATGCAAACAAGATTTCACTGGCTAGGAGGTATCAGCATGGACTTACCAAGCGGGTTTTTCCAGACTGTGAGACTCATCAAAAAGACATTTTGCTTATAAATCAGATGGTTGTTAAAGTTACTTGGACTGTCACTGTGCATGAACTAAGTGGGAAGAGATATGCAGGAACAGGGTAAAGTATGGATATTCTTTCTTTAATAGGCTCAGAACTGATGTAAAGATGCATTTACATTTGTTGAACATGTTTCATCTTTTTTCTCAAGATGAAGTATGCGTTGACAAAATATTTCTCATTTTCCTGGAAGCCATTCTATAGCTGCCTAGAGGCATGCCTTTTACTATGCAGTTTGTTTCATTTTTCAAGTTCTACTGAGTCTAGGAAAAGAGGTGGGCGTACCTTTGTTTTGATCCAGGGGGTGTTTGTTTAATAAAACGTGAACTTCCCCATTCCTTCCATTGCTGGCTGCTGCTGCTGAGATCTTAAATAGTTGCAAGGTATCGATATTGCATCTTGTATCAAAAGTGTTCCCATAGAAGAGCTCAAAACTGGGGACGGAAGGAATGTTCGTACTACAAGAAAACGCTAGGCACTGTGATTGTACCAGAAATCATAATGATATTGCTTCAGTCATTATTCCAAATTACAGTCAGAACTGAAGAAGCGTCTCGGATGAGAAGCGAAACATCTTCAAGGAAAAACAAAGTCCAGTTGCTTTTTGAAAAAAGCAATTTTGGGACAACCGTGACCTAGATGTCTGAGAATCTCAATAGGCTTCAGTCGTTACAGTACAGAATATTTTTTAGGGTTCCATTCATTTGTGCTTCTTTCTATTGATCTGTCCTTGCTTTTGAACTTTCCTAGGGAACAAAATTAGAAGGAAAACTCAGTATGGTGCTACCGAGTCACCAATGCTACATGATCACCAGGGGGACCAGGATCAAACCTACTTGGATGAGAGGATCGCTATTCCAGATGTTGGTGGGGTAAGCCTTTGGCTACGAGTTTGCACCTTGATTGTTGTCCGGGGGTTTTACTCTTGACTAAAAAGCCCTTTTGGAACGATCAGCTCCACATCATAATTGGGCTCACACAGCATGTTAATGAACTACGTGACTGTGGGGATGCTTCAACAGTTATAAGTGCGAGAACCGGTCATAAGTCACTTTTTCAGTGATGTTGTAACTTCAAATGATTGTTAAACAAAGGACTGCATGTTTGAAGCAATAGAACAGCTTGCTTCCCAGAGTTTTGGGTGCTCTATTGCTGGAGGCTTTCAAGAGAAAGTTGGACAACCATTTGTCTGACATGGTACTCCTGCCTTTGGCAGGAGGTTGGAATAGAAGATCTTTGAGGTTACTTCCAATCCTATGATTCTATGAAAAGCCATGGCAAATTCCTTCCATACTATTGTTAAGGAAACCCCATGGATATATGCACAGTCCCCAGGAATGGAGCTTAACTGAAACTGAAATTTTTTACATAGAATTAACACAATACCTGGCTTGTGAGGAACCAGGAAAAGGTAGGCTTTGTTTGAAACACTGGGAAATAGAGAGCTTATTGGAAAGCATGGGAGATGTAAACAGATCATGGCATAGAGGGCCAAGGCGATTTTCATTTGCAAAGGTTGAACCAATCCAAGATCAAGGCTGTGTCCCTGAGTTGTTGGTCTTTGCAGGTGGAGCCAATCAATTTTTGGCTCGGATGCTGCTTCAGAAAAAAATGCTGCAAGGATAGTTTTGCAGGGCAGGCAGCTGCTCCCTGGAGGGAATAGATCCCTGCCTTACCCCTTCTGCCAATTTCTGAGTCCCCCCCCCCTCCCCTCCCTTGCTTCTGCTGTCACTATGGAAGCATCTGGTTGGCAGGAGCCATGCAATTGTCTTTCCCGCCAGCCTGTTGATTATGCTGGCCAGTATGAGATGTTGACTCTTCATGGGCCATGCTGTTGTGGCCAAGACCATGTACAGCTTCCAAACCACAGCTGCCCACCCTTGGCCCCCCCAAAAAAGGCTAGGAGCAATTTAGAAGCAGGATAGATGCATACAGATAGACAGATGGATATATACGGGGACACACACACACACACACACACCACACACACACACACACACACACACACAAATCATTGATCTGCATGAGAGAGAGGAGCAAATTCTTTAATGGGGATCAAAGTGGTATGTCTTATGTCAGGTTTTTCTAAGGGATACTCTTGTTGGTTGACAAGAAGCGTGGTCTTGTCAGCCTGATTCAGCAGAATAAGCTATCCAAGTATGATAACGTTACTATGACTTTTCTTCTCTAGCTCGTCAGTTAAATTTTCCATATCTTTGTTCTCCAGTATGGTTTCAGTTTCAGAAAACTTTGGGCTTTCACCGGGCCAGGATTCCTCATGAGTATTGCATACCTGGATCCAGGAAATATTGAGTCAGACTTACAATGTGGTGCTGTCGCTGGCTTCCAAGTGAGTATGTGAAGAAATGGAGGAGAGGCCAACCAAACAAATAGCCCGCAGTGGCTTACTTTGAAATTAATTCAAATATACATTCTTATTCATCTTTCCCAATTATTGAAGCCCATCCCAAGGCTGGAAACAGAAGAATTCCTGCATACTTCCATTTCTCATTGCTCAGCCTCTAAATTCACAGGGAATTTTACAAAGTTGTCCCCATTCATTCTACTCTCTGTAACTGACCCTCCATCCTGTATTTATTTATTTGTTTATCATATTTGTACAGCTGTCCATCTCATCAAAAATTGCTCTGGGTGGACTCAGTATGGACATGTGTTTCTGAGATTCTCTCCCAATATCCTAAAGCTATGTGGGTCTCAGTCCTGTTTAGTTATTGTTGTAATGATACAGAACCTCCTATGTGCTCGGTGACCATGTGCCTTTTCTCCCTACACAGCTGCTCTGGGTCCTGCTTTGGAGCACAATTTTGGGTCTGCTCTGCCAAAGGCTGGCTATCCGGCTTGGGGTAGTTACAGGCAAGGACTTAGGAGAGATATGTTATCACTACTATCCCAAGGTGAGTATGAATGTGTAGCAGTCAATAAGGCAACATTGGCTCCAAATTCTGGTTTATTGAGTGGTTGCAGTGGCACCAGTAGTGGGTTCTAAATCCCGTCGCTACCGGTTCACTCGTGCGTGGGTGCGCTCGAGCGAACCCAGGACGCTTCTGCATGTGCAGAAGCGTCCTGGGCGAGTGGACGGAGCGTCCTGGGCGGGTGGGCGGAGCCTCCTGCCGCTGCCACTACCGGTTCGCCAAACTGGGCCGAACCCAGAGCAACCCACCGCTGAGTGGCACAGAGGTAATTGCAAATGGAACTAAATTGACCTCCATCTGCCTTTCTTTCTCTGGCTTTGCACTTGGCGCCTAGCCACAATATAGTTTGATCGTTGTATGAACCAAACAATTGTGATTTACACAATAAACCATGGGTAAAACAAAGCATGATTCGATTTCATGTGTTTGCCAGACTAAACCATGGTTGTTGGTGACCATGGTTTATTGCTTGTTTTATGCAAAATGTTAATATATAAATCATGGTTTACAAACAACATCATTTTTAAAATTTACTTGATTTATATATTGCCTTTCTGTTTGAAACCATGCTCAGTAAATACATATTCTAAAGAAGATTCACATTTTTAAAAAAATAACAAAATCATTCACTGTTAATCTTGTAAAGATGTTGGCCCTTTTCTAAAAGCAGAGGAAGTGGGATTCAAATTCAACTTCCAAGGAAATGCAAGTCATAGCTGGGAATCAGGGGTGGGTTCTTCTTTTCTTCGCTGCCGGTTCGCTCAGTGATGCGACGCGCAGGCGCAGGCGCAGTGCTTAAAAAAAGCTTCTGCGCATGCGCAGAAGCAAAAACCAAGATGGCGGTGCCTATGCCGCCGCCGAAAGAACCGGTTCGGGGGGGTGTGGCAGGCCTGGGTCGCTGCCGGTTCTAGCGACCCAGGCCGCCAAGTTACTACCGTTTCTATAGAACGGGTCCGAACCGGGAGGAACCCACCTCTGCTGGGAATGATGCAGGGGAAAATTATCCCCTATCTGAGAACAGGACCATTTTCAGAAGGGTCTTTCCTACAGATTGTATTGAGTCTTATTCCCTCAGATGATCAGGCCTTAACGGTTTAAGGCTTCGGAATTAACACCATGCACTTAGCAAATAACTGGTAATTGCTCAGATCTTTGTCCATTGGCATCCTGTGATCCCTGGACCCGTTTTTTGTTTTGTTTTGTTTTGTTGTTGTTGTGTTGTGTTTTGTATCAGCCTATCTGCTTTTTGTTGTTGTTGTTGCAATAATTGCCAGTTCCAGACATTTTTACTTTTTTCCAAAGAATACTGTAATTGCTAAGAAGGGAGGTGACTAAGTTCTGGACAACTGTTGCCAGATCTGAGTTGCTCAGGCATGACAGATGACAAACTAATCCTATGACTCTTCCTTTATTGCTGCAATAGTGTGGATTCCTCCAGGCTTTGAGTTGGCCAAGAAGGACGCCAACATCATCGGCACTGCTCCCACAACCTAGCTGTTTTATGCTTCATTAAGAAGGTCAATGAATAGAGCTGTTCTTTTCAGCTTTAACATGGGATAATTTAAGGGCAGCAATTGGTGGATTCCTTTGGCTGCATTCCCCCCCCCCCCAAGCAGCATCAGCAGCCAGAAGAAAAGCAACCACAGTCTCTTTGATGGGCAGTGGGCAGTTGGAGAAGATTTAGGTCACCCATCATGATAATTTTGCTTTGCACCTTTAAATTGGCCCAAGTAATAGGCCTGCATGGAGATGCTTTACACCATAGCATAGCATAGCATAGCATAGCATAGCATAGCATAGCATCAGGGGTGGGTTCCAACTTACCTCGCTGCCAGTTCGCTCCCTCCCACGCCACGCGGGCGCCGCATGGGCTTCGCGCGCGCATGCGCAGTAACAAAAAATCTGGGGGAAAAAACAAAACCGAAAAAAAGATGGCGACCTCATGCACAGTGCCGGAAGTCGGCTTCTGCACATGCTCAGAAGGAAAAAAAAAATTCAAAAAAAATTCAAAAAAAAAAGACGGCAGCCCCCACGGACCAGCACCACCCAGAAAAGAAAAAGCATCATGACGTCACCAGCGGGCCACTACCGGTTCAGGAGAACCGGTCCGAACCAGGAGGAACCCACCCCTGCATAGAATAGAATAGAATAGAATAGAATAGAATAGAATAGAATAGAATAGAATAGAATAGAATAGAATAGAATAGAATAGAATAGAATAATAGAATAGAATAGAATAGAATAGAATAGAATAGAATAGAATAGAAGAGAATAGAATAGTAAGAATAGTCTAAGAATAGTATGGCATTTTCTCTAATTTTAGGGTAGGATGGGACCCGTGGGAGGCTTCCCACTCACATGCCTACTCTTAACATGCAACACACACAAGCAAAGTAAAAAATGAGCCAAAAGTACTTGGACACAAACTTACAAGTAATGCCTAGTTATCACAAGGGGCCTCCTACAGCTCAGAAGTTCAGGTGATCAGCTGTAGACCCTCAACTTTAAATATAGCTACAGTGAACCATACTTTCTTGGGGGGGGGGCGGAAATAAAGGACAAACCTAAAAAGGGGGCAAATATGAAAGAGGTTCATAAGAATTGTTAGGACTCTGTCCAAACGGTTGGGTTGGTTAATATAAACAAGCCACAAATCACTGTTTAATGTAATATATGTAATATTGCTTTAAATGCATTGGTGCATTCTGACTGGCAGTAACGACCATAAGAGGCGCTGTGTGTAGCTAACTATCTGTGATAGGAGAGAATCTTTGTTTGATGATTAAGACAAAGAAAGGCTGGTAAGAAGACTGCTGTACTTCTGAATACTGACTGATAGAACGTGTATGATTCGGACTGTTATTTGGACTGTGCTATCTCTTTAAGTAAACTACTTTTATACACTTTAACGTATCTGTGTATTGACTGAATCATTACTCATATCTACTGCAACATTACGGTTCACTGTGCAAGCCTTCAGAAGCAGAGGTTACTCTGCACAATTCCTTAACAAGAATAAAAACATTTAATTCTTTGTTTACAAAGGAAAATTCAAGAACAAAACTAAGAAAAACTTCACAAAAACACCTTTTAATAAAAATCTATAACATCAAACAGTATATGTAAATTTATTTTTAAAGAGCAATTCGGTTTTCCATATTTTTCACATGAATGTGAAATACTTTTGTGTTAGCTGGTACCGATTGTATAGTAAAGGTTATATGACCAAAATAAAGGACAGAAGTGAGTTTTTGAAGAATAAATCAAAAGGACAGCTCTCTGAAATCAAGGACTGTTCTTTATAATACACATGGTCACTGCAACTATATCCCATCCCTAGATTAGTGTCATGTGTGAATGATGATCACTGAGTTCCTAATATGTTGTAGCCAAAATTAGGAAGAGGCATTGAGACATCTTAGAGCAGCGGTTCTCAACCTGTGGGTCGCGACCCCTTTGGGGGTCGAACGACCCTTTCACAGGGGTCGCCCCGCGCGCTAGCCCGCCATCTTGGTACCACCGTCAGCAGGGGTGAAATGCTCCTGGTTTGGCCGTGCCTGCGGGTCGCCGGACAGCCGGTAGCGATGGAAGCAGGAGACTTCGCCCATCCGCCCAGACGCCGCCATTTGGGTTCTTTTACCCTCTGCGCATGCGCAGAACACTTTGCACATGTGCAGAGGGTAAAAGAACCCAAATGGCGACGTCTGGGCGGGTGGGCGAAGTCTCCCGCTTCCGTCGCTACCAGCTGTCCGGTGACCCGCAGGCACGCCCAAACCGGGAGCATTTCACCCCTGGTGCCACGCCCCCTTTGTCACCTCATCGCACGCGGGGAGGGGGCGGTGCGGGGGTCATGGCAGCGGTGTGGGGGTCGTGGGGGGGTCGCGGCATTAGGAAGGTTGAGAACCACTGTCTTAGAGTATGAACTTTTCCTCTGTATCTTCTAACAGCCCAACTGTTGTCCTTTCCACTATAGGTCCCACGTGTGCTGCTCTGGATTATGATCGAAATTGCTATAATTGGCTCTGACATGCAGGAAGTAATTGGAACGGCAATTGCTTTCAACCTCCTTTCAGCTGGACGGTAAGTTCCCTGATTTTCTATAGGCACAAGACAAAGCAATGGGCAGGTTTCAGAGACAAGTGCTGTGAATGCTATGGAACTACCGAACACTGGACTGTACAGCTGATGACATGACATAGTACAGATCCAGTGCCGATTATAAACCAGAAAAAAGACCCCTGTGGAAAGACAAAGCCGAAACTCTGACTTGGCCTAACAGAAAGCTGTTTTCTATAATTCTTTGAATTAAAGACACTAGCAAACTTAAGGCGTTTGAAGAAATGTTTTGTTGTCACAACTATGCACCTAATCTATCCCTTAGCTACCCTCTATGAACAGTGCCATTAGAAAAATCCTACAAGACTGAAGTGCATAAGCGCACCAGCGTGCCTACCATCCCTGTCCTACTGTCCTCATCTATCTGTATTCACCTTGATTATGTTTATGTTTATACCTATACCTGCTATCTTGTACATGTTTGACAAACAAATAAATAAAAATAAAAATAAAAAATAAGTGTTTCAGTTCAACTTGGTGTAGAAAGCACCAACCCTCCTGGGTTTATGGGTGCTTCCATTTCAATCAGACATGGGCTTATGATAGCAGAACACTGAGTCTTTATAGTACTCTGAGAAATAGTCAGATTTGTGCAATTCTATTTGAATGATAAAATTTTACTTTTCTTTTTGCAGTATCCCTTTGTGGGGTGGAGTCTTGATCACAATTGTGGACACCTTCTTCTTCCTCTTCTTAGATAAATATGGTAAATACTAGGCCAGAGAGAAGGGAGGTATACATGGTTGAGTCATCTAGTGAGATGTTCAAGTTTATGAGAGTTTGGTTACTGTGTTACTAATGATATACTCATATGTATCACTACCGTGTATTTCCTGGATATTAGAGGATTTGTAGCTATCGTGGTATGAATGCTATGGAATTTTTTGCTATGTATTTGTCAGTAGGTATAATGGACATGTATGTAAGTCAGAGTACATGTCGCCCATACAAGGTATAAGGTTATCAAGGTAGATTTATGCTTCTAACCCTACAGTAAAGTACCAGAATGAAATTTTCCCTGAAGGCACAAGAGACGGTTCTCAAAATAGAATATAATCCCCCACCTCCAAAATAGATGATGCTCATGTGACCCAGATGAGGCAGTGGCTCTGAGTGGAAAACTAAACAAAAGACATGAAAAGAAGGCCAAACCAGCATTGGCCAAACCAAGACTGGCCAATCCTTGATAAAAAGTTGTATTGGTTGTGTTTTGCATCACAAAACAAGGCATTCTGGTGGTGGGCATTCCACTTTGATTCTTCTGGAACTCGAGCTTTACCTGACTAGCCAACTTTGAGTTGGTAGGTAGACATCAGTGTGTGTAGGTGTAAGCAAATAAAGCTTTTATTTCAGAAAGTAAGTCTGTATTGTAAATCTGCATTTGTTTCTGTGTGCCCAGAATCTTTGGCTATACCAGAACAAGAAGGAGCACTCAAAGTATTATAAATATATAAATATACAGAGTGATTTCATGAAAATAACACCTACTGTATTTACTTGCCACAATAAGGAGCACCAAGTAAAATGTTAAATACTGTTTGAAATAGCCATTAATGCAGTATTTCCTGCTGGAAGCTCTCAGAATTTTGCTCAAAGTACTTCAGGAGGGCACCGGATTGAGAATAATCTAACTGAGAATCCCAAGGCCTCCCATGGAGAATAAACCTTTCTCTTTTGTCTTCCCCTGACAGGTCTCAGGAAGTTAGAAGCCTTTTTCGGCCTCCTCATTGCTATCATGGCAGTAACGTTTGGCTATGAGGTAAAACATGCTCCCTCCTCCCACGCGTGAGAACTTCAACCACTCTTCCCTAGACTGGCTAGCAGTCTGAGGATTAGAACCTAAAACCCACCTCCCACCCTCTCAAGCATCCAGCAGAGTGGTCTTCTCCAATTTGATATCCTACATGTATTATTGTAAAATAATCCCCAGCAATGGAATCTGGGGAAGGGACCTGTGACTGAAAAGTATTGGGTGGGAATATCTGATCAAACTATTTTAGCTCAATATTCAATGATCAACAGTGGCAACCAGACGTCGTCTGGAAATTCATAACAAAAATGTGTGTTTCTTCTTATTTGTACCCAGTGAGTGATTTTTAAAAATATTCTTGTGCTCTTTATTTGGAGGATGAAGTTCCAAGTAGCCTGAAATAACCAGTGCTCTATGTATTTGTCTATTACTTAAAAACATCCAGGGAGATGCCCATGATCACATCTGGTGACAATGAATGCCAGAAGGAAATTGAATTGGGAGAAAAGATTTCTGTGTATTCTGGCATCAAAGCAATAGTCAATCATTGGAGCTAAATTGGTGGAACATAATTGCTTGTGGTTGTTCCATGTATTAAGAATTTCTTACTTTAGATACAGCTTTGCCACCAGGACTCGCAAATGGATTAGGTTGCAGCACATTCTCGCATCTTTCAGACAAATCAAGATAAGCAACTACTGACATTTTAATTCCCTTCATAGTACAGCAGCATTGGGGGGGGGGGATCTCATCTTTTCTCTTCTTGGCTGCACATCCCTTCCCTAGCCTCTGGTAAACATCTAATCTGTTTTCCCAACTCTAATTCCTCTTAACCTTTCTTCCAAGTTTTCTTGTGAGTCCATCTTCCTTTTAATAGTGTCTGGCATTCAGAAGATGCATACTCGATAGCAGGGGTGGGTTCCAACTTACCTCGCTGCCAGTTCACTCCCTCCCACGCCATGTGGGTGAGGGCGCACTTTGTGTGCATGCGCATGCGCATGCGCAGTAATGAAAAATCCAATTTTTTTTTAAAAGCCGAAAACAAGATGGCGACCGCATGCACAGTGCTGGAACTCAGCTTCTGCACATGCTCAGAAGAAAAAAAATTCAAAAAAAATTCAAAAATTTTTTAAAAAAAAATTAAAAAAAAAAGATGGCGGCGCCCACGGACCAGCACTGACCGAACCGGATCAGTGATGTCATTGTGACATCACCAGCGGGTCGCTACCGGTTTGGGCGAACCAGTCCAAACTGGGAGGAACCCACCCCTGCTCAATAGAGGAAATGTGGGAGGCGATATGATCCCATTCCAAAAGAAAGCAATAGGTGCCTTGCCTTTCTCTGCATTGCCTAATCTTCCCTTCTTCTTTCTGCAGTATGTGGTTGTAAAACCTGACCAAAAAGAGGTGCTAAAAGGGATGTTTATTCCTTACTGCAAGAACTATGGACACCAGCAGCTTCTGCAGGCTGTGGGTTTGGTTGGAGCCATCATTATGCCCCATAACATCTATTTACATTCTTCCCTTGTCAAGGTCAGTGTCTAACACGTAGGTACTTTATTTGGGGGCATAGATACACAACAGTTCCTTGTGTATTGGATAAGAAGATGTTATCCATGCCTTCAAAGTTACTCATACATGTATCTGATGGTTTATGACAGGGTGATACACTTGTAATGGGTGTGAAGGCAAAGAGAATAAAACGTATTCCCCATTGTCAATATATACTATCTGGTAGTAAAGTATTATTGCAATTTATGTTATATTTGTTGGGGGGGGGGAGGGGACTGCATTTTGCAAAGCAAACCAGGATAGCCACCTGCTGGCCAGATTTAGGCCATGTGTCTTGCATAGACGCTGTATCTTCTCTGTAGGTAAAATTCCTTGTTTTTAGCACCTCCAACCTAATCAGTGTGATATGGGATATACATATTTTGCAGTGTTTCAAGATTTAAGATAATACAACTAGTCCTGGTTTGGGAACTGCCTTGTTTAACGACCATTCATAGTTACGACAATCATGAAAAAGTAACTTTGCAACCAGTCCTCGTATTAATGGCCTTCACAGGTCTGTAAAAGCAAAGGAAAGCTGAAGTAAGATCGAAAGCACAGTTGTGGTTTCACTTATCGACCGCCTCACTTAATGACCAAGTTGCCATTTCCAATTATGATTGCTAAATGAGGACTACCCGTAAGGGTTATGAATTAACAGAGAACCAAATATATACTTGATTTTTTTCTTCATGCTGCAGAGGAAAGGATACATTTTTTTCTTTCTTTCTGTAGGTAGGGAAACAACTTGGTTGAGGATAGATTTTAGGCTGATAAAGCTTGGTTCAAGCATTGGGCTAAATCACATGACTTGTTTTGGGATTTGCAAAGTAACCCTAACCCTAACCCACTATTGTTTTTAAACCATGGTATGTAGCTTAACGTGTTGTACAGATCCAGCTAAATAATTTGCTGATGGAAGAATTTGATATTTATTGTAAAATGCCTAAACTATAGTCGTCGTAAAAATGAACATAAAGTACCACTGCTCAATACAGGTAGTCCTCAACCTACGACAACAACTGAGCCCAAAATTTCTGTTGCTAAGTGAGACAGTTGTTAAGTGAATTTTGCCTCATTTTACGACTTTCCTTGCCATATTTGTTAAGTGAATCACTGCAGTTGTTAAATTAGCAATGTGGTTGTTAAGTGAATCTGACTTTCCCATTGTTTGTTAAAAGATCACAAAAGGTGTTCATATGATCCGGGGACACTGCAACCGTCATAAATATGAACCAGTTGCCAAGTGTCTGAATTTTGATCACGTGAATATGGGGATGCTGCAATGGTTATAAGTGCGAAAAATGGTCATAAGTCACTTTTTTCAGTGACATTGTAATTTTGAACAGTCACTAAGTGAACTGTTGTAAGTCGAGGACTGCCTGTAATTTCAGCTAGCCAACCCTCTCACTCTACATAGGCTAGAGGCGATGTGCCATTCAAGATCTTATAGTCTTCTTCTCTTGAGTTTTGTTTCGGTTTTGTTTGGCGTTTTGTTTTTGTCTAAATGTCTTTAAAGTACTACAGGCAATCCTTGACTTACAACAGTTCATTGTGTGACTGTTTGAAGTTACAACGGCACTGAAAAACGAGACTTATGACCATTTTTCATACTTATGATCGTTGCAGCTTCCCCATGGTCATGTGATCAAAATTCAGATGCTTGGCAACTCATTCATATTTATGACGGTTGCAGTGTCCCGGGGTTTCACCTTTTGCGACCTTCTGACCAGCAAAGTCAATGGGAAAACCAGATTCACTTAACAACCATGTTACTAACTTAACAACTGCAGTGATTCACATAACAACTGTGGCAAGAAAGCTTGTAAAACGGCGCAAAACTCACTTCACAAATGTCTCACTTAGCAACAGAAATGTGGGGCTCAATTGTGGTTGTAAGTCAAGGACTACCTGTATTTCAAAAGCACAACTGGTTTAAAAGTACAATGTGTTAAAACTACAAAACCTAGCTTTTTCCTTCGTCTTTGCAGTTGTGCTGAGCTAGGGCCCTGCTTGGACGATGGTCTCCTTTCTCATTTGGACTGCCATTTTAGGATTTCATTATTGATGTCTGGTTTATGTATTGTGGTTCTGAATTCTGTTAGGTTCTGTTGAATTTTTTGTGTAAGTCATGAAGAGTGACTTTGATTGAATTGGACATTTATTTTAAATAAATAAATAAAAGTTGAAATTTGTACTAGCAGGGGATTCTTAACAGGTAGATAAAGCATTCCATTGCATGTTTTATCTATAGAAATGAACAGAGTTGCTCAAAGTTTATCAGGACTAATGTTTGGAGGAGGAGTAACTCAGCAGTTAAATATTATACATAATACAGCACTAAACTATAAAACTTAATTATGACTAGATAGCACTTTAATTTGATTTGATTAGCAAGTGTACATTTGAAGGAGCAACCATTTCTGATCGTGCCATGTCGTATTAGATCATTTTAATCTGAGCTCTACTATTCCTTTACACTTATATCAAAATAGGATTCTTAATTATTAAGTAATGGGTCTTTAATTAATTGGACCAAAGTTAATTATATCTAAGGGAATACAAAATTACTTTCAAGTTACTATTCAGGCTGAAAATGAAGGGATGACATGAAAACTTATTAGAAAGCATTTATATGGGAAGCAAATTATACAGTAAGTAACAGTACTTTTACAAAATATTATTCTGTGTATACGTCAGTCCAGACAATGCTGAAACCATTAACTAAAGCATTAGTAAACACTTACATTATTAAATTAATTGAGAAACATGCAGAATATCTTAATTAAACAATAATAGAAAGTGAAGACTATTAATGTAATTAATTTTAAAATGGGTAGATTTCATGAATGGATGGCATTGGTCTAGATTTTTTTCCCAATCAAATCTAGGTATGCAGTAGGGTATTCGCAGACACAAAAATTTCTGACTGGAAACCAATTGGGTTTCTAGTTATCTATAATCAGCTGAGGAATTCTGGGAATTGAAGTCTACACATCTTAAATTTGCCAAGGCTGAGAAACTGTTTTAATCTAATAAGAGTCCCAACAGGTGTCAGTATACTTTCCTGTTGCACTTTTGCATCATAACAAACCAGTATTTACTGCTCTACTATCCAATAGGCAAAACAAGGTTTAAGTAATTAGCCTGTACAGAACAGTTGACAAGTCACTTCGTGTATGAATCAAGCATCCCTCTGGATCCACACTGCAAAAATACAAAGCACATCTATTTGAAAACTCAGTGTGTTTGCTTCCAAGTCCTGAGATTTGCTATGCATGCAAAGAAGCTTTGAGAGAACTTTGAAGTAACTATGCTGAAATTCAGAGAAGTTGCTTCATAACTTGAAGCCATATTGATGCTTCCCTCACAACTAAAGTCCCTCATCAAATGCACAGCCTTATTACATATTACATATCAATCTGGATTTGAACATGTGGTCAGACATGACTACGTAAGTGCTAATCAACAGAGTATTAGGTGGAATAAGAATATTCAAAGTCTTAATATTAAAAAAAGGAAGTATCGTGTAATAAACCTATTTGCAGATGACATAATTACTTTTTTTGCAAATTCTGACCAAGATATTCTCTAATTACAACTTTAATACATTTCCCACAGTGGCATAACTAGAAATAAAGTTTCATAAATCATTTATGTGCTAATTAATGTTGATCAGGGTGTTGCAAAAAATGCCTTTGGAAATCCACTAGTCTGCATATTAACTTAGGATGGATTTAAATATTAGCAATAGCAATAGCACTTAGACTTATATACCGCTTCATAGTGCTTTACAGCCCTCTCTAAGCGGTTTACAGAGTTAGCATATTGCCCCCAACAATCTGGGTCCTCATTTTACCCACCTCGGAAGGACGGAAGGCTGAGTCAACCTTGAGCCGGTGAGATTTGAACCGCCGAACTGCAGCTAGCAGTCAGCTGAAGTAGCCTGCAGTGCTGCACTCTAACCACTGCGCCACCTCGGCTCTCTAGGAGTAGTTATTAGAAAATGTTGATACCAGTTTTAAAATTATAATATTTTTTGTGGTAAATTGAAATAGATGTTTTCTTGTTAGAATAGCCACCATTAAACTAGCTGTTCCAAAATTTTATTCCTGTTTCAAACTTTTCCCTTTTCCTGGCTTACTACGTTGAAAAATCCTTTCTTAGTGTAGTTATAATTATTTTTTAAAACCTAGAATATTAACAAAACTATAATGAAAAGTAATATAGTAAATCTGACATATTACTGCAGTGTTTTCAGTTAAAATAATTAACTATTCAAACTCAAAAGTCTAATTATCACTATACTCTTTATCACTAAAACAATACATACCTCCCAGATATTAAGAAATTATTTTAAAATTTATTTATTATTTATTTATTTATTATTTATTTCCAACTCCCAAAGGACTCTGGGCAGCTTACAGCAAATATAAAAAATATAATAAAATATAGAAAGCTTACATAATAAAAAACAATTAAAAACAATTAAAAACCCATACACACCTTTTCCTGGCCGGATCTCGCCAAATTGCAAAAGTGAGATCAACAGCCCCAAGCCTGCCGGAACAGCCAGGTCTTCACCGCTTTCCGGAAGGCCAAGAGTGTGGGGGTAGTCCGGATCTCAGGAGGTAACTGGTTCCAGAGGGCCAGGGCAGCCACAGAGAAGGCCCTCCCCCGCGGGCCCGCCAGCCGGCACTGTTTAGCTGACGGGACCCAGAGGAACCCAACCCTGTGGGATCTTACCGGTCTCTGAGAGCTATGTGGTAGGAGGCGGTCTCGAAGATAACCTGGCCCTGAGCCATGTAGGGCTTTAAAGGTAATAACCAACACCTTGAATTGTGCCCGGAGACCAATAGGGAGCCAGTGCAGCTCGCGGAGAATTGGTGTAATATGGGTGTACCTAGGTGCACCCATGACAGCTCGCGCAGCCGCATTCTGGACCAACTGTAGTCTCCGAACACTCTTCAAGGGTAGCCCCATGTAGAGCGCGTTGCAATAATCTAACCGTGAGGTGACAAGGGCATGAGTGATTGTGAGGAGAGCCTCTTGATCCAAGTAGGGTCGCAATTGGTGCACCAGGCGAACCTGTGCAAAGGTCCCCCTAGCTACAGCTG
>QLTV01020729.1:175134-196314 GCA_003457575.1 Thermophis baileyi
GAGGCCACACCCAGTACCTTCCAGGAGCTTCCATGCTCGAGCCCCGGAGCGGCAGCAGACCTGTCTGCACAGGCCGCTGCCTCACCACCAACTGAATTGCGCAGGTCTAGTAGGGCTCCAAAACGCCCCGCCTACCTGCGTGATTACGTATGCTGGACAGCTCCATCCAGGAGGGGAGGGGTGTTATGTTCTAACTGTTTAAAGACCTGTCCGCACAGGCCGCTGCCTCACCACCAACTGAATTGCGCAGGTCTAGTAGGGCTCCAAAACGCCCCGCCTACCTGCGTGATTACGTATGCTGGACAGCTCCATCCAGGAGGGGAGGGGTGTTATGTTCTAACTGTTTAAACTATGTTGCATGGTTCCAACCAGGTCCAGCGTTTGAGCGGGAAAAAGCTCAAACGCTATTGGCTGGTCTGTCTGACAGCTCCCTATAAAAGGGCAAGCTGTCAGACTGCTCTTTGCTGGTTGCTGATACAAGAGCTGAAATAAAGAACTGCTTGGAAGTCTGTCTCCTGTCATCTCTACCCACAATCTAACACATAGAATATCTGTCTTCTCTTTTTCCCAGAAGAAGTGGGGAGTGGGGAAGAGGCTGAGCTGAGAGATAGTGGCTTGACCACTAAGCTTCCATAGGTGAAGTGGGATCTCTCCATTTGTATGGCTCTTCCATGTGGCAACCCTAACTGCTGCTATGCAGGGTGGGAGTCAGCAGAAAACTCTGTCACTTTAACCCAAAGGTGCTTTTCCAAGAGGCAACAGGACTTTCTGGTTTTTCTTTGAAGACGTTTCGCTTCTCATCCAAGAAGCTTCTTCAGTTCTGAGCTGAAGAAGCTTCTTGGATGAGAAGCGAAACGTCTTCAAAGAAAAACCAGAAAGTCCAGTTGCCTCTTGGGGAAAAAAGCACCTTTGAGATAACCATGACCTGGATGACTGAGAATCTCCATAGACATCTGCCACCTTAAAGAAGTGCTGATCAAATTTCCATTCACTATCTGCTGAACAGTGAAAAAGACTAGGAGTTCTGTCTGTGTGAGAAGTGGGAGGAAGAAGAGGGGAAGCAGGAAAAGCCTCTTTGGGTGCCAGTAACTGGTCTTCTCTGTCGTTGCTGCAATCTGACTGCTCTGGGATCAAAGAACTGGCAACAGGTTTTTTTCTCCCATTTCTACCTTTCCCCCTGAAGGGAAGAAATGGAAATTCAGGAAGAGCCAATACCAGCTGCTGTGGCCTAGAGGTGGAGCTCTTGCCTCACAATCAGGAGGTTGTGCGTTTGATCCTAGGTAGAGGCAGATGTAGGGTCTCCTGCTTGGGCAGGGGGTTGGATTCGATGACCTGCAAGGTCCCTTCCAACTCTGTTAATCTGTTAAATTTCCCTCCACAGGAGAAAAAAAGTGGGGTGGATCCAGTTTGGCAGCCAGTAGCCTTCCAGTGAAGTTGCCCACCCACCCACTCACCTGCAGCTTGGATGCTGGAGGACCTAAGCCACAGGGTGGGAGATATATAAAATATCAAGAACTCCTTCTCCACCATGAATCACGAGAAGGTGGGGGAAGTGTCTGGGGTAATATCTCCTTGCTGCCAGTTTCCTGATCTTCTGGACACTGGAGAACTGTCAGGCTTGATTTCAGCCTTGTTCCCCTCTATAGGGGGAAGTGGGGTTTTTTGGGCCTAGAGAATTGGCACTTCAAAGACCAGATTTCCATGCTTACCTCCTGCTTTATTTCCACTTATGCTTGCCAAGAGAAGTGGGGGAGATGGCTTTGTCTAGTCAGAAATGGCCTTGAAATCAGTGACCAGGAATCAGGAATCAACAGGAGCAGGGCAGTCCCCCTCCTCCCAAATTTACCTCAGAAGGATTCGCTGCACTGCAGCTTGTGCCAGCAGAAGTTGGAAAACGTCACTTTTGAAGTAGAACAAAGGAAGATGGAGTGAGGTTGCCATACATGTGGAGCAAGGACGGGTGGAATATAATGTTGTGCATTCATGTCCTCAGGAAATAATTATAATTATAATAATTATAGAAGGAATAGATCAGACATCTAGCCCTTGCTTATCAATGAAGACCGAGTGGAGCAAGTGGCCAGTTTTAAGTTTCTGGATATTATCATAAAAGAGGACCTGACCTGGGGCCAGGGGTGAAATGCTCCCGGTTCGCTCGTACCTGTCGGTCGCCGTAGAGCCGGTTGCCAAGGTAGCGCGAGGCGCCGCCCACCCGCCCGGACTGCCGCCATTTGGGTTCTTTTACCCTCTGTGAATGCACAGAACGCTTTGCGCATGCGCAGAGGGTAAAAGAACCCAAATGGCGGCGTCCGGGCGGGTGGGCGGCGCCTCGCGCTACCTTGGCGACCGGCTCTACGGCGACCGACAGGTACGAGTGAACCGGGAGCATTTCACCCCTGCCTGGGGCACTCACATTGGAAATAGAAAAAGAAAGCAAAGAAAAGCAAAATGTAATGAGGTTAGGCCATTTACTTTATAGTTGTTTCTTGTTTCTAAGTTTTTTTTTTTAATCAACCACACAATGACTTAAATGTGGGGCACTCACATTGCAGCACCGGTCAAAAGGGCCCAGCAGAGATTATACTACCTGAGACTTCTCAGGAAACAACTGAATGAAAAACTGCTGGTGACCTACCGCTGCACCATAGAGAGTATTTTAACTTACTGCGCCTGTGTATGGTTTGCCAATTGCACAGTGGCAGATAGGACAGAGCTCCAGAGGGTTAATATCATTGCCCAGAGGATCATTGGTTGCCCTCTCCCCTCTTTGGAAGAGCTTTATAGCTCCTGCTGCCTTAAGAAAGTTCAAAGCATTCTTAAAGATCCATCTCATCCTGGGCACCCTTTTTTTTGAACTATTACCATCTGGCAGACGGTACAGGATAATAAAAACAAGGACAAATAGGCTGAAAAACAGCTTCTATCCCAGAGCAGTAACTATGTTGAATTCTACTGTATAATCAGGGGTTTTCAATTCAATTGTATAGAATGCGATGGATGTGTGTTTGTGTTTTATTTTTATAGTTATAATGTACACTGAAGATGGCATTTAATTTCGTTGTACCAAGTGCAATGACAATAAAGTAAACTAACTAAACTAACTAATTAGCAAAGTGTTTCTGCACGGGGGCAAGCAGGCAAACCGTTAGTGATGGCCATTAGGGCGAACCCAATGGGGTGACCCCATAACTGATGACCATTGGGGTCAACAGCTGTAATTTAAGCAAAGCTTTATTCCTGTCCACATTTCAATACTGCATAGATTTCAATGCATTTATAGCAGGCAAGATCCTCTTTTGGCAGGAGAGTGGTGTGTGGGAAGGTGTGGTTTCAAGTGAAAGTTACTATCTACACATGAGGACAGAGAATGGTTCCAAGGATTCTTGTGACTATTAAAAGCATCAAGAACCAAAAAGAAGACTCTTGTTCTGATTGTTCTCTCCGCCTCTAGCCAGCGGTGCTTTTCCAGTGTTCTGTTCTGAGCCTATTCCTCCATGGGGGCGTGTGTATGATTCAACAGGCTGTCCATTTCTTCATTTAAAAAAAAAAAATTGAAACAGAGGTTCAAAAGAGTCCTCTTGTGAAGTACTCATCTTTTCTGCTTCTTAGGCAACTAGCAAATTGCTTGTTCTTTTAGAGCACCAATTTGATCTCTGAGAAATGCTCTGTCACTAGCAATGGCCACTATGGTAGAATAACCCTTGCATACTCTCTACATTCCAAATATAGTCAAATAATTCAACATTTTGCTTTTTTTTTTTTTTAATTTTTTTGCAATAATTTAAATTGACCACTAGGTTGCAATCTTTTTTCAAAATACCGGTAGTTGCCGTTTGGTTAGAGATGAACTGTGCTTGAAGTTGCTGTTCCTTCTACTGGCCTTCACCTACTCACTCATAATCGTGGTTTTAAAAAAATGCCCAGGCAGTATCATTTTTCTGTTTGGCACCCGTGATGCTGCTTTCATCTCAACCCCAGCCCATAGCTGACACTGGTTTAAGTCAGAGGTGGGTTCCTACCAGTTCTAACCGGTTCTTTAGAACCGTTAGTAACTCCGCAATGACGTCACGGAGCTGGTTCTGTCGGTGTCTCCGTGGGCACCGCCATCTTGGATTTTGCTTCTGCGCATGCACAGAAGCTATTTTTTGATTGCTGCGCATGCGGCGCAACCCTGAGCGAACCGGCAGCAAAAGGATCCAGAACCCACCCCTGGTTTAAGTAGTTCTTAGCTGTATCTGTGACTTAAAGGAATGTTTTCCTTCTTATTCTGACACCATCCAAGAGAGTCTCAAGTTATGCAAAAGAAGTTAAACTTGGATTTTTTTTTCAGATGATCAAGGGAGAGGGGGAGGATTGATAAATATAGAAGGACTACCAATGTGTAGCTTGATCTTTATAAAACTCTCTTTATTTCCTGCAGGGTTTCTTGCAAATGCGCTGGTCGCGCTTTGCCCGTGTGGTCTTCACTCGTTCCTTCGCCATTCTTCCCACTGTCTTTGTTGCTGCCTTTAGGAACGTAGGAGACTTAACAGGCCTCAACGACCTTCTAAATGTGCTCCAGAGCATCTTGGTGAGTTTCTAATCCAGTAGCATCCTTCTCTCAAGATACAATACAGATAGTCCTCGACTTTCAACCATCCATTTAGCAACAGTTGGAATTTACAATGGCACTGAACAAAGCGATTTAGGACTGATCCTTGCACTTATGACCATTGCAGCATTTTCACAGTCACGTGATAAAAATCCAGGCACTTGGCAGGTACTTATAATGGCTGCAGCATTCCGGGGTCATGTGATCAACATTTGTGACTTTCAGCTTCCAACAAGCGAAGTTAATGAGAGAAGCCGGATTTGCTTAAGGACCATATGATTCATTTAACATTGCAGTGATTTGCTTGACAACCGTAGCAGAAAAGGCTGTAAAATTGGGTGTGATTCACTTAACAACCAGCATGCTTAGCAATGGAAATTCTGGTCCCAATTGTGGTTGTAAGTCAAGGACTACCTATACTGCAGATTCTCAAAGATCTGATTAGCTGTAGACTTTCATATAAATCCTCTAATCCCATACAGCCACTTTCTGAATCTGGCATCCTACAGATATATGGGCTTCAGGTCCCAGAATTCTCTGCAGTGCCATCTAAAATAGAAATTCTGAGTGCTGAAATCTACCATTCTGGTATGTGCTCAAATTCAGTCAGATTACGTTAGGACTATAACTCCCATTAAAACTCCCATTATTTCCTTTCTTCTTGGCCATCCTAGTAATGGTGGAATTTGTAATCCAACATACCTAGAGGTTGTCCATCTGGGATGACTGCTATTGACCTCTTCCTGCCAATCTTTCTTTCAAGGAACGCCCACATTTTTCTTTTAATTCTGCAAATTCAGAGCCAGATAAAATAGCCATCTTTAATAGCTTCAATAGCTATGTCTACATTCACATGGCATGTTTAGCCAGGTCAGCTTAATGACATGCTTAATTTGTTTTTTTGTTTGTTTGCTTTTGTGGTTTAATGTGCGCCAGCTTGTTTGTTTAGTTTAAGGTTCAGTTTATTGTGCCAATACAGAAAATGAGCGAATTCAATAACCAGGTTAAGCGTGTTTTGTGAATGCAGACTCCCAGTGGAAATGGAAATACAGGTAGTCCTCAACTTACAACCACAATTGAGCCCAAAATCTATGTTGCTAAGTGAGAAATTTGTCAAGTGAGTTTTGCTCCATTTTTATGACTTTTCTTGCCACATTTGTCAAGCGAATCATTGCAGTTGTTAAATTAGTAACAGAATTGTTAAGTGAATTTGGTTTCCCCCTTGACTTTGCTTGTCAGAAGGTCGCAAAAGGTGATCCCATGACCCCGGGACACTGCAACCATCAAAAATGTGAGTCAGTTGTCAAGCATCCGAATATAAATCACGTGACCATGGGGATGCTGCAACGGTCATAAGTGTAAAAAATAGTCATAAGTCACTTTTTTGAGTGCCGTTGTAACTTCAAATGGTCACTAAGTGAATTGTTGTAAGTTGAGGACCACCTCTGTAAACATTGCTGATCTGTTTGCAATAAACTAGTTTATTTAACCACATTTGCAAAAAAAAAAAAAAAGTGACAACAATCTTTATCTGATAGGGACATGAAAGAAAAGATTTCAAAAAAGATTATTCTAGAACTTTCATCAAAAGTGCTGTGACAGGAATGGGCATCCCACAACCAGCAAATGTTGTTGAATTACAATTCCCAGCATTCCATTCCATTGGCATGCAGACCAGGGCTGCTGAAAGATGGTCCAACATCTGGAAAGCACCACATTTTTCACTCCTTAATGTAAAGCAAAAACGTTTTTCCCAGGGGTGAAATCCAGCAGGTTCTGACGAACCGGTAGCGGAAATTTTGAGTAGTTCGGAGAATCGGTAGCGGAAATTTTGAGTAGTTCGGAGAACCAGCAAATACCACCTCTGGCTGGCCCCAGGAGTGGGGACGGAATGGGGATTTTGCAGTAATCTTTCCCTGCCATGCCCAAGCCACTCCCACCAAGCCACACCACACCATGCCCACCAAGCCACGCCCACAGAACCGGTAGTAAAAAAAATTGGAATTCACCACTGGTTTTTCCCCATATTCTGTAGGTCAAGGCTAGAGCTCAAGTTTCAGTAAAAACAGAGTCAGGGCTTTTCAGGCTGAAGCCTGGCACTTATCTGCTAGCTTTGGATATTTTTTGTCAGATAAGGAATGGACTACAAACCAGCATCATGATTATATGGTCCTATAAGAATTGTAAATAACCCAAATGCCTTTTAGATTAAATTCAACATTAACATTGGCTAGGAATTATAGAAGCTGTTCTAAAATATCTGGAAAGCACAACATTGTCTACTATTGCTATGATGTAATGCTAGTTTGCTAAAGATCCTCTGAGACTATCAAGAAACTGTGGTATCATGAGTCTGTGAACTGTGGGAAGTGATCAGGGGTGGGTTGTGCTTTACCTTGCTGCCGGTTCGCTCAGTGTTGTGCCGCGTGGGCGCGCGTGCGCTTCAAGCATACGCAGTACTTAAAAAAAGCTTCTGCGCATGCGCAGAAGCAAAAAACAAAATGGTGGCGCCTATGGTGCCGCCAAAAGAACCGGTTTGGGGGCGTGGCAGGCATGGGTTGCTACCGGTTCTAGCGACCCACGCCGCCACATTACTAACAGTTCTATAGAACCGGTCCGAACCGCTAGGAACCCTCTGGAATTGATACAGAATGTGGCGGTGCGGGCAGTTCTTGCGGCTCCTATATGGCCCATGTTATATTGCTGTTCCACAAACTGCATGGCTGCAACTTTGCTTCCAGGTGCAATTCAAGGTGTTGGTTATCACCTTTAAAGCCCTTCATAACATGGGTTCAGGCTATCTGAGGAACCGTCTTGCTGTAATGGAACTAGTCCGCCTTACTCATGCCAGCAGAAGGGGCATGGTGCAGACTCCAACGATCAAGGAATTTTGGCTGGTTGGATCCAGGACAATTTTCTCTCCCATGGCCCCTGCCCCCCCCCCAAAGTGAGATCTGCACCTACCCTTCTGACCTTCTGTAAGGGCCTGAAGACCTGGTTCTGCCAGTTAACCTGGGGCCCCTTTGGGGGTGCATCATGCTGTAAGTGACTAACAGATTAAGGCAAGACCCCCACCTCCTCCCACCCTGTGTGTATCCTGCTCCTTTCCTCTCCATCTTTTTAATTGTAAATTATTACTATTATTAAGACCATTTATTTTTGTCCATGATTTATTGGCCTTTAATGTTTGTAAGCCACCCAGAATTCCTGTAGGAGAGATGAGTGGCAAACAAATCTAATAAATAAATAAATTAATCAATGGTCAGTAATCCCTTAAAAATATCTTAGTAGTCCCTAAAAAAAATCACTCATATAAAAAATTCTGAGAAGGGATACAGAAAGAAAACACAGTGCTCACTTTTAAAACCTGCCTGCATGCTCAACCTGTTTTTTTCTACCTAATTCTAGCTACCTTTTGCGGTCATACCTGTTCTTACCTTCACCAGCATGGAACCTCTCATGAAGGATTTTGTCAACGGAATGTAAGTAGCTCAATTTGGATGGGGACTCCTTGGTGATTTTGAGGACCATTTCCATCTTAAATTTGTACTGTTGAACCTCTCACAGAACCACACCGCCCAGATCTCTATCTTCCATCAAAGTTCAATTTAGCCAGGCTTGCTTGTTCTTCCATATAAAAGAGCTTTTTCATTAGGTTGTTCCATAAATAGAAGATGCTCAGGAGGTGTCCCTGTCATGCCAAGCTTAACCTTTGGTGACTATGTGGATACATCCATCCTTTTTTGGCAATAATAAATCACAATACACGTAGGCATTATTTATGCTAATTATAGTATTTAGAGGATTGTGTGGTTTCCTTTAAAGACAAAAATGAAAGAAATCAAGGTATGAAGTGTTCTAAGAAGAGGGAAAGTCTTCTACTCCCCACAGAGATTAATCTTTTTCACTCTAGGTGATTTGGCAGATGTAGCTCTAAAAACGTGGTTGAGATGGAATTGCTTCAATAACCTCGATCCATGTATTTCCCCCCCCCCCCACTTGCTTTTCTCTCTCCTCTTGTTTTCTTAGCATTGGAAAATTTCTAATGATCCTGATCACTGGATTAATCTGTGCAATCAATTTATACTTCGTGGTGACGAGCATCATAAGCTTGAACTATCTGGCCTACTACATTGCCATATCATTCGTGCTCCTCGCTTACGTGGCCTTCGTCTGCTACCTGGTAGGAAGCTTGTATGCAAATTGGGCATCATCCATATCGGTTGTTTATCCCCAAATTGGATTTAACAGTTCTGGGGATTACCTATTCAAACAGATAAGATTGTGGAATCTATTGCATTAAGCTGTTCCTAATGCAAAATCTCCAGAGAAGATAATCAGTGACCTGAGTCGTAGTGATGAAATAGCGATGCCAGTTTATCCTGAATATTCAGTCAGCTCAGCTCTTTCTGTTCCCCCATTCCTTATCATAACTAAAAATGATGTTATATAAAGATAGGCGTTTATGAAGCAATAGAATGACATTTCTGGAGAGGACACAGAAATGGCCTGAAATTGTATAACTTGCTAAGCTATATAATGTTGTTTGACTTTAGCACAGCATGTTTTGCCAAATTCAATATGCCACTTTTAAGCAAATTGCAACTTAGCACAACTTCTGGAACAGATCTACCGGTCCCAGGAAAACGATACCCCCTTAAATAAGTACCTTGTGAAAGAAAAGGAACTCACACATATCTGAAGAGCCGAGGTGGCGCAGTGGTTAGAGTGCAGCACTGCAGGCTACTTCAGCTGACTGCTTAGCTGCAGTTTGGCGGCTCAAATCTCACCGGCTCAAGGTTGACTCAGCCTTCCATCCTTCCGAGGTGGGTAAAATGAGGACCCAGGTTGTCGGGGGCAATATGCTGACTCTGTGAACCGCTTAGAGAGGGCTGTAAAGCACTGTAAAGCCGTATATAAGTCTAAGTGCTATTGCTATCTCTTGGGCAAACATGTTGGCTGAGAATTCTGAGAATGGTCACTCCAACATATCTGAAGGGCAAAAACTTAAGAATGTAAGAGAATTGTTAATGGGGAAAAATGGGTTAGTCACACAGGGACACAGAAGCTTGCTTACTATTGCAGGCAGATGGAGAACGTAAGGAAGGTTCTTTGGCTTGATGGTCAAAACTCTCCCCCATTTATTTATTTAATATACATATATGGCCACTCGTCTCATATACATGACTATTCTGTACAAATACATGTAACCTGTTCTTGGATTTTGTCATATCTCTCACCATTCCAGATTTGGACCTGTCTCATTTCACATGGAGCTGCCTTCCTAGCTCGTGGGCCCCATACTCGGTTCAGTTATGGACTGCAGTGATAGTACATCCCACTCATCGCCACTGGAAGCTGATGAATCATCACTATGTCTCCCCAACAAAACAGGAAGCAGCTGCTCTTGGGGATCTGCCAGGAAGCAAAGGTGTCAGAAGCACAGTTTCTGTTGGCAAAGGATGGACTCCAGCATCAGTAGTGATCACTCAGCAGAAGCACAGTGCCTGCTTTGCAGGCCAAAAGTTCCAGGGACAATTTCTGGCATTCCTAAAGAACCTTCAGACTTGGAATGGCTGTGGTGTAACTTCCAGAGAGGGTTCAAGACTTGATGCACTCTTGTTTTTTAATCCTGACGACATGTAGCAAGTTAGAAAAAAAGTGTAAAGAAAGAACTATAAAGTATTCTAGATACTCATGACCAAATGTGCACACCTTCTACCAGCTTCAGATCCAGATCGGCTTTCTGTGGAACATCAAAGCATTCACTTTAGTAGTGGGTGGGGGGCAGTTTTTTTGGGGGGGAGGTGGGTTTAGGAGCTTAAGGAAAGGGGGTAAAGACAGGAATGTTTGGTTCCACCATTGGTGAGGCCACAAAGGAATGATGGAAGAATGCACACATCCCTTTGGTTCTACTTTTGCACCATTGCTTTAGACTTTGTCCTTCAAGTTGCATACTCTGGCCTGTGACTCTGTGAGAAATCCCTCAAAGTAATATGCACCTAATATTTATACTGCAGGATCTGGCAGCTATTCCTTCTTTGCCCCCATTTTAATCTAAAGGCTACTATCAGAGCCTATAACTGACAATTCCAAAAGCCCACACTCTAGTCAAGGATCCACTGTAGATCAACCATCTCACCTTACCTTCTCCATGCTATTGCTGCTTGGCTTCTGCCCTCAGGATGAAAGCAGTACTGGGAATGACAGCTGGAGTAATGAATCATCTTAATTAGAACAAGGGGGCCATTCAATGTGTGAATTCACGCATTATGCTAAGCCATGACTTATTTAACTATGGTTTATTGACTAATATGACATGGTATGTTTGACATAACATGATGTGGGATTTACAAATTGCAAATGTTGGGCTTACACAGTACACCAAAGCAAAGCAAAGCAACTACTTTATGGTTTAGTGTAAGGGACTGGAGAAGATAGGATTCTCAAAGCCTATATAACAAATGCTATTAACATAATTTGGATTGCAAAGTTTCCTCCTCATCTTAAACACCAATTCTGGCAGTTCCTTTTCAGATCAGTGTCTTAGTTTAAGCTCCTATGCGGCCATGGCACTACAACATAGAGGTAGTCCTCAACTTACGAATACAATTGAGGCTGGAATCTTAAGTCGTTGAGTAAAGCAGTTAAACAAGATGCTATGTAACCACTTTGCTCAACGACTCAACGACCTGTAATCCTGACTTGCCCAGTTGTGGTTGTTAAGCAACTGTGCAGGTCATTAAGTAGAACACCAGGGAGAAGGTCCAGACCTCCAGTGCATGGTGGGGCAGGGAAGAGGACCCAGGTCTCCCACAACACCCAGGAAGGGGAAGCCCAGACCCTCTCTCTGCCTCACCAAGGAGAAAGATTGCAAGAATAATGGAGTTCTAGAGGGCAAATCCCTTGTCACTTTGGAGGAACGGACCTCAAGTCTGGCAAAAACTGGAAGGCTCAGAATGCTGGCATTTGTTTGCATTCTCACCAAATTTGAAGCTCGTTCCTCCAGCACATGAGAATTTCTCCTCCTTGCATGGAGGGAAGGGAAAATCCCTTAGCATGCCAGGGGAAAGGACTTCAAATCCATTATCCTCTCTGCTTGCAACCTTCTCAGTTGCTTCCCCATTGGCTTTCTGGAGAAGCCAACAAAGAAGATTGTAAATGGCGATCACATGATCACACTTAGTGACCAGTCATAAATTTGAACAGTCAAGCACCCAAAATGTTATCATGTGACTTTGGAGATGCCAACACAATGTTTTATGATGGCCAAAAGTACTTTATAAGCTGTAAAGCTTTCTTTCCAAGACTATCATGATTGAAAACACTTATTAAATGATCGGTTGTAAGTCTACCTGTAGATGGAGTGACTCAGAAGGCATAGAAAACTGAAAATTAAATACGAATTTCATTTTTCGCAAAAGCTGTGTATTCTGTGTATCATGAAGTCCTGTCCTGTAAGAAGTATTAGATGTAAAAGAAGGATGAAGCTCCCATATCTTAAATCTGGGTTTGGCAATTAAATGAAGACAAAGCCCCTAGATCAGAGGTCTTCAAACTTGGCAACTTTAAGACTTGTGGACTTCAACTCCAATTCTGGGAGTTGAAGTTCACAAGTCTTAAAGTTGCCAAGTTTGGGGACCCCTGCCCTAGATATCTTCCCAAGAGAGTGGTAGCCTTGCAACATTCTCATCTTCATATATTCCCCCAGTTGGGTTTTGACCCAAAGAAAAGAAAATGAACTCTGGGCCAACTAGCCCCAAAGTGATGCTTGTGTTTTTTAAATTACTCTTGGTTTATGCTTAGAGGACCAGGAGAATGGTCAGAGAGAGGATAGGAAGGAGTTCAATAAATTCCAGAGGAGAAACAAAAATGTCTGGAAAAGCTGGAGTGCAGAAATCAGCAGAGGGAATGAAGAGGATATCCAGAGAAGAAGAAAAAAACCCACATATTTCTACATACAAACAGGGAGCCTTTATATACAGAGAGAAAGGCTATCCCAACATTTTGTGGCTGGCCCTGCCCTTCCTGGCTGCCAATCTGTGGTAGCACAGTACTCAGCCAGCTTGTTCAATTTTCCAAATATGTTCAAGATCTCCCAGAATCTGGAGACCTCTGCCCTTGATACAGTAGTTAAATAAAAAGGAGGATTTCCTGCTGCACTTTTTAAACCTGCAGGCCTAGCAAAGCTATAGGAGTCCAGGCTTTCTTGATATCTGATTACTTTTATCTGAGAGAATGGTTGTCAGTTTTAATAGTTGTACCTGTTCCTCTATCCAAAGAGGTAACTTGATGAAGTGCAGAAATTGATAGGTGCCAGATTCGATATGCACAGCAGATTATGTTCATCTTATTTTAATTGACTGGCAACCAATAGCAACAGTAGGTTCTGAATCCTTCTGAAAGCAGTCTTATCTGCAGGCAGGGAAAATTGGCCTATGTTTAATATCTGGCACTATAAACTGATTGTATCTTCTAAATTCAGTTAACTGACTTTTTATTCCATTAAACTGATTAGTTATGTCATGGAAATAATTGGGACCATATACATCATTCAACACTGATGTTTGGGGGCCATTTGTACCATTCCACCCCCGCACTGTTTTAGACTAAAGGACATTTTTTTTCTCCAGTAAAAAAGATTATCAAGTGATTTCCAAGAAAAGATGTGAACTGTGTGGTATTAATATGATAGCCGAAGATGCTCAAATCAAATAAATATTCTTCTACATTGTTAAAATAAAAAAATAAACCTTTTGAAATTGGCAAGGAATGGCATGCCATATTGCTACCGGATCTATCTTTGTAGAAGTAGTCTGTAGAAATTCTCAGTCATCCAGGTCATGGTTGTTCTAAAGGTGCTTTTTTCAGGAGGCAACTGGACTTTCTTGTTTTTTCTTTGAAGTCGTTTCGCTTCTCATCCAAGAAGCTTCTTCAGCTCTGACAGGACAGTGGGGAATGGATTTTGTCATATCTCTCACCATTCTAGATTTGGACCTGTCTCATCAGTGCCTTCCATTCCCCACTGTCCTGTCAGAGCTGAAGAAGCTTCTTGGATGAGAAGCAAAATGTCTTCAAAGAAAAAACAGGAAAGTCCAGTTGCCTCCTGAAAAAGCACCTTTGGGACTTTGTAGAAGTAAATTAGGTTAAGGGGAGAATCATTCAGGACTAGGCAATGTGGAGTCTGTTTGTTCGCCCAACTGTTGTACTCTATGAACCATGGTTAAAATAAACATGATTTAACACAGTATGCAAACCCACTGCTACCTTACAGCAATCAAATCCTCAGAACTGAGCAGAGATTTGAACCTGGCACATCTCATATCCAACTAAAACATTCCATCCACTGTGGCACAATCAACAATCAGCGCTTTAGTCGGCACTGATAATTACTAATGTTATGCAAAAATCAAGGATTCTTCTTTACAGACAGTCAAGAGCCGAGGTGGCGCAGTGGTTAGAGTGCAGCACTGCAGGCTACTTCAGCTGACTGCTAGCTGCAGTTCAGCGGTTCAAATCTCACCGGCTCAAGGTTGACTCAGCCTTCCATCCTTCCGAGGTGGGTAAAATGAGGACCCAGATTGTTGGGGGCAATATGCTGACTCTGTAAACCGCTTTGAGAGGGCTGTAAAAGTACTATGAAGTGGTATATAAGTCTAAGTGCTATTGCTATTGCTAAGTAAGCAACTCAGCCATCTACCTCCTGTATTGTTTGCATCTCTTTCTTTCTTTCATTACATTACATTCCCCTGATCAATGTTCCACCATGTGTCATTAAGCCATTCCCCATCAGCCCCATTTGGCAATGATTAGTGATCAAGAAAGATGGGACTTCTAGTCCAAAGTCATTCAAGAGTGCCATATAGCTTTCCCACTCTGATCCCTCATGTGTGGTCTGGTTCCCAGGAGGGTCCCTCAGCTGGCATTTCCCGATGAGGAGAGATGTTCTTTCACATGCTCTGGCGTGCAAGCTGAAATCCTTCATGTTTCCTACAGCCTTTCCAGCACCCGCGTACGTGAATTAGGAGCCCCTAGAGATGCTCCTTTCCAATTAATGCCTTCTGCAGGGACTAAGCTTTCTACTCTAAGCACCAGACCTGTGGGTCTTTTCTACTTAGCCAATGTGGCTCCAAATTACTATTTCCACCTTATAGATCCGTGACTTCTGGGGGAATAAGTAGTGGCAACTGAGCCCCCCACAATTGGGGGGTTGGCCTGTGAGCCAAATAAAGCATAAATGTGTAAGCCAGCATGATCCCTAACAACACTAACCCTGTCTGCTCAAGAACCCTCTAAGCCTGCAGTCTCCAACATAGCACTAACATGGCAAAGGGCTTCCTTGTTTTCTTTAATTAAAAAAAAAAAAAAGCTGGCAGTCAGAGCAGCAGCCTCCAGCATTATGTTTAGCCCCAGGAAAGCCTCTATACTCCATAGAGAGTCTCACAAGGTTTCTTAGAAAATATGGATAGCTACAAACTAGAATTTTATGACGGGCATCCACCTGCCCAGAATAAAGGTAACAAGACTGATAGTGAGTTCTTAAGGGTGAGAGTGAGAGTGACAAGTAGAATTCTGGGAACTTGCTACCATTTCATGAATGGACAAACCATCATTTCACAAGAATGCCCACTGCGTACTTTCGGAATTCTTTAGCACAGGGGTCTCCAACCTTGGCAACTTTAAGAATTGTGGACTTCAGCTGCCAGAATTCCTCAGCCAGCGCTGACTGAGGAATTCTGGCAGCTGAAGTCCACAATTCTTAAAGTTGCCAAGGTTGGAGACCCCTGCTTTAGCATGCTCACCGGCTCTAACAGACAAATGCACTCTGAACATGTAACACCGACGTCTTTCCAGCCAGAACCACAACACACTTTTTACAAAGGTGATCAAACTGGAACTTTCTAGATCGACTTTTTAAAATCTACTGAGACAGCCTTTTGATGGTGAAATTGACAGGAATGCTTGCCTTGCGTATACTGAAAAGCAGCTTTTATACAAGGCAGAATTCTGACACGCAGTAAGGAAGTTAACTGAAGGTTATTATTGGACATTTGGCCACCTTCTGCTTTAGCTGGCTAGAATGTGCTTATAGCCATATGTCTATGGAGATTCTCAGTCATCCAGGTCATGGTTGTCCCAAAGGTGCTTTTTCAAGAGGCAAACTGGACTTTCTGGTTTTTCATTGAAAATGCTTCGCTTCTCATCCAAGAAGTTTCTTCAGCTCAGAGCTGAAGAAGCTTCTTGGATGAGAAGTGAAACGTCTTCAACGAAAAACCAGAAAGTCCAGTTTGCCTCTTGAAAAATGCTTATAGCCATGTGGAATAAAGAGTGAGTTTCCCATGAATTAAAATGAGAGAAGTGTTCCTCTAAACCAGGGGTCCCCAAACTTGGCAACTTTAAGACTTGTGGACTTCAACTCCCAGAATTCTCCAGCCAGGATAGCTGTCTGGAGAATTCTGGGAGTTGGAAGTCCACAAGTCTTAAAGTTGCCGAGTTTGGGGACCCCTGCTCTAAACCATATTAAAATATATATGATTTGGGATTAAATACAGGTAGTCCTTGACTTACAACAGTTCATTTAGTGACCATTCAAAGTTAGTGAAAAAAGTGACTTATGACCAATTTTCAGTTCCAACCTTTACAGCATCCCTATGGTCATGTGACAAAAATTTGGATGTTTGGCAACTGGTTCATACCATATTTATGACCTTTGCTATGCCCCAGGATCATGTGATCACCTTTTGCGATCCTCTGACAAGCAAAGTCAATTGAGAAGCCAGTTTCACTTAACAACCGGGATACTAATTTAACAGCTGCAGTGATTCACTTAATAACTGTGGCTTGAAAGATCGTAAAATGGGGCAAAATTCAAAATGTTTCACTTAGCAACAGAAATTTTGGGCTCAACTGTGGTTGTAAGTCGAGGACTACCTATACTGAGTTCTATAAAAGTAGGATCACTAAAGGTAAGTTACAACAGCACTGAAAAAAAGTTACTTAACTGGTTCTCACACTTGTGACCATCACAAGATTCCCACATTCACGTGATTGTGATCCGGGCGCTTGGCAACCAGTCCACATTTATAATGGTTGCAGCATCCCAGGGTCAGGTAATTGCAATTTGCAACCTTTCCAAGTGACTTGCAAGAAGCAAAATCAATGAGGAAGCCATCAGGGAAGGACAGGAATCATGATCCCGTGATGTCTTGCTTAACAATTGCAGAAGAAAAAAATTGTAAAACTAGGTACAGTTCTGTGATGGTTTGCTTAACAACTGCACTGCTTAATGACAAATTTTTCAGCCCCAATCGTGGTCGTGAATCAAGGACTACCTCTACAGAAAAGTCTTTTGTACCCCTTTGCTGATATTTTAACATGAGCAGGGCTGCATCCACACCAGAGGAGGTGTCACAAAAAATAATGGCATTTATAACCCACACAATCAATGTTCCACCTCCTTTTAGATATAGCTTCAACCTAACCTGAGGGATCTAAAACTTCTCTGCAAACTAAAAAAAGTTTTAGTCAGATATCCAAACCCAAATATTTCCAAATTCTATGTGGGGAGCCAACATTTGTACAGCTGGAATAAATTAAGCATTCCATTTTCACAGCATATTCTAATTTCAGAATATGAGAGTTCTCGGATTCAAGAGCAAGAAGCTGTAGCCTTTTTCTCCCACTTACTAGAAATGGTCTATTTGAGGATTCCATCCAGATGCTTAAACAGCTTCAACTGCAGGAGGCCAGAAAAGTTAACAGCGCCAAAAAAAAAAAAAAGGACAAAAACAGGATACCCTAAGAAAGATGACACAGGCTATCATAGATTACTGTTTCTGGGGGGAAAAAAGGCTTGTGCAAATGTTCCCTAGAATCAAAGAAAAAAAAAGGAAAAGGTAGGCAGAAAGATTACATTCTCCACATACCCCGGTGCTCGCCCGTGAAGCATGTTCTTTATGTTAAAAAAAAAAAATAGCATATCAGAGGAATCATGCTTCGGCCTAGTTTTTTCCTTTTATGTTATTGTATGTACAGCACTGGGTTCTTCCTCTTGACCTTTGCCACTGGAAAAGCATTTCATAAAAATAATCCCTACATTTACAGCTTAAACTGTAAATACCATTCACAACGACCCTTTGCCGTTTGCATCTCCCTAGACATTGAAACCGCGGGCTATTTTTTCCCCCGACACAGGACAATTCTGCTGATGCCCTGTTTTTTTTTTTTTTTTTTCAAAACCCTCCACCTCCACATAGCACTACTGTTTACCCTGAAAGAGGCAGGCCATCAATGCGGGTATTGTAAGGAGAGTCAGGAACTGAATGAAGAGGGAGGGAGGGAAAGAAAAGCCAGGAATTGCTAAGCATGCAGGAGCCATTGATTCGCTCTTTCACTCACAAGCCTGGAGAGGGAAGAAAGAAGCGGTTGATGAAATGCAACCAGTTCAGAGGCCCCCAGTTAGTGGGAATAGGCAAGAAACAGGAAGTGATGAGGGTGCAGCTCCCGCTGGCCTCAGAAAAACCACCTTAGGAAATGAATGGGATTTTCACAGCAGAGTTAGCAAGTTTTGCTGCGGGGCTCTAATCCCCAGAAAATCAAGGGACACCGGGTATAAGCAACTACTGTACAGGTAGCCCTTGACTTACAACCATTCGTTTCGTTTAGTGACCATTTGAAGTCACAAGGGCTCTGAAAAAAGTGATCTATGATGGTTTTGCACATGACCATTGAAGGATCCCCAGGGTTTTGTGATCAAAATTTGGGCACATGGCAACTGGCATGTATTTATGATAGTCGCATGATCCTGGGATCATGTGATCACCATTTGTCACCTTCCCAGCTGGTTTCCAAAAAGTAAAGTCAATGGGAGGATCCAGATTCGCCTCATGACTGTATGATTCACTTAACAACTGCAGTGATTTGCTGAACAACTATGGCAAAAAAAAAATTGTAAAATGAGGCCTTCGCCTTATTTTTTTATAAACAACTCAAGGTGGTGAACATACCTAATATCATCTTCGTCCTATTTCCTCACAAAACAATATCCTGTGAGGTAGGTTGGGCTAAGAGTGAGTGATTAGCCCAAAATCACCCAGCTGGCTTTCATGCCTAAGGAACATTAGAACTCAGTCTCCCATTTTTAAGCCTGGTGACTTAAAGAGCATTTAAAAAAAAAAAAAAGTTTGGTTTATCACATTTAAGGATCATATAAAAAACCGAAGAGGATGGGGCAAAGATTAATAATTACTGTACTCAAGATAAAGAAACCGGAAGGCATAATGACTTTATTTCTTTTTCTTCTTCTTACTTTTTATCTTTTGTGAAGTCCTGTTTGCTTACAGATGTTTTTAACGCTCAACTAGGTAATGTCATCAGTGCAAGAGAGTGAGCAAACAGATTTGCCCCATTTATATACAGTAGTTTGTCATGCCTGTTGGTGTGGTTTGCTTTATCTTTAGAAGTTTTTGATAAGGGTATTGTTTTCTGCTTGTCTGTCTAGTGTTCATCTCTGCTTATCTGGACATAGGCTGCTGGAGAGGATGTGCTTTTGTTTCCTTCTTGGCTTTTTAATTCTCTCTTTTGAATGGTGGAAATCTGATTTATTTCTATGTGTCTGTTGATGGCTGATTTCTCTGGATGCCAACCCTTCCAGAAATTCCCTAACATTTTTGGATTTAGCTTGAGCTAGGATGCCCAATTTCCCAGTTGAAATTATGATTGATTCTGACCATGTGTTGTGAAATAAGGGGTTTTCATCATGTCTTCTGATTGCTAGTTGGTGTTCATGGATTCACTCTCCTAGTCTTCTACCTGTCTGTGTTATATAGTGGCTATTACAGTTCTTACAATGTATGTTGTAGATGGAGAAGTCAGCTGTATTGTACAATCACAAGTCGCAATCGCATAGTGTCTCACTTAACAATGTGGGACTTTCTTAACAACTTGGCAGAAGTGAAGTTGAAGTCACATGATGTCTCGCTTAACCACGATGTCACTTAGCAACAGAGTTGCCACTCCCAATTATGGTCATTAAGTGAAGACTACCAGTCCATTGTTGGTGTTCAAAAGTTGGTAACCCACTAGCAGTCCTGAATGAGAACACTGCTTCCAAAATGCCATGATGAGTTGACTATCCCTGTGATGGTTGAAATTTCGTAGTTCACTACATCAGGGCTCTGTGGAATCCTGAGGAATTTCATGAAAATTTGACGGGGTTCTGAAAAGAGACGAAGAGCAATAACAAAAAAAAAGTGCATTCATTTTCTTATTACATCTCCACTTCTTGTTCCACAATATTTTTAAAAACACGTTTTGTGGTCTGAAAATATGTGAAATCCCCTGAACTAAGGGGATGTTTGAAATCCCCTGAATTACATAGTGCCATTTCCAACTTGTAGCTAACCAGACAAAAACATGGTTTGGCAATGTCCTTTTTCTGCTACGTCCCACAATGTTGCTGGATTCCTCCCTGCTTTCCTGGTTTATTTTGATCCTTGCAGTGAAACAGGTTCAGGAGGAGCCCTGCAGTTCGGGCCTGCCTAATGGGGAATAGATAACAGGATCCCAAAAATCGCTTTGAAGAGAATTACTACCCTGTTTCCCCCAAAATAAGACATCCCCTGATAATAAGCCCAATCGGGCTTTTGAGTGCATGGCAATACGGCCAAGCGCTTATTTCAGGGTTCAAAAAAATATAAGACAGGGTCTTATTTTCGGGGAAATACGGTATATACTCTGTTCCAAAGGTGCTTTTTCCAAAAGGCAGCTGGACTTTCTTGGTTTTTTTCTTTGAAAATATTTTTGCTTCTCATTCAAGAAGCTTCTTTAATTCAGTTCTTCTTGGATGAGAAGCGAAACATTTTTTTAAAACCCACCAAAGAAGTCCAGTTGCCTTTTGGAAAAAGCACCTTTGGGACAGCCACCATGACCTGGATGGTTGAGAATCTCCATAGACACTATATATTCTGAAGTCCCACAGTTAATACATTTGAGGTGGAGTCAGAATATGCAAAATGAATTGAACACAGTCTCCTGTGAGGGCTGCCATTCATAGGCTATCACTGATGCCAGAGTGGCATTTTAGGGATCCATTTTAAATAGATCGCAAGGGTTAATGTTACTCTAGTTAAGTGAATTAAGTGAAACCCTAGAGAGAATTCAGAGGGGCAGCTCTTATAATGCATAAAAGGAGAGTTTAGGAAGCATTTGGAAGGAATCATCAGAGGTGTTTTATCTTATATTGTATACTACCGTAAGTACCCATGAATGGCATCCTTGGTCTCTGAATTTATGTTTGGAAAATAGGAAAGCAAAAACTGAACATCTTTCAGATTGCAGAGAGACAGGGAGATAATGCAAGATTCAAAATCCTCTGGATAGTCCAAACCTACTTGTTTTTTTTAAAGTAATTTGCCATTATGTCTATATCTTTGCATTGATATCCAGAGTTTAGAAGGAGTATGTATACTGATGACACTTCATTGTGACTACAATAATCCAAATACATCTATCTAAAACAGCGGTTCTCAACCTGTGGGTCGCGACCCCTTTGGGGGTCGAACGACCATTTCACAGGGGTCGCCGCGCGT
>QLTV01020729.1:196543-210167 GCA_003457575.1 Thermophis baileyi
AACAATTACATTTTCTCTTTTTATTCATCCATCATCTCCCTCTCCCTTCTGCCATTTATTTTTTATTTTGATATTGCAATCGGGATAGGAACCTGTCAAGCCCAATATCTATCAAATACTACATACCTGGATTGTAGTATATAAATAACGAAGTAGAGCAAGGACCAGCAGTAGCACTTAAGGCACCAGGCGAGAAACTGGGAGAAGGTCCCGAGTTCTAGTCCTGCCTTAGGTGCAAAGCCAGTTGGGCAACTTTGGACCAGTCACTCCCTCTCAGCTCTGGGAAGGAAGTGGCAATGGCAAATCATTTGTGAAATCTTGCCAAGAAAATTGCCTGGACTTGTCCAGTCATCAGGAGTCAAGATTGACTTGAAGATTCACATGGACGCAAATAAAAAAAAAATATAAAAACCGCTATTGACAAGGCTCAGCTCTGAAGCAAGGGGAAGAGAAATTGTGCTTCCTAAACAGAACTCCACAAGAAAAGGGCTGAGAAGACTGGTATGCCTTGTAGCGGAGGCTACAGTATTTGAAATACAGGGAGTCCTCGACTTACAACAACTCACTTAGTGACTGTTTGAAGTTACAACAGCACTGAAGAAAGTGACTTATGACCGTTTTTCACACCTACGACTAAAAGACAAAACACAGAGGGGCGAAAGAAACAATGTAATCTACAAAATCAACTGTAACCATTGCAACCAATTCTACGTGGGACAAGCATCACGTCAATTAAAAAAACCAGGATCCACGAACATCGGCTGGCAGTCAAACGCCACGATCCCAAATCCTTAATCGCTACCCACACTGACACCAAACCAGCAGCAGTTCGATTAGAGCAACAACAACAACAACAAAAAAATCATCGGCCACGCTACCACCTGCCATGCTCGTGAGTTCATCGAAGCCTGGCACTCCACAAGCAATTCCATCAACAGACGCATTGACCTACAGCCAGCCCATGAACCCCTCAGAATCTAAATCAACCACCCAGCCAACCAGAGACAGCACCAACCCTCAACCAACCCACGCAACCCCACCACCACCAGAAGTTCAACTCTCAATGACCTTGACCTAATGTAACCTCCTTATCACAAGACCCATCACGAGACTTACTGATGACTCACACCTGACCCATCACAAGACCCTCACTAGACACACCCACACTTGAAGCCCTTATAAACATCCCTTAAATTCCCCTGAAGATGTTACCTAGCCTGGTAACAAAACGTTCAGAAACCAACCCACAAGCTCAGAGAACGAATCTTTACCCTCACACTTACAACTCTTGCAACATCCCCATGAACAAAATTCAGATGCTGGGCAAACGACTCATATTTACAATTGCAGTATCCCAGGGTCACGTGATCCCCTTTTTGCATCCTTCTGACAAGCAAAGTCAAGGGGGAGGGGAGAGAGCCAGATTCATTTAACCACCGTATTACTAATTTAGCAATGACTGCAATGACTCACTTAACAACTGTGGCATGAAAAGTCGTAAAATTGGGCAAAATTCACTTAAAAGACTGTCTCGCTTAGCGACAGAAATGCTGGGCTCAATGGTGGTGGTAAGTTGAGGACTACCTGTATGCGTGGTGCACAGTTTAGCTGGTGGAACTGCCTGCTACAAGAGACAGTCGTGCAGATGAACGCTATAGCGCCGGAATTAATCATACAGCAATTAGAGAGGCGGAGCCCCCGGGACATAAGCAACAGCAGTCATTATGTCACACCCAAGGGCCTGTTCCGCTCTCCCTCGAATCATAAGGAGCAGCAAAGAATAGAAATCTTCACTCCGCTATCCAGGACCACAGACGTCGTTGTGGGTCTATTTTTAGGCCTTCTTCTATCCTCCAGCACTTCCGGCGAGATCTGGTAATATAATACAAGAAATCTATCCATGAAGTTAAGTGGGGTGGAGTACATGCCACTGCGCGCCCTTCAGTCGATCTGGGCCGGAGAAACCGAGATCCTGAAAGCAGGAAAACGACAACTTCCCTTCTCTCTCTCTCTCTCACACACACACACACACTCGCCATGGGCGGAGCGGCGAGGTCCAAGTCGAGAATTTGGCCCTGCGCGTCTCAAGGAAAGGGAAAGAATTTGCAATCGATCCCTTACTGTAGGACCGACTCTACGTCCAGGCGAGCGGGAATCAAGAAAAGCGGTGCAAAGGCAGCCCAGAGAGGGGGGAAATAGGTTCTTCCTGCAGGGCCTGACTGACCCGCTTCTCTCCGGGCTCACCAACCGCGGCGCTAATGAAGCGTCGCAGCAAACTTAGTTAAGATTCCGGCGCGTCCGCACTCTTGAAAAAGGGTCTTTGCGCCCTTCGTCGTTTGAAAGAGTTCTCTGTCTTTCTCTCTCTCCCTCTCTCACTTCCTCTCCTTCTCCCTCATTCTCTCGCTCCCTCTTCCTCCCTCCCCTCCCTCTTTCTCTTTCTCCCTCTCTCCCTCCCCCCTCCCTCTCCCTCCCTCCATCTCTCGTCCTCTCCTTCCCCCTCTGCCCCTCCCTCTCTTCCTCTCCTTCTCTTCCTCCTCCCTCTCCTTCTCCCTCTCTTCCTCTCCTTCTCCCTCCCTCCCCCCCCCTCCCTCTCTTTTTCTCTCCTTCTCTCCCTCTCCCTCCACGTCTGCCAACCTCCCCCAGGGCATCCTTAGAGGCTTTTTTATACAATTCCTTATAATGCCTTATATTTAAGTTGGGAGGAATCTGGATATGCCAGCCCCAAAGGAACAAAACGTTGCAGGTTGTTACGAAGCTGCGGATTAGGCTTTTTTTTTTTTTTTAAACACCCAGGGCGTCCCACTTCCACTGCTCGCGTCGTTATACACCCCCCCCGTCCCTCTCTTCGTTTCGCCCGCGACTGCGGATCCTTCTTGAAAGACGCTCCCTTGACCGTTTCAAGTCTCCCCTCCCCTCCCCTCCCGTCTTTCCAAAAGCGCCGTTCGGTGCCTCCCAGTCCGCTGCGTCCCGGATTTGATGGCCGCTTTCGCTGCGAAAAGCAAGCCGTTTCGGGGAGAACAGGCATTCCCCCACTCCAACAAAGGTTTAGCAGCCAGTGACTCCCTCGCCTCAGTTTCCCGCCCGTTCCTCTCGAATCTTCCCAAGTCCGGGGCGTCCAGCTTCCAGGCCCAAAAGCTTGTTTATGCGAAGAATTTCTCCTCCCTTAAAAGGGCGATGGCTGCATTGCACTAGGGACCCGCCAGAAGCTGTTTCGTGTTTGCACACACACACACACACACACACACACACACACACACACACACACACACACACACACACACACACACACACACACACACACACACACACACACACACACACACACACACACACACACACACACGCGCTATAGATTTAGGAATGACAACCCCACTTCCCTCCCAGGTCCCAATCAAGTGCAGGTTAAACATGCGTATAAGTTGCACCCGATGGCAGCGGGGCTCGAAAAACACGAGAAAAAGAGCAAAATGTGGTTCGGGCGTTTGATTCACCGTAGCAACCAGCTCAGTTACAGCCATTAGGAAAGTAATTTCCGGAGCGACAACCGCGCCTACTGTATTCTATTGCATAGTCGAGTCTTTAGGATATCAAGTTGAGGGTGAGCAATCGCTCCTTGTTCCAAGCTGTTCCGTGAACATTTTTTTTTTCCAGTTGAAAAAAATGGAGAAATGTGCTTACGGTTAGAAAAATAAACAGGAACCCCATTTCGCCTTCTGTTGCCCCTCAGTGTGCTTTGGGAGATACCAAAGATAATTCCTCGGGATAAAATTTCATAGAGAATGTATATCATATCCCCCACTGTTGATGTATGTCTAGGAAGGTAACTGTTCTGTGTTCAGAAATCTTGCCCAGACTGTTAGCCAGTTAACAATCAAAACATTGACAATTTTGTAGGATACTTTGAAAGTGGGCTGAATTAAAAACAAGTAAACGAACAAATCTTAGTGCTACAATGTATAGTTTAGAAGCCAAACCAGAAACACTATGAGGCAGCCTTCCCCACTGTCCAGATGCCAGCCTGCCTCTAAATATGGCCTCCCACTTGTGAACACACCAGAGGGTTCCCATTTGCCCATGTGAGAAACAGAATGGGATACTACCATGGGCCATGGTCTGATCCAAGAGAGGACTTCTTAGATGGTTGGGTCCTACCGCATTACACTCCAAGCTATATTTCTACTAATTGGGAATATAGTATTTTCTGAGGGGAAATTTTCTGAGGGGAAAACATACATTCTTGAAATATTGTGTCCTGCTGTTTGCTATTCAACTTGGTCAATTGGGCTGCAAATCAGCCAAAGGTATTCAAGATCTATTGCCCTGTGCAACACCACAAATGGAACTGCCAAGTCTATGTTTCTATGCTACATATTTACAGAATTTTTCCCCTGCCACAATCTCAATCCTCCCCAGTCAGCATCTTGTGTGTGATTATTTCTGCCTCCTCTCTTTCTCTTTCTCTTTCTCTTTCTCTTTCTCTTTCTCTCTCCCTCCCTCCCTCCCTCCCTCCCTCTCTCATCTTTGCCCTTTTTATATTCATATTTACTTTGAAATGAAATCCCTTTGGGGCAGGGTTCCTCTTAAGATTTAGATGCCTTCGTTTTGAGTGGCCCTGTTCAGTTTCCCACCTGATAGGTGTTCCACCTATAGTGCATCTTAACCTGGAAAGGAATCTTTCCTTCTTTAAATCCTTGCAAACTGGGAAATAAGCTTGTGTATACAACTTATCTACTTCAAAGACTGCTCCTCCAAGTGTATGAGGTACTTGCATTTGGCTAAGATCACAGAAAATATTTTGCTTTTGTATCATAGCCATACTACTAAAACTGATTGCAAACTTAGGAAACAAAAATAGAATGTAATATGTCCTTTAGAGGAATCACACACATATACACAAACACAATCCAACATCTTGGCGTCCTTTTCCTGATGCTTTTTTCCTTTCCTTTCCTTTCCTTTCCTTTCCTTTCCTTTCCTTTCCTTTCCTTTCCTTTCCTTTCCTTTCCTTCTTTCCTTTCCTTTCCTTTCCTTTCCTTTCCTTTCCTTTCCTTTCCTTTCCTTTCCTTCCCTTCCCTTCCCTTCCCTTCCCTTCCTCCCTTCCTTCCTTTGCAATTGTCTCTAATATTTTTTTTCCTAAGCACAAGCTAGGAGGGAGGAGGCAAATGGCATTTGTGATGACACAGCCACACAAATGCTGCGGCTTACAACTTTGTGTCAGATATCATGTCACTTACTCTGTAATGGTATGTCATTTGCATAATGATGTCATCATCTGCAGGGTTTCCCCCCCCCCTTTAGGTATTTTAGGCACTGCTGCCTGCAGGGAACAAGAGGACAGGACTGGATCTCTGCCTGCTTTTCCTTCATTATGATTTCTATGGTTCTGATTTTTTTTTTTTAAATAAATGTTATTGGCCACTGAGTATATAGAATTTGAGGTGCTGCTTGGCTCTGAATCTGCACTGAGTGATCCAGTGGTGGGATTCAAATTTTTTACTACCGGTTCTGTGGGCGTGGCTTGGTGGGCATGGGGTGGCTTGGTGGGCGTGGCTTGGGCGTGGCAGGGTAATGATACTGCAAAATCCTCATTTCCTCCCAATCAGCTGGGACTCGGGAGGCAGAGAATAGATGGGGGCGGGGCCAGTCAGAGGTGGTATTTACCAGTTCTCCGAACTACTCAAAATTTCTGCTACCAGTTCTCCAGAACTGGTCAGAACCTGCTGAAACCCACCTCTGGAGTGATCCAGTCATACTCCTGTGGGGACGGCTGGATATCCTGGTCAGTTCTCCTCCCTGCAGAACTGCTGCTTGTCCAGCTAGATCTGCTAATGTGACTTCTTTTGACCTTGCCTAATTTCCTTCTCATTTTTGTGTGTCTTCCTTCCTTTGAAGGAAACCAGGCAGAAGTGGTTTTGCTTCCCCATCTGTGGTTGGGATGCAATTCTAGCACTGAAGGAAAGTGCAGACTTATTGTGCATATCCAATGGCTCGGGGTGTTGGGGGATTAATCTGTGGCCACTTTGACCAAGCTGGAAATGCTTCTGCCTCTTTTGCCCCAGAAAATCTCTGCCTCAACAGAGAACATGGAAATGACCAGCAAACAGATTGGCTGAAGTGCTTAGGCCAGTGACCAGGCTGGGCTCGCATATCATGCTAGCCATCATTACATGACCACAACCACCATGACCTGGATGACGGAGAATCTCCCTAGACCATCATCACATGGTTTTCTTGTTTGTGACACATAGGCTCTTGGGTGAACTCAGACACTTGATGCGGTTATAAACCTTATGGTTTCATTTGATGAGTATAACCCAGTCTTTTATGGGTCACTCAGCAAGCTATGGTTGAACAAAATTTACCTCTGCGGCTCTCTATGGGGAGGGCAGAGGATGAGCTTAATCTGGCAGGGTTTTTTTTCTACAGTCTCCATATTATGTCCTTATTTTACAGCCACGATAAACTATCTACTTCTATGTACTTCATTCCTATTAATCAAAAGAGAAAGAGATTATTCAGAAATGTAACTACTAAGAAAACAGACAGGGTGTCCATGGAGATTCTCAGTCATCCAGGTCATGGTTGTCCCAAAGGTGCTTTTTTTCAAGAGGCAACTGGACTAATTAAGATTCTTGGCCCTTAATTATGGTCCTTTTCTAAATAAACTATGGTGTCTCTTACAAGTGGATAAAAAGTAAAAGTTTCCTGAAGGTGAGTTCAACTTCTGGGTTTTTGATAATATGGAAATGGTTTGCTATTGCCTTCTTTCAAGCAGATGGATAAAATATCAGATTTCCCCTTTATAGTGCATAGCACAATAGAAACCACACTTGGTAGTTTATACAATCTTTACACAGATTTTTTTGGTTTGTTTTTAGTGCACATCTACATTTTTAGCATGTTCTACAATGGAATTTTTTATATACAAGAATTTGAAATTACTCATCCTGTATGTTTCTATGATGACTAGAATTAAAAAGAGTCTGCATTTTCAATGATTGTGTAGAACACAATCTTGAAGCTTCTTGGATGAGAAGCGAAATGTCTCCAAAGAAAAAAACAGAAAGTCCAGTTGCCTCTTGTAAAAGCACCTTTGGGAAAAACAGACAGGGTATGTCCACATTCTGTGTGTCAGAAACTACAGGATGACAGATACTGTTTCATGATGAAGACCTGTCCATTTTGTACACGCCTGCATCTTAATACATCCATCAAATGCATAACATTCTTTTTCAGTCAGTACAACACCGGGCTCGTATTGTTGAAATAGGCAGACGTAGAAATGGATATAAATAAAATATGAGTTGAATAATGTGTGAACTCTGCCAATATAAGGCACCTTTCCACATCAAGAGTCTGGTATTCCTTGAAAGACAAGTGGGAATGAAAATGAGGCATACAAAAAGAACAGACTTCTTCACATCTGTGAGGGGAAATGGGAGATTTCTAAGGAAATTCCTCACATTCCAGATACTCTGGAGGCAGTGAAGAGATCTGACAAAAGAGACAAGCCTTACAGTGGGCAAATTCAGTAGCTCCTCTGTAGCCCAGCTTTCCTGGGCTGGAGCAAAGCTCAGCTTCCAGCCTCTCTCTGTGTGGTAGATGACTTTGTGTATATGTGTCCATGTATGTTTATGCAAATGGTCCAACAGAATCTCAGTTGCTTGACTTCAATTTAGAGCAGAGTACAAACTGACAATATTTACCTAAACCAGGGGTCTGCAACCTTAAACACTCAAAGAGCCATTTGGGCCCATTTCCCACAAAAGAAAACACCGGGAGCCACAAAACCAGTGTGGGTGTGGCCAACTCGACGTCACTCACTCCAACCCAGTCACATGACCCCCCAGCTACGCCTATCCAGCCGGTCATTAGGGCAGAGAACCGGTTGTTAAAAAACACCGGGAGCCACAAAACCCTTTTGACATCTCTCTCTCTCTCCCCACACCTCTGTATCTCTCTCTGTATCTCTCTCTCACTATGTCTCTCTATGTCTCTCTCTCTCCCCCTCTCCCTCTCCCTCTCTCTCCCCCTCCCTCTATATCTCTGTGTGTGTGTGTCTATGTCTCTCTCCCTCCATGTCTCTCTCCCTCCATGTCTCTCTCCCTCTCTCCCCTCTCTCTATGTCTCTCTTCCTCCCTCCCTCCTTCCCTCCCCCTCTCTCCCTGTCTCTCTGTATCCCTCTCTCTGTGTATCTCTCTGTATGTCTCTCTGTATGTCTCTCTCTCCCCCTCTCTCCCTCTCTATCTCCCTCCTCTTTGTGTGTCTCTCTATGTCTCTCTCTCTCCCCTCTCACTCCCTCCCTCTCTCTCTCTCTGTGTCTCTCTGTCTCTCTATCCCCCCCCTCTCTGTATCTCTCTCTCTATGTCTCTCTCTCTGTGTCTCTCTCTCCCCCCCCCTCTGATTCTGATATGAAGCGTCGGGCAGCCATGAGGCACTGTTGCAGTGCCTTGCGCAGCACAGTGAACTTTAGCGTGCTTCACAATGGGGGAGATGGGATCTTCTCCTCCTCCTGGAGCCCATTACGATGTGGAGCCACAATGCAACCCTGCCCCACTCACCCCTAGCAACAGGACATGGCTTACAGTTCCGCGCCCAAAGCGGCGGGAGACAAGGCTGCCTTGAGCGCAAATGTGGCACGAAGGCAAGTACAGGGCCGCTTCGCTCCTGCACTAAGGCTCCGGTGACCCTCCTCCCCCCTCCTCCTCCTCTCGCGAACCCCTGGCCGGCTGTGGCAGGGCCAGGAGGGTGCGCACGAGCAGGGAGACCCTCCTCAAGCGAGCAGCCTGGCTCCGCCAAAGTGCAGCAAAGGTGTGCACAGGGCGGGCGGCCGCTCACTTGAGGAGGGTCTCCCAGCTCATGCGCACCCTCCCGGCCCCACCACAGCCGGCCAGGGGGTCACGAGAGGGGGAGGAGGGGGAGGATCACCCGAAGGGAAGCCTCCACCACGGCTCATGCTCGTTCCTCAGCCAGCCCGGATTTCCAAAAAGTTGCCAAGAAGAAAGAAAAGGAGTAGTGAAGAGCCCCAAGGAGAGCTCACCGGCTTTCCGAGAGAGAGAGATAAGAGACACAGAGACAGAGAGAGAGACAGAGAGAGATACAGAGATACACACACGGAGATATAGAGAGAGGGGGAGACCGGCTGATGGGCGAACGTCTTTGGCGAGGGCGCTCCAGCTTTCTCCGAGCCTGACCCCCAGGGTGGCCATGCAAGGTTCGGCAGGGCCAGCCCCCTTTTCCCGCTGCCCTGAGCTTTACTCCTCCAGCAGAGCGGTGCCGCCACCGGCTTTCATTGAAAAGCGTCCTCCATGCGGCGAAAGTCCCCCGTGCAAGTTTTAAAGCTGCAGCTGAGCACTGGGGGCCCGTCCCTCTTTCCATCATCCCCTCCTCCCGGATCCCATTCCCACCCCGCCAGCTCTCGTGTTAGCGAGGCTGGCATCGCTCGTGGCCAGGTCGGGCCAGTGTCTCGGGGCGGAGAGCAGGTTGGGCATCTCCCCAAGTGACTGAGGCACGCCCAGCACCATCAAGGGCCGGAAGAAGCTCCAGCAAGAGTGAGGCACTGGAGAATCAGCCCTGGCCACTTCTCCATTCCCCGCTGTTGCCCTTACCTTACCAGGCGAGGAGTGACTGGGAGGAGAGGGCAAGGGGCGGCGCCAGCCAGTGGTGGGATCACCCGCCAGGCAGGGGTGGGTTCCTCCCGGTTTGTACTGGGTCGCCCGAACCGGTAGCGGCCCGCTGGTGACATCACGATGTCACCGAACTGGATCGGGCGGTGCCGGTCCGTGGGGGCTGCCATCTTTTTTTTAATTTTTTTTCTATTTATTTTTTTTATTTTTATTTTTCCTTCTGAGCATGCACAGAAGCCGACTTCTGGCACTGTGCATGCGGTCGTCATCTTTTTTTTGGCTTTGTTTTTTTGGGGGATTTTTTGTTACTGCGCATGCGCACACGAGGCATGCGCCAGGGAGCCACAGCAGAGGGCCCAAAGAGTCACATGCGGCTCCGGAGCCGCGGGTTGCAGACACCCGACCTAAACTTACAAGAATTAATGATGGAATAGCCCAGTATTTGGTTTAGACTGCCATAACAAGAACTTCTTGTGCCATATTTTTTCTTCTTCTCATGATCAATAATGTGATCTTATGCATACTTGCAGAAATAAAGCTGGATTGTTCCCAAGTCCTAAAGGTGTGCAGGTAAGAATCAGAGCTGGAATACACATTGCCAAAGCAAAGACCATGTTCCAAAATTGGTCTCCCAATCTTTGTTTAACATTTTTGAATAATATTCTACACAGAATACCTCCAGAAATGCTTATGCCATCACAAATCTGGAGACGTCATCGAGGGTCACACGATATGTTAAGAATAAGCCATACAGCATGTGAGGGTAAGTTGCAATGACGTGATTTGTGCTTCGTTGAGCAACGATCCCAGTCATTGTCTTTATATGGGTCAGTATGTCAGGTAAACCAGAAACCCAAGTTCATTTCCTGACTTGACCACAAGCAATCTAAGATTTAATCAATTCATGCCCTTTCGTGTTTCCAGGATAGATGGGGCTTGTGCTGCTGAGAATGGATAGGTCATCCTGGACTTTTTACCACAATTGAGACCAGAATTCCCATTGCCAGGTAAGGCAGTTATTAAGTGACACCCAATTTAACAACTTTTTTGTCGTGGTTGTTGGAAGACATGTCCATCTGGGTTCAGTTCCAAGTGGGGAGAAAGACACTGGAAACATGGAGACGGCTTGAAAAGATGGGTTAATGGTGGGCAGGACCACATGGTTTTGAGGTCCTGGGCAAAAAAAGGCACACGGAGTGGAGAGAGGGATATATTTATACACTCTCTTGGGCCCTCCCTTAGAGTTTCCTGTTCCTGTACAAGAAATGTATCCCATTGGCTGTCAGACTCCCAGGGGGCCGGGGTCTTAGCTAACTTTGTAGGCTGTCTGTGTCCCAGGCTTGGTTGAGCCTTGCTGGGTGATGTAATCTTCCCAGGTGCCATGTGGTGAGATGGGTAGAGGGCTAACCCTATCATGTCCTGAGGGCCATGTCTTAATCCCATCACCCTGGAGCTGAAGGCGGGGGTTGGGGGGTGGGGCAGGGAGCTGCAGGGAGCTGCTTTGTCTTTAAAAACATGTTTCTCCTTTTCTCATCCAGGGAAATATAATATTCTGCCTTTTTAATATTTCCTAGAATATTTCATTCTTCTAGGAGGGGAGTGGGTGCTAACCTCCTACATGGTCAAGCCAATCACTGCAATTAAGTAATCATGCGATTGTTAAGGGAATCCAGCTTACCCATTAACTTTGCTCATTGGAAGCTGTCTGGGAAGGTTGCTAATGGTGCTCACATGACCCCAGGAGGCTGCATAAATACATACCGGGTTGCCAAGTGCCCGAATTTTGATCATGTGACTGTGAGGTCACTGGGACAACTGACTGTAAATCACTTTTTTCAGTGCCATTGTAATTTTGAACGGTCGTTAATGAATGGTTGTAAGTTGAGGACTACCTGTACAGCGAAGATTGATTTTCAAGGGTTTTTTTTTTTCCCATGTCTGTACAGTCGACAGTTGGTTAATGGTCAGAACTCTTACTTTGTCCCCTCTCCTTGTCTCCTTACCATGCTCCTGTGGCTTTCTAGCTGCTCTGAGAGATGGCTTTGCTGGTTCTCTTGTTGTTTTTTTAAGTGATCCATATGTAAAAAGTACTACGGAAGAGGCGTCCATAGGATGTGATCAAAAAAGCCAGGATGGTGGCAATAAAAGCAACATGTTTTTAATGTGCATCATAAGAAGCATGCCGCATTTTGACTGCACCAATGCAGCCATCTTGATGAGGGGAGGCTTCCTCCTTCCAGGCAGATCACATCAGTGCAACAGTGCAACTTGTAGATCAAGGGTGTCCAACTTTGGCGACTTTAAGACTTCTGGACTTCAACTCCCAGAATTCCAGAGCTAGCCTTGCTGACTGGGGACTTCTGGGAGTTGAAGTCCGCAAGTCTTAAAATCGCCACGGATGGACACCCCTGCTCTAGTTGTTTGGGGAAGACAGCGGTCTCATGGAAGGTTCCTGGGTGAATCAGGGGTATCTCTTGTGGACCCAGCCTGCAGATGCCAGCTTCCCTCTCCAAGGAGGGCAATCACTCAAGACACCAGTTAGCTGCTGACTGAGCTGGGAAAGGGCCCTATAACACAGAGAATTGCAACCCTTCTTGCTGCTAAAAACGCATACCTCTGTATCTTTATGTGTAAACCTTATGTGTAAACAATTCCAGTTTATACCTCAAAAGTACACCTATGTTTATCCCTAGATATGTGAGCCAACAAATTCAGTGAGCGAGTTGCAGCTCACCCACCATTCTGTAGCTGCTCAGTGTTTGTTACTGAAATGTGTGCTCTGGTACCTAACACATAAATGCTGTCCTACCTGCTGTCATCTGTGTTTAAAAGAGGGGAGGTTGGAATTTTAAACTTGTTTCTCTTTTGGGTCCTGGCCCTGCCCTGTTATTATAATTCTCCCCCCCCTCCCCAGCCCCAGCACTCCCCTACCCCAGTGGTGAAATCTAATTTTTTTACTACCGGTTCTGTGGGCGTGGCTTGGTGGGCGTGACAGGGGAAGGATACTGCAAAATCTCCATTTCCACCCCACTCCTGGGGGAAGGATACTGCAAAATCCCCATTCCCACCCCACTCTGGGGCCAGCCAGAGGTGGTATTTGCCGGTTCTCCGAACTACTCAAAATTTCTGCTACCGGTTCTCCAGAGCCTGTCAGAACCTGCTGGATTTCACCCCTGGGTTGACTAGAAGACCTCTGAAGTTGCTTCCAGCTTTATGATTCTAGTACAGCCCCTCTTGAGAAAACATCACCCACCCTCCTAAGGCTGTTCTGCACTTGCCCCAACTATGCCACAGAGCCTGGCAACCTCTTTTTTTTTTTTTTTTTCCCTATTCTATCCCCAGGATGTTGCTGTCAGACGATGGCATTAAGTAACACTATCTTCCTTGTTCTAATGCCTTTCAAGGCCAGCCTCCAGGTGTGTATCTAACAGACAAATCTATTCAGCTTTGTCACCTTTTAGCTTGGAGGAGAGCCAGGAGACTGGCAGTGGTTGGAAACAGATGTAATCGAGGCCGACTTGGCAATGGCACAAGCGGTGTTATGCCAGTGACTTTCTGGTGGGTCAAAGACAGACAGCTTATTCAATCCTCGGAAAGGCCCTTAGATGGACACATTTCTTAACTGCCAAACCAATGCATGGTGCTAAAAAGCCAGGTGAATTTCCGCAGACCAATTCATTTTATTCCCTTAAGGTCTCTTGCCATTTCTGGCACCCAGCAAGGTCAACCATGAGCTCTGACATTTCTTGCTTAGTAAATCACGAAGTGTGGAAGATTGGTGAATTACCCTTTAAAGGAAGATCCCTATTCTAGAACAATGACCCACCAGGGACTGGCAAACACTTGGAAATTCCCTTTGAAAAGGATGCTCAGGCCTTCTCACCAGCATCCCAAACTGGTAATATTTGCCAGAATGTCCCACAGATTCTCTGCTTGTTTCGGGGAAACCATCTCGACAAACGAAGCAAAGAGTCCCACAAGAAAACTCCCACGTGGTT
>QLTV01020729.1:210528-271747 GCA_003457575.1 Thermophis baileyi
GCGAGGCGGAAAGATTCCCCCAGCGGATCCAGCCACACCCTCCCACTCCGGCCTTGCCGAGCTCCGCCGGCCCCGCAGAAGGGGCTTTTTTGGGGGCAGGGCAAGGCAAATCGCCGAGAGTTTGGAGAGTCCGCTGGGGGAGGGGGCAGATCTAAGATGAAAACCAAACCCCGCCGCCTTTCTCTCTCCTCCCCCCCCCTCCGTTTCGCGCCCAGAGCGATCCCACATGTGTGGCGGGCTGAGTGTGGGGACCCTGCCTGTTGGAGGGCGGCGGCGGCGGCGGCGGCAACGTCGGTTCGTTCCCGAGAACGCCGCTGGTGGCTGTCCCGGGCGGCCGCGGGAGCCATTGCCCTTTTAAGGGGTAGCTTGAAACCGCGCCTGGGCTCCATGTTTGTATCAGAACCCGTGAAGAGGGAACTCCATGTTGTAACAAAGTTTCCTTCGCCGCCGTCTTTTTTTTCTTTTCCTCCCCCTCCCCCTTTTTGTTTTGTTTTGCTTTTCCCTTTCCCCATCTCCCCCCGCCCTTCCCCCCACCCTCTCATTTCCCCTCTTCCGTTTTCTTTCCTTTTATTTATTAGTTCCTTCCTTCCTTCCTTTCCCCCCCCTCTTTCGTTCCGTTCCGTTCCGTTCCGCTGCTGTTGCTGCCGCGGTTGTTGTTGTTGTTGTTAAACAACAACCGGGGGAAATAATAAAAAAATAATATATATCTGTGCGAAGTCCCGGGAAATTCCCCGAAGCAGCAGCGGCGGCGGCGGCGGCGGCGGCGGAGAGACAATCGGAGGCGGGAGGAGAGCTCTCTGCACGTCTGGTCTAATGGACAGCGGACCCATTATCACCCAGGTTAGCAAGGAAGAGGTGAACAGTCCTCTGCAGGAGAAAGGTAAGCGTTTTTAACAACACCCCCCCTCTTCCTCTTCCTCTTCCTCTTCCTCCTCCTCCCCCTCCCACGCGGGGCATCGGCGCGGATGCTTTGGGGATCGCGTCTGCCTGCCCCCCTCGGGTGAAATGCCGTAGGGGGGCGGGGAGGCTTTACAGGTCGCCCAAAGCGGAGCTGCAGAAGCCCGGCGGGCCCTCTTCGGGTTTGACAGATCGCCTTCGCCCCCTCGGAGAAGAGAAGCGCTGGATCGCCCTGCGCGCCTTCGGTGCCAACGGCTCGAACCGGGGAGGGGCGCTTGCAGACTTTCCCTCAAAGGGGCCTCCGGAGTCACTCCGATTTGAGATTCCGGTGGCAAAGCNGGTGGCCTGCTCGGGACCCATCCCGTCCTGTGGATGCCAGGGCGCCGAGACATCAGCGCAACCGCTTTGCACACGCGCGTGTATTTTCTCGAGGAATGGTTGCGAAGTCCGCGCACGCTTTCCAAACCTAACCGTGCTGGCTTCTGTCGGGAGCTGCCAAAAAAGGCCATAGCAGACCGCTTGATACCTCGATATTCTCTGGAAGGACTGGGGATAGGTGAAGGGCCTACAATTGCCTTGGGTGCATATCTAGGGCCTTTGGGTGCCTCTGCTGCCCCCCACCCCAACTCCTTTGCGCCGAATATTATGGCAGAAGCTGTACGGTGTGAGTCCAGCAACAGGTTTTATTCAGAGCTCTGAATAAAATTCAGAGACATGAATTCAGAGACAGCCCGCCTTCCTCAACCTGGTGGGTTCCAGGGGTCGGATTACCATTTCCATGTTCTTGGCAGGATGGGAATTGTAGTCTGAGCCATCTGGAGAGGGCGAGGGTGAGACAGATCAGTGCAAATGGCATCCTGTTGCATGCCCTCCCCCACCCCCACCCCCATATCCTGGATGCCTCCCCCCATCCAACTGTCTGTCAGTCACTGTAACTGGGCCGTTTGCAAATGGAGGTACCTTTCCAGATGTTTCCAGCTGTGGGTTTCCGCTGTTGCTGCTTTGGAGGGATGGAAAGTAAGGACAGGAGGGTGGGGACTGGCTTTTTAATTGGGGATGGACAAAATCTCCTAGCAGAGACTGCATACCAGCCAGTTTTGTGCCAGGTATTAGTAAATCCACCCCCATATCCTGGATGCCTCCCCCCATCCAACTGTCTGTCAGTCACTGTAACTGGGCCGTTTGCAAATGGAGGTACCTTTCCAGATGTTTCCAGCTGTGGGTTTCCGCTGTTGCTGCTTTGGAGGGATGGAAAGTAAGGACAGGAGGGTGGGGACTGGCTTTTTAATTGGGGATGGACAAAATCTCCTAGCAGAGACTGCATACCAGCCAGTTTTGTGCCAGGTATTAGTAAATCAACCGGAAGGCTCCTCTGCTGGACAGAAGCCAGAGGCGCTGAATGGGGTGTTTTTATTGATGTTTCAGGATTGATCTCTTAACTTGCAGGAATCCAGAGTCTCCCTGAGTGGTAGGAAGAGCAGCATTTTCTCAATCTTTTGGCATATCGCCTCCCACCCACTTTTCCTTCCAATACGGCCCATTTGTAGCTACCTAGAAAGGAGCTGCTGTGATGTTACGGCAGAAACGTCCAATTGCTGTTGTCCCCGTTTTGAATGGTGAACAGAGGTATACCAATGGCAATCTTCACCACCACCACCACAAGAGGGGGAGGGGGGAGAGAGTGTGTGACCCGTGTCGACTCTTCTAGACTTTCTACACCACTTCCTGGTGAACATTGAGGAAGGTGCTGGTTAGCAAGAAATCTGAGGCTGCCTTCGTTTAAGAAATTCAGACCTGTTGCCCATCAGATGCTTTGACAGTGAGGCAAAGGGGAAGGGTAGTTCTTCACTGCTGGGCAGACCGGACTTGTGAATGGAGGCATTCCTGGTCATTTGCAACAATCTGGGGAAATGTAGCTGTTCGATTCTTCCTTCTCTGATTTCCACCATTTGAGCCTGGATGTGTCAGGCCAATAAAGACGGAGGTGCAGAACCAGTAAGGAGGATGGAGGAAATGGAAAATGGATTTCCTTCCGGCCACAGTTTGTCTGAGCCAGAGGGAGCCATGGTTGAGCTGGGAAGACTACAGTGGTCTTGGAAGCTTTCTTAATGTACGTCATTCATTGGAATATAAAATAATGCTTGGTTAGAGATGCAATTTAAGATTGGAGTCTAGGAGAGAGTATCAGGGCCATTGTAAGCAGTGAGCAGAGAGGTTTGCGCCAATTCTACTCTAGCAACTAAAGAAACTCCACCAGTCTACCTGAAAAGTAGACATTTGTTACACATCTGGGTAAGCAAACCCAACCGGAGGCTTATTGGGCTGCCAAATATAGCCGGCAGGCTCTCTGCCTTTCACGAATCCCATGTGGAATAAGGCCATGTATGCAAGACCTCGTAATGATTTGGGGTGGTTGAAGAGTTTGCACCTCTCAGTGGACCACCAAGAAGCTGCCTTATGCTGCACTGAGCTATCGCAGAAGGAATATTGTCTATAATTGGACAATATAAACAAGGTTAACTTCAGACCAACAGTCAAGTAAACAATACCCCAATCAAGAAACGGCCAAAGCGCCATTATTAGTAAACAGCCCAACCAAAGAATCTCTAAGACCGCTGCCCCCCCCCCCCACACACACACAGACAGGCAAGACACCAGAATATAAACTGAACAGCAAACAGTACTCCTTACTCCCTAGCACTGATGGTGTTACCTAGTTTGGGTAATGAAACGTCTGCAAAGAAGCTCAGAGAGCACCAAGGACCCCTCATTGTCTATAATGATTGTTAATGGACTTTCAGGGCTCCTGGCTTCAGGTTTCCATCCTGCCTGAAGTCCTCGGTGTTCATCCTTGGAATCATAAGAGGGTCTTTCTCCCATGCCATGGAAGAGTCTTGGAACAAAAATAAAACAGTAAGCTAGAAAAGGCAGAAATACAGGCAGAAAATAACTTGCAGGGATACAGAAACCTCTCAAGTTAAGTTTTAAACATTTGCCTATTATTTATTTATTTATTTATTTATTTATTTCCGGAATTCCTCAGGCACCTTTGCCCCAGTAGTTCTGAATGGCAACTCTGGCCATTTTTGGTTCTCCGGCTCAAAAGACTTGTGGACTTCAACTCCCAGAGTTCCTCAGCCAGATCAGGGGTCTCCAACCTTGGTAACTTTAAGACTTGTGGACTTCGGCTGAGGAATTCTGGGAGTTGAAGTCCACAAGCCTTAAAGTTGCCAAGGTTGGAGACCCCTGGCCTAAGTGACTCCAGGCAGTTTACAGGAAGTCCTCGATTTAACAACCATTCATTTAGTGACTGTTCAACGTTACAACAGCACTGAAAAAAAGTGATTTTCAGACTGACTTGCAACCATTGCAGGCACCCCCCAGGGTCACGTGATCAAAATTGAGATGCTTGGCAACAGGCATGTATTTGTGACGGTTGCAGCATCCTGGGGTCAAGTGTTCACGTTTTGCAACTTTCTGAGAAGCAAAGCCAATGGGGAAGCCAGATTCACTTAACAACCATCTTACTAACTTAACAACTGCAGTGATTCACTTAAACAACTGTGGCAAGACAGGTTGTAAAATGGGGGCAAAACTCACTTAACAATTGTCTTGCTTAGCCATGGAAATTTTGGGCTCCGTGGTGGTCGTAAATCGAGGACTACCTGTACAATACCACCATAAAGGTTAACAATTGAAAGATTAACAAGGCAATGGAAAGCCACTTACCAGTCAGAGTAGACAATGCAGATTTGAAAGACAGCCTAATATAGAGAAATTTAGAATTCCAGCCCTTGGAGAAAAGAGTCTTCAAAACAGAACTTAGATAAAAGATTCAGTGACTTTCAGTGACTGGTGATTCCCACATAGGAGAACTGGGACAGGATTCATACATAATATTAAGTGGGATCCTTAGTGAGCTTGGTTGTTTGACTTATAATTTTGAATCAAACCATTTTAGCCAGGGTTTCCTCCCCCACCCCCCATAAAGCTGAACCTTTATGGTTGAGTTTGCAGTTCACGCTAAGCCAGAAACAAGTCAATCGCATAATGGCTTATTGCTGTACTATGTCCATCAGGTGCACTTGGATGGCACCAGATGGGAAAATGTGGCAAACGCCTTTGTCCATTCCTCTTCGCTTCTAATGCTTCCCTGAAATAGGCCTGCAGGTTCTGTTTTTAATAAGAGAATGTTTCCAGACGTGAATTGAATATATCCAGGCTGCTTGGAGGAGGTAGGTGTTGAGTAGGAGTTCATCTGGTTAAATATTGTTTCCTCTGAAAATTGTCCTAAGCCCAATCTAAAAGGTTTATTTCGTTCTTCACAATACTTTATGGATTTTAGTGAGAATAGGCTCATGTTTAAAACTCCCATTTAGTTCCTATTTCATCTCTTTTGACAGGATAACTATATCAGGGTGAAAAGAAATCGAATTCTAGCTCCCTTTCTCTATTTTGAAAGGTACTTAATCATTCTTCTCAAGCCTGTTGTGATAATTCCTTCTATAAGTTGAACACATTCAATTCCCATGGAATTTCACTGTGGAGAGAATTTATAAGCTCTTACATAATAGAAATTGTAATAGTTCTTCATCCTCTCACAGTATCTATCCAGCTCTCAAAGTTTTGTTTTATAATAATTTACATACAATTATTTCTTTGTGTATTTATTTTTATTCCATTGTTATTTTTATTAATAACTCTAGGCCGCAAACATACCTAATACTCCTTCCTCCTCCTCTTTTCCTTACAACGACAGCCCTGTGAGGTGGGTTGGGCGGAGGGAGAGTGGCTGGCCCAAAGATTCTATAATATTTATTATATTTACAAGTTATAATAATTATGCTACGTTTATAATTTAATTTATAATTGCCATTTATAATTTATAATAAAAAATATTTTATTCTGCTATTTTATACCAATTGCATGCAGTGCTGTAAAAGGCTCAACCTGAGACTGAGCTGGGAATCGGGAAGTCTCAGATTCAAATGACATAACTTCCTCAGGAGAGCTTCCTCCATGAACCCCCTCTCTTAGTTAACCCATTTCCAATATGGAAGATCATAATAATAGTTTACCTCTCAAGGTAATTGCAAGGATAGCAAATGCAAATGAAGCAATGCAAGTGAAGTCATTTGTAAAGGTGAATGTGCCATGCTAGGATAATTGACAATTGTATTACTTTAATGAATTAAAATAAAGGCAGGATACTATAAACAGTCCCTTTGTATGTTAACGTTCAACAGAGAAATGTGTTGCTTCTCGTAAAAATATGATTGAAGGCTCAAAAAAAAAAATTGATCCCCCTACTTGTGGCAGGCCAATGCTATTATGATGCAATTAAGAGTTATACCACTTAATTCTGCATCAAGCAGAAGAAGCATAAAGCAAGACTCCTAGAAAAGCTGATTACAAAAACTGGTTTTATTTATGCTATTTTGTGATAAATAGGAGACAAAAGTCCCAGACTTCTAAAATCTCCAGAGGAAAGCCCAAACTGCCTCAGTGGTCTTTGGGGCACAGTTAAAGTGTGGTTGGAAATAGCAAGAGCAACAGCACTTGGACTTATATGCCGCTTCATAGTGCTTTGCAGCACTCTCTGGGCGGTTTACAGAGTCAGCATATTGCCCCCAACAATCTGGGTCCTTATTTTACTGACCTTGGAAGGATGGAAGCCTAAGTGAACCTTGAGCCAGTCAGGATCGAACTCCAGGCTGTGGGCAGAGTTAGTCTGCAATACTGCATTTTAACCACTGCGCCATCATGGCATGTTGCAATGGGAGGCATGAAAGCCCCTTGAAAAATAGTTTGAAAGTGTTCAACTGGTTATATTGGGACTGAAAACTGTATCAGATGCTTGGCCCATTTTTTTAGAATTTGGAAGGAGGCTTTACGTCGGAATGAAAGATGATTGCTCCCTGAAGGTTAAACTAAATGGACATTTGTCCCTACCCTTTGCTGACCTCCTCTGCCTTCTGAGAGGGTGGGAGGCTGGTCTGCAGAGCAGAGTCCTTCAGTCATGGCACACCTGGCTTAAGGTTTAGGGCAGATCCATCCATTGTATTATACGTAAATCAGACCACTATAGTTTGTTCTGTGTGCATAAATAAAGCCTGGCTGTGTGTTCAATGAGAATTCGGTTTTTATCTTAGAAAGTTAGGCATATATTTGGGGGACAGGGTGAAACAAAGACTTCCAAGTCCCATAAGCCTTACCTAACATCGTTAGCAGTAAGGGACGATGGGAGCTGCAGTTCAAGTACATCTGGAAAACAGCATGTTACCCTCCCCTGGCATGAGGCCATATAGTGACTTCACAGCTGAAGTAAGATTTCTTGGACTTTCTAGCCACTGCAACCTCTCCTCCTTTAATTTATTTTTGATTTTTTTTTTACAGCCTGGCCCCTAATCCCAAAGTTCTTGGCAGGTTACAACACATTAAAAATATTAAAAACAACAGCAATAAGAATAAATCCGCCCCCCGCCCCCAAGATAGATGCCAATAATAACACTTAAGTAATCTTTGGGGCTTGGTGAAATAAAACTGTCTTCAATGATCTTCTAAATGCGGTGAGAGAAACAGTACAAATGTGAGCAAAATCATTGTAGCAGCAGTCCAGGGAGAAAGGGAGTTGTTGGGAGTCTCGGATAGCATATATATTGAATGAATTTAATTAAAAGGAGAGCTCCTGTGTCAATCTTATTGCAGCTCCTTCTAGGTCTTGGCAGCTAAGGGGATCTGTCCAAAGCTTCTTTTGGAGGGCAGAAGCAGAATCTGAAGCTGAGCTGAAGAAGCTTCTTGGATGAGAAGCGAAACGTCTTCAAAGAAAAACCAGAAAGTCCAGTTTGCCTCTTGAAAAAGCACCTTTGGGACAACCATAACCTGGATGACTTAGAATCTTCATAGACATCTCAGATTTGAATCTCATCCCAGTGCAAATATCAGAAGCTAGTATATATTCCCTTTGTTTCCATCCATATAGAATATGGGGATTATAGAATACTAACCTGCCTTAGAGGGCTGCTGTAAAGCTTACAGAAAACAATAATTGGAACAAAATGTACTGTTCAAAGTATTATGATTAATGTCAGTGAAATGTGGTGAGTTAGAGTCTGCCACGAAGCTTATTGGGTGACTTTAAGCCATTGACTGGGTTGAAACATTATCCTAACAGTTTATTTAACCATGGTTTGTGAAATGAAGCAGAGTGGCCTTATTCACCCAGAGCATCCCCATGATGTAAACCATGGTTCATTCAGCACCACGGCGACATACACACATTTGTGGCGAGCCAAAACCAATCAAATTTTGCTATATTTTTGTATAAAATAGGCACTGTTTAATCAGTGCCACTAACTGCCCAATCATAGTTTTCCTTGGTGATAGAAGCAGGAGAAGGATCAAGTGGCTTTCCTCTTGAAATTAGCTGTCATTTGTTGTGATGGGAGTGTGCTTTGTTTGTTTAGAAATAACTGTGTATCTTTTTGGAGCACTGCACCAGAGACTAAATTCCAGAAAGTCATGACTGAGGCCAGAATAGAAACTGGATTCAATTTTGTTATGGTTAAACACAATCCAAATTAAATGTAGTTGATATGATTACGTTCCAGTTATATGCTTAATCATTTTCCCTTCTGTCACATTAACAATTACAATTGGGTAAAAACATCTGGAGGTCTCTGGGGGTTATTATAAAGGGAGGGGGTACAGGTTGGACATCTCTGCACTAAGAAAACACTGGAATCTTGACTTCATTTTTCTTTTTTCACTCTATATTGATAATTGTAATAAACATGTAAGCGTGCTTAATCAGACTTCTTGTGCAACTTTCTTAGTTGGACAAATTCATGGTAGGCAGTTATGTTCAATGCTGATAAATAATAGCTTAATGTTAAGTCTGAATGTGGCCTTTATCTAAAAAAAAAACCACCCCTAAAACAATTCTATTAAAAGGGTTTTCGAAGCTTAGGAGGGGTGACCACTGACTAACAGTTGCCGAGAGAAAAGTTGTATGATCATTGTGCCCCACCTGCGGTTTGCTAGTTGGCTAGTACCGGTAGGGGTAACAAAGTAGTATTTGAATTGGACCATAGGTCTAATTTGGGCAGTGAGATATTTTTGATTATTACAATGCCTTCATGCCAGCTTCAGGCAAGTGACCTGCCAATGATGGTTTATCTCCCCACCACTTAGCCATTTTTGCAGTTCAAGGTTTCATTAAGCCCCCGGTGTGGATGGATGGTGAACTGTGGTTGGTTGGCTTGATGGGTCGAAAGACGGCCAGGCCTGTTGCAGTGTGAAGTTGTGATGCTGTTCTTTTCTGAGCTCATTTCTGCTGGTTTAGAATGCAGGCCTTGTGTTCTAACACAATCTCTGTCACCACCCCTTTTGCATGCCGTGCTCAATGAGTGATTGTCTCATTTGTATATTCATAACGGTGACATCATTTGCCACTGCCATCCTATGTAGGAGAAATCAGTGGAGTCCGTGGCCCTGCTTGTTTGGACTTTAGCCTTCCTAGTTAAATCTGGAGTAAAACTGAAGGAAGAACTGCATGAGCCATTTTATTTATGAGTTGCTTTAAAGCATGTGTACTTTGCTCTTTGCCCAGAAAAGCTCTAGTTGTTGCTAACAGATCAATGAAACCAGAACAGGCTGTCCTCAAGTTTTAATCAGTACAGACACAACACAGAATTTGAAAGGGAAGGGAAGGGACGGAAAATATTTTAATATTGTTTTCCTCTCTTTTTTGCAATGACCTGCTGAAATACGGCAGGACTCTTGCTATTAATACAACAGTTGGAATAGAAATTGTGCAGGCAGGGGAAATTACAGGGCTTTCTGCTGAGCTGAACTAAGAATGGCACAAGTTTCCTTTGCTGGGCCTGTTGTAAAGAGGTCTGGTTACTAAATGTAGCCATGACTAAGTGCCATTGGCAAAAGTTACTGTATACTTGGAATGTTTTCTTAAAGCTGCTTGTGGCATTCTCCTTTGCAGGGATGAGAAACTATCTTCTTCGATTAGTAACAATCTCAGAGACCAGGGGTTAAATATCACTCACTTACAGCAAGAATTTCCTTAATTCTGATCTCTATTTAATAATTTGGGAGACACCTTATCATTTGTTATCAAATTCTTTTGGGCCATTCCTTTGCCATATTTGCTATGGCTAATTTTAAACTCCTGGTTAAAGAATTCTGGGAGTTGAAATCCACAAGTCTTAAAGTTGCCAAGTTTGGAGATTGGAGTATTAGTGGCACAGATACCCTGTTTCCCCCAAAATAAGACATCCCCTGATAATAAGCTCAATCGGGCTTTTGAGTGCATGGCAATAAGGCCAAGCGCTTATTTCAGGGTTCAAAAAAATATAAGACAGGGTCTTATTTTTGGGGAAACACGGTAGGGGGGAAAACCCCCAGAGATCTGGTAGTGCTCAGAATGGCCTGTGACACTTGAGATTTACCTCTGATTTCCCAGGGAAAAAGTCCAAACCAGCCAGATAATGTTAGTGCAACAATGTGCATTGAGTGAATCTGCACTGAATTTACGTAGAATTTATAATATGAGCATTTGGATGTCCTTGGCTGGATCTAAGAAAGAGGTTAGAGTGATGTACCATTCACAAATGTCTGTCTTAATGGCAAATTCCTCAACCACAGCTGGTTGAGGAATTCTGGGAGTTGAAGTCCACAGGTCTTAAAGCTGCCAAGTTTGGAGAGAGTCCTGCGCTAAAGTACAGTGAGATTTTGTTTCTCATTTAGGCTGGGAAACCGGAATTGGGCTTTTGAGCATGATGGTTCTTGGCAAATGACAAATGTTTTAGTTTGTATTTTGGCTCTGGTAATCCGTTCAGTATTCAGTGCTTTGCCCAAGCAATTCTGTGTTTTGTATTCATGTGGAGCACCCCAGATCTCAAGTTTCTTTTTTTAAAAGATTGAATGGTTGATGAACTGAGTCTGCTTTACTTGCTGTGCTGGTTTGGCCCACCTTGAATTTTCTTGTCTTTACCTGATGAGGTGTGTGATTTTCTTCTTGTTACCCTTGTCAGTAAAAACAATATTTCCAGTAGAGAACTGAATCAGAAAGAGCGGACCTGAATAGGGATATGTTCCTCTTTGAGCATGTTTACAATGTGCAGCTGCCAATCAAAGTGTAGGGTGTTCCTGAAACAGTCTGCTGAAGGTCTCCGGGGTGATGGGGGAAGGTTGCCACTGTAAGGAAGCAAATGGTTCTTGAAACCGAGGGCTCCTGGAAATTAAAAGCTTTTTATGGTCTGAGATGGCCTTGTTCTGTTCTCAACTAAGATCTGTCCTTCATAGTTACTGACTCTGGCTTTAGATTTCCTCTGCTCACAGTGACAGCAGCTCTATCATAATGGCCCTAGATTATGGATGGGGAATTTGTGGTCCCAGGCTCACTTTAAGCTACTTTGGATGACCCTCAGGGACTCCTCTGGTCATGACTGCTGAAAACTGTCAGCGTTTCCTGCCATGCTGATGTGAGTCTGTAATGTAAGCCCTTAAAGTATGTATATTAGGGTTAACAAAAGAAAAGAAAACTTATCCCTATGCAATGTGGAGCCACTCATCGCTAGATTTTAAAGGGGCTCTTGACTATCAAAATTTTGCCTGCCTCCAAGAAAAAAAAAATGGAAAACAGGGTGGGTAACTTACAACCTATGGTAATGCCCTTCTCCAATTACACTGCTGAAATTCAGCAGCAAAGTACAGAAATTAGATCATTTGATTGTTCCTATAAAAATACCAAAACAAAATACTCCGGTAAGATTGGTATGCCTATTTTGGTTTTAACTTCCCCTCAAAAAGGTAGAAAAAGGGAGAGAGTTGCTGCATCTTTTCGAGGTCACCACTTTGCCTTCAGAAGCTCAACATTATGTATTTACGGTCTGTTTCCTACCATTCGTGTTGAGCAATATCCTTGTGGTTATCGCATAGCTGGCTGAATAAAATATCTGATCCAGCAATTTGTAACTCTTCGTTTTCAGCATAGTTGGATATTCAGATTCATACTCGGCTTACATAACTGGTGTTCTTCTTCAAGAAGATAGGCAGGGACCTCTACAGCAGTCAGGCCACCATGCTTATGTGTGCCTGTGAGAATGAACAAAAAGGTAATGCACCTGCAGGCATGAAATACAACTTTATTTTGCGCTGAACACATTACCATCAAGTGAGATGGTGGCTTTGTAGGAGGAAGGAAGTCAAGTGCTAGGCATATTTTTGGGACTACAATTCCTACCAGGCCCATAACACACAGCTAGAAGCAAAGGATTATGGGAGTGTTAGTCAATACCCCCTCGAGAGCACCAAACTGCCTTCTTCTACAGTAGATAAATCCATGGAGAACAGGTCTATGAGAAACTATTCCTTGTTAAGATGGAATGTTCATGTTTGAGAATAGCATGCCACTCGTTATGACTGATGGGTCAACTGTAAGAAGGCCCTCCCTGTGAATGTCCACATTTTTTATTTAATTGCCAAAAGATCTACCTGTGGGTCTGACCTAGCAAGGTGACATTAAACATTTACTCTATATCAGTGATGGTTAACCTTTTACGTCCCCGCATGCCGACCTGCGTGCCGGAAATGGCATGCAAAACCATCCCGCCTGGACCACGCGGCCTCGCTGGCCTTTGTGTGTGCAGGAGCACCGAAACCCGGAAGAGCAGCGTTCCAGTGCGCATGCACGCACCGGCACCCGAACTTCTGGTTTCTGGCATGGACGCGCGGCCAACAAACAGCTGGCTGTCGTGCATGCACACGACAGAAAACCGGAAGTTCAGGTGCTGGCGTGCACATGTGCACCGGAATGCTGCTCTTCTGGGTTTCGGCGCTCCCACGCGCGTGAAGGCCAGCTGACCGGCACGTGTGTGTGCACAGGAATGCAGAAGAGGACCCAGCAAGGCCGCGCGTCCCACGTGGGATGGCTCTGTGTGCCGCTTCCGGCACGCGTTCCATAGGTTCGCCACCACGGCTCTATATGATCCCCTTTGACATTAGTTTTGGCTGCAAGAAGGCTGGACTACGTCAAGCAGGTCGACAGTAAGGCTGCAATCCTAGACAGGCTTGCCTGGGAAGATCACACTGAACTTCAGAGAGGACATGCATGCATTTCTGACTGCAAAGCTGAACAAAGAGAAGATCTTTCCTCTTCCCCATGAGACCCTAAGCAGTTCCAGGGGCCCATTTATTTATTTATTTATTTGGTGTACGGCAAAAGTGTTAACAAGCACATCACAGTTACATTCTCAATGAGCAAATATGAAGCTATTTTACCCTCTTCACAAATTCAAAGGTAGACTATACAGTCAATACAGGATGGAGTTGCATGCAGAAAGCCTCTGTCTCCAAAGCAGACAGTTCGACGTGTCGTGGAACAGTGCCCTCTGAGCTCATAACCAGAGGCCCAAACGTCACAGGACGATAAGGCAAAGTGGGTATGCCAAGTTGCACATTTGGGCAGAGTAAGGATTTTCCATTTTTTTCCTGAGTGTTTGCAGGGCATGGTAATGATACGGTAGTCATGATGGTAGACGTGGTATACTTTTCATGTGTTTTCTGGCCTCAAGAGTAGCAGGATACAGCATTGTTGACTTTTGGCAACTGTACCACTGACATTTTGAGATAGGATTAAATGGAGGTGTGTGTGTGTGTGTGTGTGTGTGTGTGAGAGAGAGAGAGAGAGAGAGAGAGAGAGAGAGACTTCAGGTACCACATGTGGCCCTGGGACCTCTCTTGCTCTAAATAAGTTCTGCTTACGTCTGAACCTTGTCCATTCATTTTAAAAATAATCATGGTAAAATTATTTTGCAAGTGCTACTTTGAGTCTCATAAAAGCAACATCCTTCTACCACAGAGCTTCTACCTCTGGGTATGGGTAGGACAAAAGAGTTGGGCTTCGATAAACTTGCAACAAAGTGAGTTTAAAAACCCAGAATAGAAGTTGTGACTCTAGAATAGGGTTACTGGGAGTGAAAGTGCTACTTTCTTGCCAGCTAGGCTTTCTGGTTATATGGTCCAGGGCGTCTCAGAGTGAAGACAATCTCATGATTTGGGGCTGGGTTAGGGAGCAGGAGCCAGGCATAGCATAGCAAAGAGATGAGATGGGAAAGTGAATCTAACTTAAAGCTTGGAAGATGATGCATGATTAAAACTGCCCTGGGGTTTTTCTAGTGTTGGCATCGTTGGGAAATGTGAACGGGACGGGGGGGAGGGGGAGCTGGGGAGAACACACATATATTTTTCATTTCCATAAAACAGGTGTAGATATTTGTGTGGAACTTAGGAAGAGGAGATGGTGTTTTCTTTTCCTTCTTGCAAAGTATGGATTCGGTTGTCGTGGTCAGAAAATCAGAAATATTAACAAAATGTCTTAATATTGAAAAATCTTTTCAACAGCTAAAGTCAGATTCCTTCAACCCTGGTCTCCTCTCACTTCAGCAGAGCCCTGACTAATCTCTCTCCCTTCCATAATTAGGCAGAGTACTTGCATGCTCCTTCCCCCCCCCCCCGTTCAATCATACCCACGCATCCACTTGGTCTGGCACTTTTCCATTTTTGGGAAAAGCTCCATATCTCCATCAAGGATCCAACCTGCTTGATTTCTCCCCAAACCTCCTACAAGCTGGTTCTGTTCGGATGCATGAGTTCTTAACCCCCCCCCCCCAGTTCTCCCTGATCAGATAGCCGTGTTGGTTGGAGGATGGTTGAAGTCCATCTGGAAAGTGTCAGCCTGTGGGAAGCCTGACCTAAGAAAAGCTGCCCATCAGTCTTGTTTAATGTCTCCTTGATCCGCCTTTTTCTCAAGTGAACCAGACCTATTTCGCTTACAGAGCTGTATGCTGTATACAGGTTTATTTAGAAATCCATCCAACCAAATATCCTACTTAAAGCTTATCTTTTTATCTTTTCTTCCTTGCAGTGATAAATGCACCCATTCACAGAAAGATGATATTTTTCATTGGCAGGTTATAGCCAGTGCTGAAATAGTAATTTGGAAAAAAAATGAATGTATGAATCAATATGCATCCATGCTAAAACCAGCCTAGCGGGATGTTAGGTAGAAAGTTATTAGTCTACAGTATTCACTTAAATACAGTGTTGTGATTTTTTCCACCTCTGAGCCCTCTTCTCAGGAAATAAACTTATTTGGATCATAGGCATCCATGCACAATATGGTTCCATGGCAAATGTGAGCTTACATCTTCAAAATATGAGTATGTGAAGAGAAGGGAAAGCTACTGTACTGATTAAGTAAATCCTATTATAAGAGCTGCCTATATAGAATAGAATAGAATAGAATAGAATAGAATAGAATAGAATAGAATAGAATAGAATAGAATAGAATAGAATAGAATAGAATAGAATAGAATAGAATAGAATAGAATAGAATAACAGAGTTGGAAGGGACCTTAGAGGTCTTCTAGTCCAACCCCCTGCTTAGGCAGGAAACCCTACACCACTTCAGACAAATGGTTATCCAATCTCTTCTTAAAAACTTCCAGTGTTGGAGCATTCACAACTACTGGAGGCAAGTTGTTCCACTGATTAATTGTTCTAACTGTCAGGAAATTTCTCCTTAGTTCTAGGTTGCTTCTCTCCTTGATTAGTTTCCACCCATTGCTTCTTGTTCTACCCTCAGGTGCTTTGGAGAATAGTTTGACTCCCTCTTCTTTGTGCCAGCCCCTTAGATATTGGAACACTGCTATCATGTCTCCCCTAGTCCTTCTTTTCATTAAACTAGACATACCCAGTTCCTGCAACTGTTCTTCATATGTAGATGTCGATAGTTTGCAAGATAATAATATGATGCATCATGTATACACATATTGCATTTGAATATGGAACTTTCCAATTTTGCAATGAGTCAAAGACACTTTAAAGAAACAAAGCTTGAAAAGGAAGAAGATAGATGCTTGGGTAAGGCTTTCATTTTGGGCAGAGGTTGAGTAGAATACCTCTCCTTAGGGCCTACCTACTGTTAGGTAGAATGAGACAGGTGTTCCAGGCAACAGATGCTGGAAGATAGCAGAAAAGTGTTGGGCTTGAGAGCTGTAAATCACACAGCCTTGTGTTCCTGAGCCAGGCCATGGTCTTCAGATGCAAGGAGAGATGTTCTCCTATCTCTGGGTTGAAGGAGAATTCCTCCTGCAGTCCACTTGGCTTGTACACATGGAATGGGAGGGATGCTCCTTATTCTTGTCTTAGGCAGTAAAGTATCTTTGACAGGACAGCTGTGCAGTTTCATTTCCACTTGTTTGTCTTTTCTGGCCACCTACACCCCCCCCCCAACCCTGCAGGTGTTCAGAACCAAACATCTTCCAAGAAACCCAGGAATCGCAGCATCTTCCAATCGCTTTTTTGCTGCCTTTGCCATGACAACTCAGAGCCTATCCCTGTCAACAACAATGCCCCACTACTGGTGGAAGAAAACGGTTCGGTGACCAAGGTATGTTGAACTGTCTCTTTGATTCCTGGGGGGGGGGTTTGGCCATCAAGGATCTTGCCTTACAGGATGGAACCAGTCTCTGATGCTCCTGAGAACAACACATCCATTTGTCGGAAGGAGCTCGTGAACAGTCTACCCCAACCTATGACTTTCCAGATATGTGGGATTGAAACACCGTCCTCCTAGCAAGCAAAAGAAATGATTGTGCACCATTGGGACTGATGAATATTGTAGTCCAAACCAGTCAATAGATGCTATGTTGGGAAAGGATACGTTAGGTTTAAGAAAAGTGCTGTTGTCCACACCCTTATTTCAGTTCATGATATTTCTACCCATTGAGAATTCTCAGGCCACGTTTAGCTCCAGGTAAAATTCCGGAGCTCCTTGATCAAGGGATAACATCCTAAACTTCAAAATAATAAAACTCCAGGCTCTAGGTTGGAGAAGGTGTGAAAACTTTAATGGATGTCATCGGGTGACATTAAGCCCTGAGAACCAGAAAACAGCTTGAGAAATTAGAATGCCCATTGCAGACCATCCCACCCTCTGCAATGCTTTAATTGCTTTCTTGTACTTGGATAAGGAGAATTAGTTACATTCCACATAGATGGCATATCTGCCATGCAACCCAGAGGTTGGAAAGAGATCTTTGAAATGCATTTGGCTGCAGGTCTCGTCACGTGATCCTTTGTTGCTTAGCTGCCAATCGATAATGACAGGTGACAAGCTTGAAGGGATGGGCAAGAAGAGTCATGGCTGTCTTGCCTAGCATTTCTAAGCTGCAAGATGGCAATCTAGTTAGAGATTGGGTTTCGTCTATATTTGAAAGAACACTCTGTAATAGAACAAGTACCCAACTGGTATTTGCACTGGACTATACAAAAATCAAACATGAGCAACTTAAGCTATCCACCCACTAATTTTAAGAAAAAGATTATGACCTTATTAAGAGCCTTCTATATTTCTGGCATCCCTCAAGATTTGTAGCTTGTTGCCCATGGGGGCTGGGCTGCCAGAACAATAACACACCCTCTAACCCAGGGGTGTCAAACTCACGTGGTCACGTGATGTATTGGGAGTTTTTTCCCCTTCGCTAAACCGGGCATGGGCGTGTCCAGCATGTGACACATCTGGCCCGCAGGCCGGGAGTTTGACAGCCCTGCTCTAACCGAAAGAGATTTTTTTAAAACAATGATTAAGAAGCTAAGTGTGGTGCTAATGTATGAATTTCCTAGTTAATTTTGGGAGATGACCAGAGCCTTTAATTATTCAGAGCTCCTGAGCTACTAACTCCCTTTAAACTTCGACCCCAAACTGATTCATTTTTAGATCACTTGAGCCTTGATATACTAGCGCCCTCTGTTGCCCAGTTGTATAACTCCTAATGCTTAGGCTTGGCTTCCAAACTTATCCTTTTGACTAATATTGTTCTATAGAGGACTGAGGACAGAGATTTTGATACCTGCCAAATATTCCTTGATGCTAATTTGGGGAAGCAAACTAAAAGGAGACAGCATCCATTTTTCATAAAACACATGGAGGACCTCTGATTGTAGAGCATTCATGCTCTTTACAGGTTAATTCCCATTTTCCCTCATACCAGGTGTCAGAGGTTGAAATTCCTTGCTTCTATACATATCTTTTTTAATCCAGATGTTTAAACTTATGTGTACATGTTTCTCTGTCTTTCTCACCCTGCAGATCACAGTCAAATACCTGTTGCCAGAAATCAAACCCCAAGATGCCAGTAAAATCTGTGTGGTTATTGACTTGGATGAGACATTAGTACATAGTTCCTTTAAGGTCAGTTCTTACATACTTACCTCTCTTCCTTCCTTCCTTCCTTCCTTCCTTCCTTCCTTCCTTCCTTCCTTCCTTCCTTCCTTCCTTCCTTCCTTCCTTTCTTTCTTTCTTTCTTTCTTTCTTTCTTTCTTTCTTTCTTTCTTTCTTTCTTTCTTTCTTCTTTCTCCTCCTCCTCCTCCTCCTCCTCTGCTGATTTTCATTCCAGGCAGTTCTATTAAGTGAGATTTTTAACAGCTGTATTTTTTTAAACTTTCTTCATCAGAGCAGCCTTCCTCAAACTTAGTCCCTCCAAACTATTGGAGTGGATGAAGGAAGGAGATACATGACTTATTTGTTGGCAGAGCAAAAATTGAAGCTGATGTTGTTTCAGAAACCCAGGAAGTGCTTCCAACATAACTTTTTCAAAACCAGGGAAATGGGTAATGGGAAGAAGTCTTTTAGCAAGGTGTGATTCACCTTGTGCTTCCTTCCTCCTCTCTAGCCAGTGAACAATGCAGATTTCATCATCCCAGTGGAGATTGACGGGGTCATGCACCAGGTATGGAATCTATGCTGGAAAACGGGAGAAGGGAGATTTTGGCCAGCCTGGATGGTCCTAGTGTGGCAAGCAAATTTCACATTAAATCTGAATTGGTAATGGTTGCTATGGGAAACCCCTTGACGGCAGCGTGAGGGGAAAGGTCCATCTGGTAGTACTGTACAGCATCAATTTCCATGAGAAGATCTTCCACTCAACCCCAGCATGTCCAGATCGGTTAAGAAAAATATGTCTGATCATTAGACTATGTGAATCCCAATGGTCTGATTCAACATACGGAAATCTCTTCTATACTCCTGAACACAGGCTGAGCTGTGATGGAGCTGAGATTGAAATCCAAAACCTCCATATATATCATGATTGCTATTCCCATTTACAAAGGCTGCGGCTAGGTTCAAGTAATCCAGGATAGGCTGTAAGTACTGCAATCAGCCTGTTCTCGATTACTTGGCCTTGGAGGCAGCCAGCAGCATCCATCACAGTGGACATGACAGTTATACGTGCCCTCTTTCCAAGAGGAATCGACAGCTCTGCATGCTTTGAATAGTTCTCAGATGAGATTGCCCAGTGGCATCATTCCGTACCTTGGAGTTTGAACCATTTCAGATGGATGTTGTGTGCTGCGTGTTGAAATGTGGGGATCTTCTCGCTTTGATTGGTTGTGCAAAGGGGACAAGCTGTCTTTTCCCAGCCTTTCTTTGAATTGCGGAGGATCTTCAAGGTGGAGGAGGACACCTTGATCTCTATCTCTGTGCTTGGTAAAAATTCAATAAGTAAAATCAGAGCAAGTGCCAGAGGAGAACCGTATCTAGAAGTACCTTGGCTTCATAGGTCAGTTAGGGGCTTTGAGGTTGGGGACCATATGTCTTCAGTGTTCTGCAGGGTATCAGTCCTTTGAGGTAGACCAGGCTTGAACACCAAAGTCATGAATAATAAAATGAACTTTTATTATAGGGTCCTAGTAACAGAATCGTGCAACTCTGAATGTGCCTCTCCCCTCCCCACCTTTATCCTAAAGAGAACTAGGGAGGGTCCAATTCCACGCTTTAGTCAAAGATTTCTCTTATTTGACTATTGCCTTGGCTACAGTTCTTCCTCCTGTTCTTCAAGGTTATTCTCACAGCCGATTACACCGAGTGAAGTGTGGCAGGTGTAGTTCTGGGCTACTGCTGCAAGAGAAGGATCATCCACACGTCCCCTCTTTTAACCCAGCAGTGCCATTCCCGTGCTGATTTAACTTCTGTATGAAACCTTGGGGAGAGATCATCTGTCAGTTTGCAGTGAGGTATCCTCAGGATCCTCATGATGCTCAACAGCACATTGTCCTCTCTGCTGTGACAGAGCTGCTGTGAAGCCCTAACCCAGTGTCTGGTGGGGTTGAGGATCTGGATGGTAGGAACAAGCTGAAAGTAAATCCCAGCAAGCTGGAGCTTCTAAAACAGTTTTGTTATTAGCTTTGGTTAGGATTGCCTTCCCTCACTTGAATAGGTCTGGAGCTTAGCAGTATTGCTAAACTCATGGCTTCTGCTGGACTGAGTATCAGCCCTTCAAGGAAGGCCAGATCAGGTAACAAGACCCAGCAAGGACTCCCAGAACTCTATTTTATAAGAACCGAATCTTCAAACCCTTCCCTCTGCCCTCTCTTATACCAGATCAAGGTGAGTTTATTATGGGCCTCTTTCTCTGACTTTTCTCAGGCTGAAGTATCATTTACTAGCCTTTTAATCTGCTAAGGGATCTTGCATTCTTTCTTATCTCTGCCTTTCTCTCCCCAGAGGTACTGTTTATCCAGGAGCAATCAGTTCCAGTGATAATTCTGAATATGATCCTGTAGAACACTATAGAAAATGCCTGTGACTTGGGTTCCTCCAGGATTCATGTCTCCTGCTGGAGCAGTAGGTGGAGGTCATGGCCAGGGGACTTTTACCCAGCTAGGCTGGTACATTTGCAACCTTTACTTGGCAGTTGTGACTCATGCTCTTGGCAAGACACTTTCAGAGCACTGCAACAGGTTTTCTACATGGGGCTGCTTTTGAAGATGGCTTGCAAACTAGAGTTGGTACTGATCCTAGTGGCCAGCCTGCTAACAGGGAGACATACTACTGCTGTGTGCCCAATTCAAACATCTGCTTATAACCTATAAAGTCCTATAAGGAGCAGCTCCAGTTTGCTGTAGGGGCTGCCTCCTCCAAATGGCGTCTACCCATTCTGTGTGGTCTTTTAGGGGAGGAGATACTTAGGATCCCCGCCCCTTGTGAGGTAAGGGGGACATGAACTGAAAGCAAACCATCTTCAGGGTGACCCCAATTGACAGGAACACCTCATTGCTGGACATGCACCTAGTTTCTCTGTTGTTGGTTTTCCATTAGGCAGGGAAATCCATTTTGTTTGTGGGGGAAGAGACCCTAATTTTAGTGATTCCGCCATCTTGTTTAGTTGATATTTTATTCTGATCAGGTTTTATTGCTTGGGCCAGTTTTGTGGCTGTTTTTATAAACAGTGCTTTATTGAATGTTAGGATATTTTATTCAATTGCTGTTGTCAACCACCCAGAGTCTTGGAAGAAAGGCAGAATATACATATGCATGATACATAAATAAATAAATATCAGCCTATTTTCTGGGCAACCAGTTTTGCCGTCTAGTCTTCAGGTAGGCTTATTCTGATGCTGAGCACTGCCTTCTTTGACAGGAACTGGGTCCATCGGTTTGTTGGCCAAGTAGGTAGGATGTGGAGCCCCCATCTTCAACTTGTTCCATGATCCCCTTCCATGATTTCTCTTACTCTCACCAGGTGTATGTATTGAAGCGACCCCATGTGGATGAGTTTCTGAGGCGGATGGGTGAGCTCTTTGAGTGTGTACTCTTCACTGCTAGCCTGGCAAAGGTACGATTCTCCTCTTCCTCCTATCATCCTGCTTTCTCATGAAGTGTTCAGAGTAATGGCCTTTAATTTGGAGAAAGTTAGCCAACAGAAAGAGAGAGTTTAGGAAGATGCTCATGGCAACCTTTCTATCCAGTTGACCTCTTGATCCATTCTAAACTCAGAATTAATCCAGAAATCCTGGTTCGCAGGATCCCTCTTACTTCTTACAAGCTGCAGTAGAAAGCTATTCCCACTCATCTGAAACAAGACTCTGTGCTTTGGATTTTCTCTTCACCCCAGGATTTCTGTGATATTTTGCTCGATGAAGAATTCTGAAGTATTTCAAAGCTGAGACATTCTTTTGTACCGTTTTCCTTGATCCTAAAAAAGCAAATGTTCTACAAGTAGACCTCGACTTAGAATCACAATTGGGACCAGTTGCTAAGCAAGGCATTTGTTAAGGGAGTTGCACCTGATTTTATGCTCTTTTTGCCGCAGTTAAGTGAATCAGAGCAGTGGTTAAGTGAAATGGGGTCATTGAGTGAATCCAGATTCCCCCGTTGACTTTGCTGGCCAGAAGTCAGCTGAGAATGATGATCACATGACCATGGGATGCTACAACAGTTGTAAATACATGGTTGTCCCAAAGGTGCTTTTTCAACTGGACTTTCTGGTTTTTCTATGAAGACGTTTCACTTCTCATCCAAGAAGCTTCTTCAGCTCTGACTGGATGGTGGGGAATGGAAGGATTTATACTCCTTGCAGACAGCTGGTCATTTGCATTCTTTTAATGAATCGTTGAGGCCACCTGGAGGTTTATCTGTATTTTCAGGGTCACCTGAGTAGTACAAGTGGGTGTGGAGCCTCCTTGGAATTGCTGAAAGGACTGTGTTGTAGACTGGAGATAGATGATGTCATATCCCTCCCCCTCTGTTGAGAGAGGGCTGTTCAATTTTGACGTAGATGGCCTTTTTGACCTCTCTTTCAAATGAGCGGTCCTCTCTGTCCAAAATGTGGACTTTGCTGTCTTCAAAAGAGTGGCCTTTGTCTTTTAAATGCAACCATGACCTGTATGACTGAGAATCTCCATAGACATAAATACATGGTGGTTGCCAAGTACCCAAAATTTGATCACGTCATAGTGGGGAAGCTGCAACGGTCATAAATGCAAGGACCAGTTGTAAGTCAGTTTTTCAGTGCCATTGTAATTTTTAAAGGTCACTAAACGAATGATTGTAAGCCGAGGACTACCTGTACTGTAGATGTTGGATTTTTCTGTCTTTTGCAATTGAAAGGCAGTCTGGACGAAGTCATCAGTAGAAGTCTGCTTTAATTAACAATTAGTTGGAAAAGCCAGACCTCTGCTGGGGAAAGAGTTTACTAATCTTTATTTCCAATTTAGCCCCACAGAATACAAAACTTTCAGGATTTTGGCAGGAAATAAATCAATAGGAATAAATAGTGTATCCTAATACTACACACACTCCTCTTCCATTAGAACGTCTGGAGAATCTAGTCAAACTACTTTTCCTTATCACCTGTTGGTCCTCCAATTTTAGTATGCCGATCCGGTGGCTGATCTGCTGGACAAGTGGGGAGCCTTCCGCGCTCGGCTCTTTCGCGAGTCATGTGTCTTCCACCGGGGTAATTACGTCAAGGACCTCAGCCGCCTGGGACGCGATCTGACACGGATCATCATTGTAGACAATTCACCAGCCTCTTATGTCTTCCACCCTGATAATGCTGTAAGTAGAGGGGGAGCTAGCAATTTTCTAAATTGGGGGCGGGTGGGCAACCATATCAATTTGGAAGCCTTGCCCTCTGCACTGCCTCTTGAACAGACCTGAAAATATATGGCTGAAGAAGAAAGCAAGGGGGATAGTTTTCTACTTGGTACTTGGGCCCAAGAGGTCTTTTTCTTAACACCATGCATCGTGCAGGTGTGGGGTGTGTTTTTTTTTTCAATTGAAAGCTAAATAGTGGAGCAATATCATATGCAATCCATAGCACCGTATAAAGAAGTGTGCTTACATGAAATAATTGCTCCCGGTAGCCTTACTTGAATTAACCGATAGCCACCAATGCAGTAACCCCTTACCTCTTTTCAACCCTGGCAGGTGCCTGTGGCTTCGTGGTTTGACAACATGGCTGACACGGAGCTGCTTGACTTGCTGCCTTTCTTTGAGAGACTCAGCAAAGTGGATGATGTATATACTGTGCTAAAGCAGCACCGGACTACTAGCTAGTGACCAATGGAGGGGGCAGGGCTTTGGGCAGGGGAAGTCGGAGGGGTAGGTGTGCCCATTTTGGCTACTTCCTTCTGCTGACCTGTTCCCTGGACCTCGACAAGCAATGCAGTGCCCAGGAAACCCTGCAGGAGGCAGCAGAGAGCAATTATTCCCATGAGGCACCAGAAGAAACTTCAGCATCTGAATGTGATCTTGAACCCCAGAAAGGAAACCTCCTTGCTGCTATGGTTCACAGTTTCTTCCCTTGAATTGGGTTGCAGAAACCAGGACTTCAGCCCCTTTCTCTCCACACACACAAAACATCAAATGTGACCAAAGCTATGATCCAACTATGGTCCTTTCCCTTCTAATCAGAACAGTTCTCCACTCGTTTGCCACCGTCTTGGGGAAAGATACATAAGTCTCTTTCCCAGGTATTCACTGCACTTGATTGTTGTAACTGTTCATATATCTCCATTGTCCCAATTGCAGGAAAAGTGATTTCTAAAATCACTGATCGGCTAGGAAGAGCCCAGATTGAAAATATTCAAGAAAAGGTGGAGAAGAAAAGCTAAAAAGAACAAGCAGAACTAAAGTGGTGTGGATGGGGCAGGGATACAGAAAAGTGATAGAAAGATGTGAGCAGGGGGTTGACTTTTTTAGTGGTCTCAGCTCCACCCTTAAAGGAGAAAATGTTTCTGCTTCATCAAAAGGCTTAGATTTTTACTTGAAATTTAAGCTGGATCTTTCACAAAGGGGCTGTGTGTGGACCGTGTATAACTATTACACATAAGCTATCTCTTGGGACTAATAGTGAGGTCAGATTTGTCTTTTGCTCCTCTTGGAAATATCTCTCCCTCCCCTTGTGGGAAAATTCCTATATTTCCAAACACAGTAAGGGGAGAAGAGAGAGACTGGAAGAATTCCCAGTTTTACTCATTTCCCCCTCACCCCTCTAAGTTAGACAACAAAAGAGCTGGAGATGTTTTGTAAGGAGGAGAAGAAAAAATCAGGTTCTTCCTGCTGAGACATAGGGTGAACCAGCTATGTCACCTTTACTAGCAAGAAAATAAGAGGAGTTGAAGGAGCTCCAGCCTACAAGTCCCTCTTTTTTTTTAATCTCTGGAAATAGATCTCTCAGGCCACTTCTGTGACTGGTTGTATTGGGATAAGGTGGTTCATGATACAAACATTTGCTTAGGAGGAAAGACTGAGGTGGCATTGGGAGGTCAGAGAAGGGCCTCCTTGAGACGTGAAATATGGCTGACAAGAAAGAAAATTCTATGGGAAGGACAGAATGAAGGAAAGGATAGTCATCTCTAAAACACCCAAGTTCTATAATTAAGAGTGTCCAATATTAAAAAACAGAAGCTGGGAAGCCATGGTTCCATATGTTGCTGAGGAACATTCCTGGTTTCCTCAGCTGTTATGATCATGATGAGGGAGGCACAAGGGATCCTAAAGCAATAGCTGGAGAGCCACAGATCCCTCCCACAGCTTAGAGAAATGATTAGTGATACTGTCCTACAGTATTTATGTTGAATGCTTTGGAATCGTCCTCTTTGCACCTTCTCCGTATTTTGTGTCAGCCCTGGCTCCTTCCTCCTTCAACCTTTAAGTCCCTTTTTATCTTCTCAGTGACAGGATACAACATCAGTCAGAATTAGACTAAACAGAGAGATGAGATGTGGGAGGTGTGTTCCTTGACCACTGTGTTTTTTTGTCTTGCTCTACAGTCGGTGCCTTCAAATCCCACTGTCTCCCTAGAAATCTGTAACCTTTCTGGATTTGCGGAGTATGTGGGGGAAATTGTGCCTTTTAGAATCAACAGACTTGCTGGTATAGCATGAGGAGGAGAAAGCAGATTCAGTGTGCCAAAAGGAGGTATCTCCATTTTTGCTGCTTTGTCCACAGTGCTGGGGGGGGGGTTTCCCTGAGGGGATGCTTCAGCAAAACTAAGCTGACCCATCCTTGTGGTTCACGATGTTTCTTCCTATTTTTTCCAGTATCTTTGAAGCCTGTTTAATAGGAGAGAATTTTGATACCAAACAAGAATTTTCTTGGAACTCTGCCTAGTTACTATTTCTGCTAATGGATTTGCCTTGGTTTCTCTCCAGTGCCATCTTAAATTTGCCTTAAAATGTTTTTGGGATGTAAGAATTCCTTGTGCCTTTGCCTATTTCTCTTTTCTTATTATTAAGATGCCCAAGAATCTAACTCAGGCATAGGGTACTTCAGATCTTGGTAGCTCGTTAGTAGCTCATTTTGAACTTCACTGCTGTCTTCTTCAACATGAAGCAACAATTAAATTTACTGTTACAATGGACCAGAAATGTATCTGAACACTGCTGGCCTACACCTGACCAGACAGTTCTGATTAACATACTGCTCCCTCTTACTAAGAGTGACAGGATGTTCAGAAATCTTTTGAATTGGGCATTGCAACCACAGCTGTCAGATCAGGTATGTTTAAAGTTGATTATTAAATTCAGCAGGTCATCTTTCAACAATGCAAACTGCAGATTCCTTGAACAGTAGATAAACATGTTCCTTTTTATTTTCTATTTATTTCCCCCCCACCCAAAGAACCATTAAAAAAACAGCATTGTTCTAACAATCTGAAGAGAGTGGAAGAAAGGAAATATAATTGAGGGTCAAAGAAGAGAAGCTTTGTTTTTCTTTAAGACTACTGTCATCTTCTCCCCCACACACACACCCTTCTGCTTCTTGCAGGTATGGCATCTATTGCTAGTACTGTATGGAAAGACCGTGTAGATCTAAAGCAGAGGTCTTCAAACTTGGCAACTTTAAGACTTGTGGACTTCAACTCCCAGAATTCTCCAGCCAGCATAGCTAGCTGGAGAATTCTGGGAGTTGAAGTCCACATGCTGGCTGGAGTATTCTGGGAGTTGAAGTCCACAAGTCTTAAAGTTGCCAAGTTTGAAGACCTCTGGTCTAAAGTCTCTCCTTAGCAATCCTTGAGAAATTGAACCTGGCAATTTTCTCAAATGGCTTGCCAGATTTGCACTTCCTGGATAAACGTGCATTGAAACACTGAAAATATGCATTGAATAACTTTCTCCAGATTTTATAGTTCTTCAAATGTTGTATCACGGTTTTCAGCAGCGAAACTGTATCAAAACACATTTTAAAATGTACAGTATTTCTAAAAGATTTTTTTTTTTGAACTTGATGTGAGGCAAAAGTAAAATGTAGTGGAAAATGATCTCTAATCATTCCATATTATCTTTTAAGCCAATCTATATTAATGTCAGGTTGAATTAACAAGGAACTCTCTTGTGGTGTTTTAAGGCTGGTTTTTGTTGTTTCTCCAACCACAGAAACTTCTGTGGGGGCAAAATAAAATAAAATAATAAGGTTACAATTTATGCACACATGTTGGGCAGAAAACTGTTAAGAAAGAGTGAATTTTCTTTTGTGTAAACTTAGACTGCATATTTCTTTGCTGCTTCAATGGATCATCTTGATTTAAGGATGGAATCAGCCTCCTTTGGCATGTACATAGTTTTTCCCATTGGGGTAGCTAAATTTGGCCTGAACTGTACCTTCCCTCCCCCCTTTTCTCACCCTACCTCAGTTGCCTCCTTAATGCTGTTTTTGATGGTATAAATTGAGAAATTGCTTCATTCTGGCAGGACCAAGAAATCTTTTCCTCCCTCCCCCCCACCCCCAAAGAGGCCAAAGGCCAACTTGGACCCATTAGCTCCCACAAACCAAAAGATCCCCTTTTAAGATTAATCCAAATTCTGTGTAGGGAGTTGCCCAGTACACCCCATTGTGGGGGGTGGGTTGACTTTTTTTTTTTTAACAGAATGTAGAAAGAATTTTAACTGGGCATGTTTTTAGATTATATAAATATGTATACCATGTATATATGTGTGTATATATATATATAATAGGAAAAGATAGGAAAATATGGAACGGGAAAAAATATGATGATTTTTTTATAGCTGTATTTTAATGCTGTTCATGGGAGATGGTGATTATTTTTGTGTGCTTTGTTGTCATTTCTGATATAAAAGGAAATGCATTGGGAATGTTTTCTGCCCATGAGTTGATACTTCTATTGAGAGAGCCTCTGCCGTGTCTACCAAGTGCCTGGAACCTACCCTGTCCTTCTTGGGGGCAAAGGAATGAAATAATCCGCACAGTATTGGTCAGGGCCAGTGTTACTAGCCACATTGGCTAAGAGTTAACATGAGACCCAGTCAATGGTTTCATTCCACAGAAAACTCATTTTTTTTCATCCGCATCAACTATACAGAGTCCAAAATTGTTCCATGGAAGAGAAATAACTTCTTTCTCTTCTTTCTACTTTCCTTTTTCACATATTTGTGCTTTTATCCACTTTTCCCTTCTCCGCTGCTTTCTGTTCCCACCGGAGACTGGTTCTCATACCAACTAACCCCATCATAATCCTTCAGGGTATCAGCAAACAGGCCCTCTTCAAACAGCCGCTTGAGTGATGCCTCTCTCACTTTCTCCACAGAATTGCCTTCCCACATCCTGTTTCATTTCTTGTATTGGGAAGGCTAAAGGTTCAGTGCCAGCAAGCCACTTTCAACTCTAACAGAGTATTGGTAAACTCAGCACTTCGCTGGAATTGTGTTTCTCAGTGCCAGCTTGAGAGCTCCAAGGAGCCACACATCCACGGCTCACATTATTAATGTTACTAGTTCTCCTCCCCGTGAATGGAGAAATTGTTCCCCGTTCAGGTTTTTCAGGCTGGCTGTATCCGAAGTCCACAAGCTGAATCTTTAATCATGAATGAGAGTGTGTGATAAAATTGCCAATCGAAAGTGCCTTCTTGTGGGAGTCAAAACTGTAAAATAATCTCTGAAGAAAAAAAAAATACAAAACTGTAAAAAGAGTCTCTGTCTTTTTGTGTAACAGAAAGTGAAAGCTGCGTGGGTAGAGGGATTTGAAAAGAAGGAAAGCAATTGCTTTTATTTACCCAGCCTTGTTTATGCAAGGGAGTGTCTCTGGTTTTGCTTCACCTCATTCACTCATAGGTCAGTAGTTTTCCTTGGCAGATAAAATCTCTTGAAAAAAGACTTATAATGGCATGATATGCAGCTTTTTTTTAATCGGCCTTAAAACAGACATGTTAAATTTTAAAAGGCTTAACTATTTTATTTTATTAAACCTCTCCAAGGTTTTAGAAGAGAGTTTTCTATGTGAGAACTCCAGCGCTGTTTCCTTTAGTTGTATAAATCACACCATTGTCATGTCTCTGGCTACCCATGGACATGGGAAAAAAAAGCTTTTAAGGTAGCTCATGATGGTAAAAAGTATCCTGCCCAGTACAAATGGTTTTTTGAAAGCTTTTGAATACTTTTCTTCATAGGATCATTGGTCTGTTTTTTGAAGCAAATTAGAGAAAGAGGGTATGATAGACATACAGGTAGTCCTTGACTTATAACAGTTCATTTAGTGACCGTTCAAAGTTACAACAGCACTGAAAAATTGACTTATGACCGTTTTTCACACTAACGAAACTTTGAACCATCCCCATGACCATGTGATCAAAATTCAGCCGTTTAGCAGCTGGTTCATACTTATGACCATTGCTGTGTTCCAAGGTTGCTTGTCGGAAGGCCCTTTTGCCACCTCCTGACAAGCAAGTCAATGGGGAAGCCAGGTTCACTTAACAACCAGATTACTAACTTATCAACTACAGTGAGTCACTTAACAACCATGGCAAGGAAGATCATAAAATGGGGCAATACTCACTTAACAAATGTCTCACGTAATAACAGAAATTTTGGGCTCAATTGTGCTCATAACTTGAGGACTACCTGTATATGATAATTTTAGGGCTTAGAAAGAGGTTCTTTTTCTGATATAGCAGGCAAAGCCAAGCCAGGAGACATTTTCCACTATTCCTGCATTCTTTATTCAGAACCCATTGAGGAAGATATTTGCGCTGCTTGTTTTTTTTTTTTTTTTTTATTAAAACTAAACAGCTTGGATTGCTTGTCCTAATTGGAGAGCTAGAAATATTACAGACAAAAGAAGTCATCACCACCATTATGAACAAAAAGTCAAAGTAAGGGTGAGGAATGGGTGTGTAACCCTCTATATGTTGGAATACAAGTTCCATTAGTTGAAGGGTCACAGATGCCCACATCTGGATTTAAGGAATTCGACAAATTTATGGGGAGAGGTCAGTTAGTGGTTTTGGCCATGAATAATGTATTCCATATTAAGAGGGAGTATAATCCTCGAGAAGAAATAGTAAGCTAAATTAGAATGTCCTCCCAGGTGCCTGTGAGCTTTTTAAACTGGTTGGGTGGACACTGTTGGAAACAAAAGATTTTATTAGAACTGCAGTAAGCAATCTAGTGCTGTTTATGTGCTTGGGACACCACAGTTCCATTAAGTTCTGGCCAGTATTGTCAATGGTAAAGAATGATATTAATAACAGTCCTACATCTGGAGAGCATCAGAGTGGAGAAGCGTATAGTAAAATCTCAGGTTCCCCTAGTTCCAGGCTGCGAGTCCATTTATTTTATTAAAAAGGAGAAATGAAGGACCAACCTAAAGGCCTTCTGTATCTTGGACTTCTTAATAAGCTCAAAAAAAGGAGATTTCAGTATTGTAATTTTATAAAGAAAAGCAAGTCTCGTGAACAGAATTGAACTGCACAAGAGTCCAAAAAGATAATATTGTAAATAGTTTTGTTATTAATTGGAATGATGTTGGGGGAAAGGGGCATCAGGCTGTTTTGCACACAATAGATCCCCCCTCTCTCAACTATATAGTTTCATACCACTCTTTCATCATATATGAGGTTCCTCCTTTAGATACCTTTGTCCTTTCTGACTCTGTTGCCATCACGCCATATATCCCACTTATCTTGCATGTAATGTTCCTTGTATAGGCTTGCAAAAGCCAACAAACAAAGCTAGAGGTTAATTGCTCCCCCTCACAAGCTGAACCTCTTTCCAAACCCTTGCAAGGTAAGTTTTAAATGATCAGAACTACAGAAGATGGCACAACCTCATTTTTACAATGTCAGCCTGGTTCAGTGGTAGTTAGGGAAAACCCAGGGGTGGGCTGCTGGGGGTTTGCAGGGGTTCGGGAGAACCTCTAGCTAAGATTCTGTGCAGTTCGGAGAACCCCCAAATCCCACTCCTGGCTGGCCCCACCCGCCCCTCCCCTCCCAGGAGTCCCCACACGTCCCGTTTTGGATGCAGGTAAGTGCAGGGCGTATGTGGAGGCTCAGGGAGGGTGAAAAACGGGCCTACCGGAAGTTCAGAGGGCCTCCGGAGCCTGGGAAGGCCATTTTCGCCCTCCCGGAGGCTCGAGGAAAGCCCGGGGAGGCAAAAACGCCCCCCCCCCGTGGTGCAGGAGGCCGACTAGGCCATGCTCACCATGGCCACGCCCACCCAGCAACCGGGCAGAGAACCCCTTGCTAAAAATTTTGAAGCCCACCCCTGGGAAAACCATATTTCTGGAGAGAAATTGGGCTGCTCCAGATCAATAATCTACAATTGTATCTGTTGCTATGAGAGCTGGCGTGATGTAGTGATTAAAGCACCAGGCTAGAAACCAGGAGACTCTGAGTTCTAGTCCTGCCTTGGGCACAAAGCCAGCTGGGTGACCTCGGGACGGTCACTTTCTGTCAGTCCTGGGAAGAAGGCAGTGGCAAGCCATTTCTGAAACCTTATCAAGAAAATTGCAGAAGACTTGTCCAGGAGCCAAAAGTCACTCAAAGACATAAAAAAACCCCTGCACCCTGTTGCTGCTTTCATATATGCATGCATGGTCACTACTTGAATTAAATCGAGTAATTTGTCACCGGATTCTGGGTCATTCCTGAACAGATGTACTATAGAGTTCTAAAGGTTTTATCCACCCCCCCCCCTTTTTTTATAACAGCCTCTTGGGGGGTGGGGGGAGAGAAGTTGGTTTCCCTTTAAAGTACAACTACAGTTCTCCAAATTAAATCACCCCTCTAAAAATGGGGACCTTCCTCCCCCCCAGTTGCATTTCTCAATGTATTCTGAAGCTGCATCAATTAATTGTTTACTCATCCATTCCTCTGCAGAGATCTAACCAGGCACCAGTGGTCCAGGGTTGGGTTCTAACTTACCTCGCTGCCGGTTCGCTTCCTCCCGCGCCACGTGGCTGTGCGCACATTGTGCGCCGCTTTGCGCGCCACGTGGCCGAGCATGCGCAGTGCTGAAAACTCGGCTTCTGTGCATGCGCAGAAGCAAAATAAGCAAAAAATTCCCCCCAAAAGCCGAAAACAAGATGGCGGCGCATGCACAGTGCCGAAAATTCAGCTTCTGCACATGCACAGAAGCAAAAACCAGCAAAAAATTCCAAAAAAATAAAATAAATCCAAAACAAAGATGGCAGCGTCCATGGACCGGCACCGAAAGAACCGGCTCCGTGATGTCATCACCGGTTTACTACCAGTTCTATAGAACCGGTGCGAACCGGGAGGAACCCACCTCTGCAGTGGTGTAGTAACATGATTTTAGAATCCAGATCTAAATGATTTCCAAGCAGTCGCAGTTCGACCACTGTGGGTATCATTGGAAACAAGCCCTGTTTCATTGTAGAGAGTCATTCTATAATTCTAAAATAATTAAATGAACATCTATAAATCTGTCCGTGTCTTATAGAAATGGCTAGTTTCTATTATTATGAAAAAGTAAAAAGTTGAGGGTAGATCTTAATGCCTTATTTTTACTGCACCAAAGGAGTCGAAAGTTAATTCCTTTTTTTTTCTTTTTCCCTTGCTTTTCCCCACTATCCACTTCTCTTTTTCCTTTCCTAATTTCCCTAATATTTGCTTTTATATTCTCTTTGTATGTCATATTATAAATTAATAAAACTATTTGAAAACGGTAAATCTGTCTGTGTCCAGCTGCTTCCTTTCTGATTTTAACTATTAAAAAAAAAAAAAGGAAAGGCTACTGCGAGGAACAGCAGTAGTACGTATGTCAGCTCAAGAACTGATACAGGTTTGTTTGCTGTTACTGCCGGAGTGGAAAATTGCCCCTGGCTCCAAGCAGACATTTTGGGGAGGGAGATCTTAACTGCAGGGACCCTGTACTGTGATCCAAAATCCAGCCACAGTGAGGAACCCATTTGAATCTAGTACTGAAGCCAAATGCATCTCTGTGTGTCTTCTATTGTGCGTTTGACCTCATCCATTCATTCGACTCAGTGGCAGCCCAAAACTCTGTATTCGTTGCCTTGTTTGCTTCTCAGTCTCTGATCTGTCTCTGTCCTTCTTTTTATCTATTATTGTCTCGCAAACAAACACACACACCAACAGAGAGACACAGACAATCCATTAATGGGCTACTGTCGTCCCTATCTGTGGCTTCACCATCTTTCAATAAGTACTTGGTGGAATTCAGCTCATTAGAGACTAAAGTGAGATGTGTGTGTCTGTGTGTGTGTGTGAGCAAAAGCTGGTTGTCTACTGGAGCAGGCATAATCCAAGGCTTGGCCACTGGCTTTCCCCCTCCCTTTTTCAGGGTTGCGTTGCTCTCTCTCTCTCTCTCTCTCTCTCTCTCTCTCTCTCTCTCTCTCTCTCTCTCTCTCCCTTCTCTCCTAGAACAGCAAATGGGGCGGGGGAAGAGCCACCTTGCTGAATCCCATTCCATCCCATCCCCATTGAGAGGCGAGCATAGCAACCAAAACCAGCAACAAACTCCAGAAAAGAATTAATATTGGGGGGCAATTTAAAACAGACACCAACAACACCAGGTAAGCTGCAAGGCTACTTTTTGCCTTTACTTCATGCAATTGGTGGGTTGGCTTTCCCAGGTTATGGGCCTCCTCTGTACCCCTAACCACAGCTTGAGAGGCAGGTGTGGGATGTTTAACTCTGGTTCAGTTGTCAGCTTCGAGGCACAAGAATAGGCCAAGCGTTTTCCTTCCATGTTTCAACCAGACTCATTGATTTATTGTAAAACTAGATTCAGTGTAAATCGGGGGAAATATAGGATAAGAGGCTTTGCAGAGATGGCTATGGGCAAGTGCTGAATATGTTTCAGAAATAGGATAATAGGAAAAAGAATCAAGAATTATTAGAAGGAAAAACCGCTAATTCAAGGGCTAGAGGACATTGTAGGAGAAGGGCCATGTTAGTCTAGCTAGGACAGCTCAAAATCAGAAGCAATCTAGATGGTAGCTCTTTTTCAGACTGACAACTTTGACTAAAAGGCATACTTTTTTGTGAGATATAGCTTACTTCCAACTCCTTCTGATTAAGAGTTAGAGGAATAATCTCAACTTTAGCGACTCAGTCTGCACTAAAAGTTTCTTTCAAGTTGCTCTCACAACTTCATGGAGAAATATATTACTTTCTTCACAACAGTGCAAAAGTTTTTTTTTGCCACATCTTTCTTGCAATATTTTATTCAGTTTCCAAATTCATCCTATAGCCCCAGTTGTCTCTCTTCTAAGTAGTAACCTGTTCCAACTCTACTTAGCTTCCAATCTAGACAACCTCAGTAAGGTGCTGGCAACAGTTATGGCTTTTCTTGATCTAGAAAATCCATTAAAGTAATAATAATAAGGCACATAATACCACAGATTTGACAATTGTTGATAAAAAAGACAAAAAAGTCTGAATAGAAGAGAAAAAACTGGAGAAAATAACAAAATACAAAGACCTGCAAATAGAAGAAGAATAACTATGGAAAGAAGAAAGAAAGAAAGAAAGAAAGAAAGAAAGAAAGAAAGAAAGAAAGAAAGAAAGAAAGAGAAAGGAGAGAGAGAGAGAAAGAGAGAAAGAGAGAGAGAGAGAGAGAGAGAGAGAGAGAAAGAAAGAATAATAATAAGCACCTTGGATACAATTCCAAAACATCTGGAGATCTTTGAACAGCATCAGCATTGACAAAATCACCATCAGTCAATTACAAAAGGCAGCTTTACTTGAAGCAGCTTACATCCTGCAGCTTTAATATTAAATAATAGCATCTGGCTATCCCAGGTTCTTAGCAAGGACTTGATAGGTCAGTGATGGCGAACCTATGGCACGCGTGCCACCTGTGGCACGCGGAACCATATCTGAGGGTACGTGAGGCGTTGCCCTATGTCAGCTCCAGCGTGCATGCGCGCGCTGGCCAACTGATTTTCGGCCTTTTCGGCCGTTTTCGCTCTCCCCAGGTTTCAGGAAAGCCTCCTGAAGCCTGGGGACGGGGAAAAACGGCCCAACGGCCCAACCGGAAGTTCGGAAACGAACTTCCGGTTGGCCCATTGGGCCATTTTTCGCTCTCCCCAGACTTCAGGAGGCTTTCCTGAACCCTGGGGAGAGCGAAAAACAGCCCAACAGGCCTACCGGAAGTCTGGAGACTTCAGTGAGGCCTGTGCGCATGCGCGGGGGTGGGGGTGGGGGGATTGCATTATGGGTGTGGGCATGCGCACGCACGCTATCGCGTGCATGCGCACCCTTTTGGCACCCGAGCCAAAAAAGGTTCGCCATCACTGCGATAGGTGGATAAAAATGCCAAATCCAGTCCCTTTTTTCAGTGCTGTTGAAACTTCGAACAGTCACTAAATGAACTGTTGTAAGTGGAGGACTACCTGTATGTGCTTTAATTGAAGGAACACAGAGTGCACTGAACTTGCAATATTGAATCAGCAGGACATATGTCATGGAAAACAGGCAGCCCTTCAATGACCAGGCCCTATTGCCATATAAGGCTTTACAGGTAATAACCAGCACCTTGAATTACATCCAGAAGCAAACTGACAACCAGTGCAGTTTGTGAAGCAGAGGCATGCCCATTATTCTTCACACCACCATTTTGTGGACTAGTTGGAGCTTCTGGATGATCTTCAAAGGCACAGAGCATTGTAGTAGTCAAGCCGCAGGGTGGATATACACAATGGGCTGCTGTTTGTGTTTTATCCTTACTAAAAGTATGTGGATGGTAGTCCAATTAACATATTTAACAGCACTTTTACAAGGAATTCCTCCAAATTTGATTAAACTAGAACTTCTGTCCTCCCTACATTGGCACCCAGACTGATGGGAGTTGGAGTCTTGCCATATCTGGAGGATCGCCACTTTCCCCATTAGTTTCTAATGCTACCTGCTCATATCCATACACCATAGTCATGGTGATCTTTCAGACAGAAAGGAGAAATGTAGCTGTTTGAAATGTATGCCTTGTGTGGAAGGACATCAAGTATGTAACAGGTTCTTTTATGAATGACAGAAGCAGAAAACTGAGCATTAAGCTAAAATCCTCACTTTGTGAGGAGTTTAGGAAACGTGATTGAACAGAATTCTAGTGCCTGCTAGAGAAAAATAGCAACACGATCAGCACAAACACAACTTAACTATCTTTTTATTATCTTGTTTTTTATTGCTATGATAAATGGTCGTTTTAGGGAATCTTATGAAGAATCTTAAAAGAGAAATTGGGCCAGGCAGAGGATGTTAGTACCTATTGTTTTTCTCAGGCTCCAACTTCCTCCATCTCATACTGGGCAACTTTGAAGTTCTTTTTAGAGATTATACCCAGCTGGTCCACTGGATGTCATGCTTCTAGTCATGTGTGACTTTTCATCTGTGCTTGATCCACAAAAGCAAGCATATAATCACAGCCCTCGAAAGTATTTTCTTTCATTCAGAGAGTGGGTGGCTTTACACATACAAGCCAAAATGTGGTTTGCTTGGTTTGGGCACAGCTGATTATACAAATCCAGCTAAGAATAGCCTAGATGATAATACAGTTAAGCAAATCGTGGCTTTGCATGTTGTGTGAACGGCTGTTCTCACGAGAACATTTGAAACAGAAATAGATCAATAGGCAAAACAGTCTACCCTGTGAAAGGTCAACGACTGATGTTTTAATCCAGAGTTCCCCAATCTTTCCAGCTCGGCAGACTGGTGGAGATGGCAGCACTGAGGGGAAGGAGAGGGGATGGTTTCGTGTGTGCGTGTGCAGCTTTCACAAATGCAACTGCACACGCTTGTCCACAACAGGCTGTGGCCTGGCAGAGGGTCAAGGACCAGGGGTTGGGGACTCCTGTTTTAAACAACTAACATAGACTTCAGCAGAGGTGGGTTCCTCCCGGTTTGCACCGGTTCTATAGAACCGGTAGCAAACTGCTGGTGACGTCACGGAGCCAGTTCTGTCGGTGCCGATCTGTGGACGCCGCCATCTTTTTTTGGGAATTTTTTGGGGGGGAATTTTTTTAAAAAATTTTTTTCTTCTGCGCATGTGCAGAAGCTGAGTCCCCGGCACTGTGCATGCGCCGCCATCTTGTTTTCGGCTTTTTTCGGGGGGGGTTGTGAATTTTTGGCACTGCGCATGTGCGCGCATGCCCACACGGCGTGCGTGGCACAGCCACACAGCACGCAATGCGCACGCAGCCACGCAGCGCGGGAGGAAGCGAACCGGCGGCGAGGTAAGTTAGAACCCACCCCTGGACTTGAGATAACTATCCAGGTATCTTCCAGAGATCTCAAATCATCATTCTCCTCTCCTTTGCCATTAACCATATCATACTGTAAATGAGAATTGAAATCCAAATTATTTGGAGGGTATCATATTACTTAGCCTAGCCATGGGCAAAAGTAAGCCTGCATGCAGTATATGAGAAAGAGAGAGTTTAATTTACTCCAATGTATAGTCACCTATTTCCAAAACTCCAAAACAAATATATAATTAATATACCATCTACATTTCAACAGGGAATAAAAACTAGAAACTTTGCAGAAACTAATAGACATCTTAGTAGAAAGAAAAGTCTTCCGTTGTTGATTTTCATGGCTAAACAGCCGTGCGGACCAGTTAAGACCAGTAATGCAGAGGGCAACAGAAACAGCATTTTTCTGTAACCTTGAAGGTGTTGCTGAAAGTAACACCATGTCACATCCCTACTTCATTGTTACCTGGGGACCTATTAAAACGAACAGTTGTCTTGCCAAATTGCCATTTTATATTTATCTGTTTATTAATTTTAGAGAGCATTGAAATTGGCCATTTAAGAGGAATGGAATACATTTGAAGGTCCTTTCCATATACAAAGACTACACCCAGGGGTAGGTTCTAACTTACCTCGCTGCTGGTTCGCTTCCTTCGCGCGCGCGCAAAAAAATTCAAAAAAAAGAGAAGAAGCCGAAAACAAGATGGCGACGCATGCACAGTGTCGGAGACTCGGCTTCTGCACATGCGCAGAAGAAAAAAAAATCAAAAAATTCAAAAAATAAAAAATAAAAAAAAGATGGCGGCGCCCACGGACCGGCACCGACCGAACTGGATCTGTGACGTCATCGTGATGTCACCAGCGGGTTGCTACCGGTTTGGGAGAACCGGTCCAAACTGGGAGGAACCCACCTCTGACTACACCACTCTGGAATCTGTTAATTTCTGCCAGCGAGTGCTGCAAAGGATGGGTGATAAGGACAGCTTTGGAGGTTTTTGAGTTGCAAGGTGACTGATATTGCATTGGTGGGAATCGTCACCTTGGCCCAGCTCCAGGATTTCCCCCTCCCTTCTAAAGGCAAAATGCTGCAATGCCTGGACACCATTTCTCACCCACTCCACCCTGTCCCCAGGGCCATTTTTTAAGGAGCAACTGGAGTGGAAGTTTTGCTGCTCTCCCTGCACACAGCTATGACAGAGCAGGATGTCTTCAAAGAAGGAAATGCAGTAAAGAAACAACACCCCCACCCCCAGGCATGAAAGCTACCGGAACTAAATTTTGCTACTCCCCATCCCTACAAAGCAAGAGCGTGGATCTTTATGTGCGGCCATGAACTTGTTGCCGAGGTTAAAAGGTCAGAGGCCAGTGGCTGAGTGGAAGTGTCCAATACTGGAATCAGCACATCAATGCAGGAGTGTCTCAGTCACACCCAGTTGTTATCTTTAGTGGTTAACACTGAGAGACAATTTGCACGGTCTTTACATTTCATTTTCCTCCAATTTCTCCAGTTCGTATAGGTTCGTCCAATTCAGTGATGAATGTTACAGAATATTTCTCTGTCCCAAGAAATCATGTGTTTGATGATTGTAGATGGTAGTTCACAAAAGCTTATGCTATAATAAGTCAATTGGATTGAGATGGGCGGATATAGAAATTGAATAAATAAATAAAATCAGCCTTGAAGGTATCAGAATATTGCTTTTTTTTTTTTGGCTGTTAGTTTTAGTTTGTCTCCAACCCTTCACGTTTATTTAGTCGTTTGGACAACTCAGTCATCTGTCCATTTTTATGCTCTTCCTCATCCACTTTATTTACCTTTGTTTTCATTTTCCACACGATGCAACTTTTTATCTATATCCATGTGCACGCCTTCTCCTTAAATGCACTCTTCTTGTAGCTCAGGATAACCTACCAGATATCCCTTTGCACAATAGTATCTATCAACATGAGTCTGGAAGTTTGAATGGACATTTCTACACAGCATCAAGGACAAAGTTAACTGAGAAAAAAATTATTCCAGAAATATAATGAGATGTAGAGTCCATTAACTATCTGGCTCTTTTCATGCTTTAATTAACTTCTAAGCTGTTGTAAAGAAAGTAGAGAGTCCAAAAGCTTGGGCAGAGTCAACATCATAAATGTTTTCTCGTCTCCATTTGCTGTTTGTTTTTATTGGTGCCATAAAAGGAGGAACAGCTGGTTGATATTGGAATAAGTAGGTGGGTTAACCACCAGAAAACAGATGGGTCTCTCTGAAGCCAGGGTGTTCCTTGAAAATCCCAAACAATCATTTTGGCTTTGAAGACAACTCTGCCAGATCTTCTCCATTTAAAGAAATACTCAAAGAAAATCTCTCTTACATTGCCCTTTAATTATGAATTCTGGATCCTTGTTCTCCCATACTTGTTGAAGTTGCTCAGCCTCTCCCTTGAAGGGTTACTTTTAAAGATGTGATCTTTCTACTCTGGGTGTGTACTTAACTTTGTAACAAGGGACATATATCTCTTTTGTCTGTCCCCTCCCATTCTCTCTGCTAATGGCAATATGAAAGTTAGACCATTTGCACTGAGGAACTCACTAAATGTCATTTTTGAACACACCACGCTCATGATCTTGATTTCAGTTTTGTGAGATTGATAGCAAAATAATAGCACAAAAGAATAACAGAGTTACTGACCAGTATTCTTTTTTTTTTTTAATCAGAACTCCCACTATTTTGACCTATAGTTTCTCCTGTCTCTTCTTCGATTTTTGGTTTCTTAAGACAAGGTGAATTTTTCCTAGATTTTGACCATGAAAGCACCCATTTGCAAAGGAGTATCTTTGTGGACTATATTTTCATTTACTAGCTAGTATGAGTGCAAATTAATCATTTTGGAGTACATGTCATGTCTCCCATTTTCAGGAAGAGATGTGTACGTATTCCATTCTCCCAAACTTTTAAACCTTGAAAGACAAACTCAAAGAGCTAGCTATTTTGACTGTAGCAGTGAAAGAATGTTAATAGTACATTCTTTGTTATCCTCACATGACAAACTCAGTTGTCACAATTAATTCTTTTATTCATTCATTAGATTTGTACCTTGTCTTTCCTTCAGGTGCTTAAGGCAACATGCTCTTTCCTTGCATTTTTTACATAACACAATACTATTAAAATAATAGCCCAGTGAATTTCCATGGCTGGGGGTGAATAGCTGAGTATCCACAGATTCCAGTCCAACTAATCCCTATATGTCAAGGTGGTTTTTGTCTTCCATATAATCATTACAAATCCTTATCTTCTGTATCTGATTTTCCCATTATAAGAAAATCACATATCATCAGACAATGTCCTTATATTATAGATACTCGTGATTTGGCTGTTCCTTATTGCTTGTGGCACCATAGTTGAGAACATATAATACTCAGGGCTGAGTTGTTTCTTGTTGTTTTTGGAGCTTGCTTCTTTTCTGATGATGTTACCTAACGTGGTAATGAAATGTCTGCAGAAAGGGAATCTTCTTCAGAGGACACCAAGAACCCAACAAATATGTGGTTCCTTACACTGGAAAAAGTGAATGGGTAGGCAGGGGTTCCTTCTGAGTAGACTATTCTGTCCACAAAGATTTCTGGGTAAGGAAGAAGCTATTTTTGCACTGAACCTAAATGTTTTGTGTATGCCATTACAGGAGGTCCTCAACTTGGTCAGTTTTGCTTTTCAGAAAGCCTTCTGCCTGCTGGCACAGGGAGTTAATAGAAATTATCAACTGTAAGAATTTCATTTGATGATTTATTTCTGCTATCTTAATGGTGAAGATAAGATAAACAGAGTCTTTTCTTACATTTACAAAGAACTATATGTTGCTATGTTTATGTATATCCTCTGGCCTTTATGTAACAATTCAGTATATGTTCAAAGAACCATAGAGGACTTGAGGACAATGGATTACTAAATTATGTGGTAGAACTAATCCACAACACAAGGTTAGTAGAATCACTTCAGCTTATTTGAAAGTTCTTCCACACAGATTTCCCTTCTGCAAATTCTCTCTCTCCCTCCTTCCCTCCTCTTGGACAGAGAATACTTTGGACAGAGAATAGTTCCCTCCTTATATCTATTGATTTTCCAAAGATCATTTTTCTTCCTGTCCTCTAAAACAAGGGTCCCCAACCTTTTGGACCTCAGGGACCACTAAATTCATAATTTTAAATCCCGCGGACCACTAATATGATCTGCCTAATGACTGGCTGGGTGGGTGTGGCTAGGTGGTCATGTGACTGGGTGGGCGTGGCCAACTTGATGTCACTCATGTTGAGGGATGCCTCGCTGGCCTCTACTCGCCCCTCCCCTCCCAGCCACTCCTCGCCTGCCCACCCGGGCTCCTTAGGGCCCCAATAGCAAGCAGTTGTTGGAGCTAAGCAGCCATCATGAGAAAGAGTTGGCAAAATAGCTGGCTCAGTTCAAATTGGATCTGACTGAGAAGGAGGCTCAGCAGAAGCACCTCACTGAGGACTACGAGCATAGGCTTTCCAAGCAGAGGGAAGACCTGCAGGAGTGCAAGGCCAGGTACCGGCACCTGGAGGCTCAACAGGCTGAGATGGTCAGCCAGTTCCAGGCCATGATACAGTCCCACTGGAGCAAGGCCCTCCGGCTTTTTGCCACCAGCAGCGCTTTCCTCTAGCCTTCGCCCAAAGCCCTGCACCAGGAGGCTGAAGCAGACCCCAAGTTGGAATTTCTGCCCCCCTCCAACCCGCACAAAAAGACCCCAAAGGGGGAGACTCTCTGCAGCAACACAAGCGTTCATTGCACGTATCCGGCCCAGGGGCCGTAGTTTGAGGACCCCTGATTTAGTGCAATATAAAAAATGCAAATAATTTTTCTGCGGAACACTAAAATTTTCTCGCGGACCACCAGTGGTCCACAGACCACCAGTTGGTGACCGCTGCTCTAAAATGATACAATCCAGGAAGAGCTGTAACACTAGATTCTAGAACCGAAATGTGAATAAACTATAACCTTTTGAGGTAAAAGAGAAAAGATGTACTCTCTCTCATGAATGCCATTGTACAGTAAATATAGATACTATACCCTGAAAGAGTATACTATGTTAAGTACAGGCTGTATGAAAAGTGCCAAAGAACAATTCCTGTCTCACCCGCGATCGTTATGATTACATTTTGGAAAATGTTTTTGCAAAATCAAATCAAATTCATAAACTTGATAAATTTTATTTATTTCTTTATCCTATTTATGTGGCTGCCCATCTCACAAAAATCTGACTTTGGGTGGCATACAATAAAAAAAAAAAGGAAATGATATTTTTAAAAATCCACAATTAAAACTTTATTGTTATTAAAAGGGTAAGTGAGAGCATCAGATGTTAAAAACAACGAGGCCACCTCATTAAATCACCATTTCCTTCAGACCCGTAAGCCTGTTGACACTTCAAGTTTTGAGGGACATCTGAAAGGACAACTAGGATGGGGCCAGTATCACCTGGGGTGGTGGGGGGAGATGATGTTCCACAGGGCGGGTGCCACAGCAGAAAATAAAATATTCTAAAGACAAGGCAGGAATCATTTGCATTTACATTACTAAGAATACTGGATTTACTAACTGGCACTATGATATTGCTGAGCTGTTGAAATTTGAGGCCACAGAGAAAGTATTTGCCACTGGTCTACACAGTGTCAAGTTTCCTTTGGCATTTTGTCTCCTCCCTATGACGTTCTACTACTACCTTCAGACAAAAAGACTGAACTTTTCCCAGAGGACAATGGTTCAGCCTTGTACTCTTTTTTGATCTATGATTGTAATAAAAATATTTGATTTGATTTATCGTGGACTCTTGCACGCTATTAATTCTCAGAAAATCTGGACCTGTATTTCAATTGGACAGTTTTGGCCTGCTTATCTTTTGTCACCATCTTTAAGGTAAAGGTTCCCCTCGCACATATGTGCTAGTCGTTCCCAACTCTAGGGGGTGGTGCTCATCTCCGTTTCAAAGCTGAAGAGCCAGCGCTGTCCAAAGACGTCTCCATGGTCATGTGGCCGGCATGACTAAACGCCAGAGGTGCATGGAACGCTGTTACCTTCCCACCAAAGGTGGTCCCTATTTTTCTACTTGCATTTTTTACGTGCTTTTGAACTGCTAGGTTGGCAGAAGCTGGGACAAGTAATGGGAGCTCACCCCATTACGCGGCACTAGGGATTCGAACCGCTGAACTGCCGACCTTTCTATCAACAAGCTCAGCATCTTAGCCACTGAGCCACTGCCATCTTTACTCTTGAGTAATTTTTCCACAGCAGATAAATTAGATTTATGCCCACAGGGTAGATAATGAAGAGTGAGCCTAATTCTCATGAATGTTCTTTCACAAAATGGTTGCCAGCCTGTCTAATCACAAAACAACCATAATGGTGAAAATATTGGACTAAGCCTGGGAAGGTCCAGTTTCACATGGAAACTCATTGTGTGACTTTTGGGCCAATTACTCACTCTCAACAATCTTGTGGCGATCAATTGCAGGGATAGCCCCATATACCGGTAAGCTGTCTTGAGCTCTTGGAAGAAAAGCAGGTTACAAATATAATTAATAAGTAATAGATAACAGTAACATAAGAATAATATAAACTTACCAAGACAAAAAGAATGATAATGTTTTTTAAAAAAACAGAAGCATCGCTCCTTTGGGGAGTATATCGCTATTATGAAGAAAATGATTTATCCTGAGCCTCAGTGGGGCAATTGGCCATCTGGTTTGTTATTTCCAAATTAGCAATTTGGAAGACAAGGACCAAGGAGGAAGAGTAAATTAAATGCAATGAAATGATGACCAGCCAGTCTGAAGGCAAACTTTCAGCTACTCAAGGACACTCAATAAACCATCCACCCATCTTTTCTGACCAGGATTGAAAAACGTGACGGTGGGGTGTTATCAAAATCAAGTGGCAAGCAGGCTGCATTTGTTTCTCTGGAGGTCACAGGTGAGGCAAGCTTCCTCTGGAAGACAGGTGAGTAGCCCTTCAATTGCAAGCTAGATCTTACCCAGGCCAAGGACACAACGCAGGTGGATCTGCAGGGACTTTGGCTCTCCTTCTTTCCTTCCTAGGCATTCCTGCCCTTATATGGCAAAGGCTGGTGGCGACAGAGGGAAGGAAGGAACAAAGGTCGCCCTGGCACTTCCTCTGTTCAGGCACAGTCTTTCTCCAAGGTGCTGCGTGCCCACTAAGCAGACACCACAGCCAAGGTAAGAAGTTTGTTCTGGGGATCTAGAGAAACAGATCCTGGCACCGGCCTCACTGGGCCTGATCAGGAACTGTGGGGAGTGGGTTGAGGGGGGAGGGGTTGTTGCATTCTGATGGAGCCTGACCCCAGCTTGTCCTTGCTCCAACTTGGTTTATATAACACCAGGGTTGCTGTGCTCCAAGATAAGGACTGAAAGCTGTGTGTTTGCAGTGTGATAGCTGAGAAAAACCACAAACTTTACAATCCAAACAGGAGGTTTCTCTTGAGCTGCTGTCATCTCTTGAGCTCCAGTGCTGTCATCGGTTCTCCCACCCAGGATGAGAAGCCTTTCTGAATTGATGATAGCAGAATCCTCCTGCATAACTCTTAATTTTGTACCAATAAAGGAGAATATTTGTAGCTCAGGGTCGAAGTGAGGGGTCCTTGGTGCTCTCTGAGCTCGCTTGTTTCCTTGCAGACGTTTCATTACCTAAACTAGATAACAGCATCAGTGCACTGATGATGTTACCTAGTTTGGGTAATGAAACCTCTGCAAGAAGACAAGCCAGCTCAGAGAGCACCAAGGACCCCTCTTAAATTTGTGTTAGCACAAAGGACAGCCACACGATCTAGCTGGAGAATCAGCGTGGACCTTTGGAGGGAGAAGGGAAGAGTCACGTTCAGGAAGGAAGGAAGAAGCTTCCCATAGACCAGGGGTGGGGAAAGATGGCTCTTTTATGACTTGTGGACTTCAACTCCCAGAATTCCTGAGCTAGCATGATTGGCTCAGGAATTCTGGGAGTTGAAGTCCACAAGTCATAAAAGAGCCATCTTTCCCCACCCTTGACATAGACCATAGATGTGTTGGGCCATGCTTTGGATGAAAGGGAATTGGCCAAAAAAAAAAAAATTGTCTCAGATTCAGAAGGAACCAAGTGAATGAACCTCTCCGTGGGATTGTAAGGAGGTTCCTCTGAAGGCTGTCATTTGAGAATTAGGGAGCCTAATGAGATAATAGCTGCATTTGCTTAGATTTGCCCTATTGCAACCCACAGATGGGTAATGGTTTGACAGATATTGGAAAGTCAGTTCTCCAACAACAGCTGACGCTTTTAAGTCTCTCTTATCAGTCAGGTTTAACTATACAGGTAATCTTTGACTTATGGCCACAAATTGAGCCCAACATTTCTGTAACTAAGCAAGACAATTATTAAGTCAGTTTTGCCCCATTTTACGACCTTTCATGCCACAGTGAATCACTGCGCTTGTAAAACAGTAATGTGGTTCTTAAGTGGATCTAGCTCCATTTGAAGGTCGCAAAAGGTGATCTCATGACCCAGAGACACAGCAACTGTCATAAATACATGCCAGTTGCCAAGCATCCAAATGTTGATCATGTGACCATGGGGATGCTGCAACGGTCATACAGATGAAAAACTGTCACAAGTCACTTTTTTCAGTGCCGTAGTAACTTCAAATGGTCACTAAATAAATGGTTGTAAGTCAAGGATTAGCTGTTATCACCACAGTTGATTAGCCCTACTTCTTATATTGAACCCTGATATAAAGTTCAGCTACTTTGAGAAAAAGATTTCAATGGTCGCATCAGTTCAGTGAAGCAGTGGATGTGATGTGCCGGTGCCTGGAAGCTGTGAGGGTCTGGATGGGTGTCAACAGGCTCAGACTTAACCCAGACAAGACTGAGTGGCTGTGGGTACTGCCTCCTAAAGACTGTATCGACTGTCCATCCTTGGTTCTGGGGGGGGGGAGAAATTGTCCCCCTCAGAACGGATTCGCAATTTGGGTGTCCTCCTAGATCCTCAGCTAAGATTAGAGCAACATCTAACAGCTGTGGCTAGGGGGACCTTTGCACAGGTTCGCCTGATGCACCAATTGCGACCCTACTTGGATCAAGAGGCTCTCCTCACAGTCACTCATGCCCTTGTCACCTCACGGTTAGATTATTGCAACACGCTCTACCTCACGGTTGGATTATTGCAATGCACTCTACATGGGGCTACCCCTGAAGAGTGTTCGGAGACTACAGTTGGTCCAGAATGCAGCCGCGCGAGTGGTTGTGGGTGCACCTAGGTACACCCACATTACACCAATCCTCCGCGAGCTGCACTGGCTCCCTATTGGTCTCTGGGCTCAATTCAAGGTGTTGGTCATTACCTTTAAAGCCCTACATGGCTCAGGGCCGGGTTATCTTCGAGACCGCCTTCTACCTCATAGTTCCCAGCGACCGGTAAGATCCCACAGAGTTGGTCTCCTCCATGTCCCGTCAGCTAAGCAGTGTTGGCTGGCGGGCCCGCGGGGAAGAGCCTTCTCTGTGGCTGCCCCGGCTCTCTGGAACCAGCTACCCCCTGAGATCCGGACTGCCCCCACCCTATTGGCCTTCCGGAAAGCATTGAAGACCTGGCTTTTCTGGCAAGCTTGGGGCCGTTGATCTCGCAATTTGCGAGGTCCGGTCTTGAATGATATGTATGTATGTGATTTTTAACTGTTGTTTTTTAAAAATATTTTATGATGTTTTAAATATATTTTTTATCCCCGGTTGTAAGCCACTCAGAGTCCTTTGGGAGTTGGGCGGCATAGAAATACAACAAATAAATAAATAAATAAATAAATGGTTTAAAACTGAAGTGATTCAAAAATTGTATTATGTTAGCCAATGAAGAAAGTTGCTCATTGTCAACATGATAGCAAACCATACCAGGCATATTAATCTCTCCTCATTGCATTGCAAAAGACATTCCCACTGATTCTGCTGCTATATTCCAGATAATATTTATTAATGTTTCCAAGAGTGAGGGAATGAGTACAGCTCAGGAGTGCAAGGGGAAAGCCCCAAATGTAATTCCTGACCTCTCCAGATAATGCTGGAAGAGATTCCCATCTGAAATCATGCTGCCAGTCAACGAAGACAATATTGAATTAAATGGATCAGTAATTTGTCTTGATATAAAGCAGATTTCCATGCTCCTCTTCCAGAATTTGAGATTCTTTTCCTCAGAAATTATCTCAAATGCACAATGACAACAAAAAGATTAGTGTCTTCCAAGCATATTAAATCTATTTTTAAGATTTCTAGGCTGTGTTTTTGTTATGGTATGTTACTGAAAAAGCACATACATAAGGAAACTACGCAAAGGTCCTGCAGCAGTACTGTGTATTAAGTGCATGGATAATTGGAACTACATTGGAACTTTTCTCCTTACTGGAAAATTCCTAAGGATGCTCAAAGGAATGCCCAGAAATTCACAGATTAGATGAAGGCAAAACCTTGTGTGCTCTCAGTCTCTCTTAAAATGCATACTTCACTGAGTTCATCTACCTAATAATTAAGATCGTAATTCTCCAAAACTGGACTTGCTAACTATTGATGCTCAAGCTGTACGGGTTTAGCATCCCAAGGAAGTGTGAAGCATTCATTTAAGGGCATGAGCTGAATGAATACAAATGGTAAGATATTCCGTGTTTGTCTTTAAAAAAAAAAAAAAGTTAATTAGCAATATCCAACTAATTAGAATCGAATACTGTAGAGATGAAGCCTGGGGATCCCAAGGCTGGCCGAGTTACATCTGGAAAGTTCAAATGTCATTTGGCACATACTATTTTTGACCTTGACTGTTGCTAATGTTCTTTTCCATTCCCTGTCCAAATCCAGCCACAAAGGATTAGTCACCATGCCGGAACTTAATACCAAAGTCACCAAGACTCTGAACAAAACAACACCTGGACTTCAAATATGGAGAATTGAGGTGAGAATGAATGTGAATATGCACAAAAGTGCACATGGATGGATGGACAGTAGTCCATAGAACGGATGGACAGATGTACTCTGTAGAAGAAACCAGCAGTTGGTGGCATTTTTACGTTCCAATATTCCACAAGAGCTATACAACTTGTAGCTTCCCAAAGCATGGAGCCAGCCTCAGGAAAATTAAAAAGATGTTACCGAAATCTAATATTAACATTACAGAAAAAGGAATTCTTTAAAACACAACTGAACATACTGGCTACATTCAGATTTAAATGCTTATTTTGGCCTTATCTGTTAGGCTTTTATAGTAATTTTATTATGGATTATAATCATAACAGCAAAAACTAATGCAAACTGGGGGGGGGGGGAATAGAAGGAACTGTTTACACTAGTAACTCAACGGCTGGTAGTTAATCTGCTAGTTTAAGAAATAATCCGGGTATGGGAAACAATTTTCAGGAAAAAAATGGTAAAAATGTAGTAGCAGTCAGGGAAAGGGTTAAGACTCAGCAGGCCTAAAGTGCTGCCCCGCCCCTTCCGCCCTTCTTGTCATGGTTCCCAACTCAATTCTGCTCTAGATATTTGACATTTATACAGAAAGCCTCTTGTGACTAGCCTACTCTATGGAGTAAAGTATGCTAAGCAGGGCTACCTTATACCTTGACCTACAACCCTTCATTTCATGACTGTTCAAAATTACAACTGCACTGAAAAATGTGACTTACAACCAGTCCTCGCGCTTACAACCGACACAGCAGCCCCGTGGTCATGTAATCAAAATTTGGGTGCTTGGCATCTGGCATATACTTACAATGTTTGCAGCCACTTGGGGTTATGTGATCCCCACCTTCCTGGCCAAATTCTGGCAAGCAAAGTCAATAGGGAATGCTGGATTTGCTTAAAGGCCACAACATTCACTTAACCCTTGCAATGATTCGCTTAACGACGATGGCAAAAAAAGGTTGTAAAATTGGGTGCAACTTATTTAAAATCTGCCTTGCTTAACGATGGAAATTCTGGTCTCAATTATGATAGTAGGTCAAGGACTATCTGTAAGGTAAAGGTGAAGGTTTCCTCTGTCCAGCCGTGTCTGATTCGGGGGTGGGGGGGCGCGGTGCTCATCTCCATTTCTTAGCCCAGGGATCCAGACTTGTTCGAAGACATTTCTGTGATCATGTGGCCAGCATGGCTATACGATGTGGCACATGATTCATTGTTACCTTCCCACCAAAGTGGTACCTTTTTATCAGGGGTGAAATGTGAAATTTTTCCCACCGGCTCTGTGGGTGTGGCTTGGTGGGGGGGTGTCATGTGACTGCGTGGGCGTGGCCAACTTGACATCACTCACGTCACTCACTGTTAGATCCAGGAGCTGCACATTCTGAAGCACATTTTGCCCTTCTGAAGCCCCCAATGCTTTGAGTTTCCCTCCGCCATCTGGCTTGACTGCCCAAGCGAAACTCGGAGCCTTCTCTTGCCCCGCTCTCCATCCCGGAGGGCCACGCATCCTCCCCCCTGCCAATCCTCCGTACAAATCGCCCGCCCCGTTTCTGCAGGCAGAGCCCCACCCCCTGCATGGCGATCCAAAGAAGGGAAGGGGATGCTGTAGAAAAGGCAGCCTTCCACATGTGCCGGCTCAAAACACTAGACAGCATCGTAACAATTTTTCATTTAAAAGGAAAAAAAGGGGGGGGAGCTGTACTTCGGCCGGTAGACCTCCCCCCCGCTGCAGTCGTCCTCCTGCAGAAAATGACAGTTCCCTGAGCTAAGAAGGCAAGAAGCTGCGGCTTGGCTCATCCAATTCCTAGGACTACCCCGAATGGTCCCAATTCAGCGCAGAGAGGGCGGCTCCCCCTCGCAATCCCCCTTTCCCTCGGCGCTTTGACTTCCCATGGCCCGCCGGCCTGAAAGCCAGGTCGGACCACTATAAGGCCACTTCCCCACTTCTCAGCGGCGGCTGCTGTGCCGGCGACCGCAGGACCCTCCACTTCCTCCTCCTTCCCCAACTTCTCCCTCACCTTTCTTCCTTCTCCCGCCGCAAAATGAAAGCGAACAGCGGCGGGGTTACTTCAGGCAGGCGGACATCTGCAGCCAGGCGGGTAGGGAGGGTGGAGAGAGTGGCGGCAGCAGCCCCTTCCATGCGCAGCGCACGGAGGTGGCGAAGGCGGGCAAGGCGGGCAAGGCAGCCCCGACATGCTTGTTGCTGGGGAGGTGCGGCGATCACTCGGCCACGGCGGCCTCAGTGGTGGCTGCATCGGCCACTCTGCCCGCGCCATGTACCGCTCCGGCTGGCTGCGCGACTACAAGTGGAGCGACATGGCGAAGATGAAGGGCTACCCGCACACCTGGGTAAGCGCCGCCGCCCAGGCCGAAGGGAAAGCTCCGCAGTGGTGCGGCCGGGCCTGCCCTGGCCCTCTCCCCGCTGGCTGCCAGCAGCTTCTGCCCCTCTCACTCTGCTTCTTCACCGGCGGGAAGCGGCACCGCAGCTGAGCATCCTTCCCCCAGAGCACCAGATTCTGCAAGCCGAATTCCCGGAGTGGCACTGGCGGTCAAAGAGAGCAGGCAGGTGGCCGGGTGGGAAGCCAGTGGGCTGATTCGGATCCCCAAGCCTAGCGGAGCCGGCATGGGAGACACGCCGCCCCGACATGCTTTCCTGCCTTCCACGAGGCGTTCCGCTTGCCTGCCTTCGCAAGCTGGCTATGGGGAAACCAGGAAGGCCACGTGGAAGGCAGGAAAGCATTTCAGAGCTGCAGGGAAGGGAGTAGGCTGCTACCTTCCTTCCCCGCCGCCCCGACATGCTTTCCTGCCTTCCATGTGGCGTTCTGCTTCTTCCTCCCCCACCCCACCGCCAGCATCGGCCTTACCTTCTGTTGCTGCTGCTATGGGGCTGAGTCTGAGAGCAGCAGGAAACGGCAAGCGGAAAAGGCCCAAAAGGCCGGAAATGGCAAGCGGATGTCCCAGGGCTCCTGCACATGGGCACCGCATCTCCCGCAGCCCTCTTCCAGTGCGGACTTGCGTCCTACCGTATGTGCAGTCCTGGGACATCAGCTTGCAGGGCGAGCGAGCGGCGACCACCGGACCGGTTCAGGGATGTGGCCAGCCAGCCATCGCTGGCGGCTTGGCAAACCACCGGCAGCCATCGCTACCAGTCCACCCGATCCGGTCCAAACCGGGAGCATTTCACCCCTGCTTTTTATCTACTCGTACTTGCATGCTTTCAAACTGCTGTGGGCAGGAGTTGGAGCAAGTAACAGGAGCTCACTCCATCATGCAGCATTTCGGGCCTCGAACCTGGGCTGTCAGTTTTCAGCTGATAAGCTCAGCCCCCACCCCCAGACTATCTGTATGGGCTGTAAAATCCAGGCAACTATTAGCAAAGGCCTTGATGCCACCTAGAGACTACCTGACTTTTGCAGCCAAGTTATGATAGTCCTCATGGGGGTTTTTCTCTCCATGCAAAAGGCAACTTTAAAGAAAGGATTCTCCTGCAAGTGCAGCAGGGGGGAAAAACACGATTGAATTATCCCATCTTGTTGACCAGCACAATTCTTTCAATATCTCTGGGTTCCAGCAGATGCTATTTGCAATGCATGGTTTTCTAAAATAAATTGGATCACATTTTGCGGCTAAGCAAAGCGATCAAGCTTTATTAGCCAATTCCAAGCTTGCTTGCTTGCTTGCTTGCTTGTTAGGAGACCAGTGGGAACAGGGAGGTGGGCATGTTGCTGGAGGCTCCCCTCCTATGAAACAGCTCCATTCAGGGCCAAGAACAGCCCCTTCCCTTGTGGTGGCTCATAAAAAAAAACTTTTTTTTTTTACTTATTCTGGAATGCCTTCAGAGAACAAGAATGCAACACTGTGAATGAACGTTGATGGACAATGAGTGCATTGTGTAATGCTTGTTATTTTACACAATGATGACCGTTGTGTTGTTTCGATAACTGGTTTTAATGATGTGCATTGTTGAAGTATAAACGGCTTAGAGCTGTCTAAAACTCAGGTAATATGAAATTGCATAAACAAATCAGAATGGCCGGGAATGTTATTCTGGATCACTCTCCCCACCTTCCCCATCAAGAAAAATCAGGAGTTTCAAGAGATCCTGTAAAAAAACATTAGGGGAATTCTCTGAAGGAGAAGGATGGTATTTCGGAACATTATCCGGGTGCAATATGGTTGAATATATAGGACTCAAGTGAAGGACAGAAAAAGTTGTCCCAAAGGTGCTTTTCAAAAGGTAACTGGACTTTTTTGGGTATTTTTTTTCCTTGAAGATGTTTTGCTTCTCATCCAAGAAGCTTCTTCAGTTCTTCAGCTTCTTGGATGAGAAGCGAAATGTCTTCAAGGAAAAAAAAATACCTAAGAAAGTCCAGTTGTCTTTTGAAAAGCACCTTTGGGACAACTGTGACCTAGATGACTGAGAATCTCCATAGACAGAAAATATATATTTTAAAAGCCGAAGAAACTTGCTGGGAGGAACAAGCAGAGCAGTAGAGAGAATATAGGTAGTCCTCAACTTATAACCAGTCCTTTAGTGACCTTTCAAAGTTACAATAGCACTGAAAAAAGTGACTTATGACCAGTTTTCACACTTATGATCATTCCCATGGTCACATGATCACATTTTGGGCACTTGGCAACTGGCATGCATTTATGACAGTTGCATGTTCCCAGGGTCACGTGATCACCATTTGTAACCTTCCCATCTGGCTTCCAACAGGCAAAGTCAATGGGGGAAGCCAGATTCACTTAATGACCGCATGATTCATTAACAACTGCCTTGCTTAGCAATGGAAATTGGGCTTAACTTTGTTGTAAGTCAGGGACTACCTGTATATGAGAGATCTTTTTTTTTTTTTAAGTCTCCTGATTCTTTTCCCCTTTTCCTTCCAGAACATGGAGATGGTGCCCGTACCACCCAAGACCTACGGGAACTTCTATGAAGGGGATGCCTATATTGTGCTTTCGGTAAAAGGAGCTAAGAAAAGGAGAGGGGTGTTTCATATCCCGTGAACTAGGGGGGCTGAATGCTGGGACATAATAAGCTCAGATTGAGCAAGGTGGCTTACATGGAAGCTTCTGCATGGCTAGGGACAAATCTAAAAACGTTTGACACAGATATGCAAAGCTTGCTTTTTACACGGGAAGTTCAACTAATCCTGTACTATTGATAGTGCGGAATTAGAACAGGTGGAACGTTACATACTCTTATTACTGGTTATACATTAACACTGGCCTATCAGCCAGAGCTTATATATAACTCTCATTAAATGGCAGGCAGTTTTCAAAACCACACCTATTTAGGTTCCATCTTTTGATCATTTCTTTAGGTCAAAAAACATAATTTGGTTTTCTTATTTTTTTTTTTGTCAAAACTTGCCATGATGGATCATTATATTGATTTTATATATCAGGGGTCATATCATTGGAGCCGCAGCCCACTACCGGGCCTTGAGCCATTCGGAACAGGACCGCGAAATGGGCATGCATGTGCACGCATTCCCACTTGCACAAGTGCCGTGCGAGCACGTGCACACACTCCATTTGCACAAGTGGGAAATAGAGCTGCGTGCGCACGTGCGCTTGCCCGCCACGCACGCAGAACCGTCCTCTCTCCCCCGCCCTCACCCCGGCCGGTTTGCAAAGCCGGAAAGGGCCTCTGTTATATATTATGTAATAGTTGTAGTAGTGCATAATGCAAAATGTATGAGTACATAGGTCTTGCTTAAAATCTGCACATAGGTGAAAAACTGTTGAAAGCTGATGCAGGAGGTATTGCAGAGAAGACTGTAATTAATCAAACACGCCCAGTTCAAAGCTCATCTCGCATTAGTTTTCAGGTGTGGTAAGCATCGCTCTTACTCAAACTGGGAATAATAATTTGTCTCTGCCTTATCTTAAAAGATTATTTTTTAATAAATAGATAATTGATTAGAGCTAAACTTAATCAGAATTGACTATGGAATTTTCCAATGACTTCAATTAATCTACTATAAGTATTTAAGTACAAAAAGAGCCAATACTTTGAACAGTCTAAAGTCAAGTGATAAATAAAAGCTTAATTTGCTCTCATTTATTTTAAAAGCTATTACACTTTAAATGTTCTTTAAATGTTAGCTCCTCTACTATGCTGTTTTTGCTTATTGGAAACTGCACTGAAAGCAGTTGGCCCAAAAGTATGGTGGACACCCAAAATCTATTTCTCATATTCTATTCATTCCCATCTTTTTATTATTTGTGAAATGTGAGCATATACATCTCTTTGCATTGTATATATTCTGGATTATTGTCATAATGACCCGACATGCAGATATTAGCATAAGAGATGGGTAGAGGCACAGAAGAAATTGAGTTAGATCAAAGCCCAAATTCTGTAATACCTTATTCCTTTGCATATGGTTAAATGTTACAAGCTTACCAAGACAGCTGAGCATTAAAAAAGCAGAACTGATCTGCTTCCTTATTTATTGTACTATATTTTTAATTGAATGCAAGTTATTTACTTTACGCATTGTCTTTACATAAGGGCCAGGGGTTGGGGAGTTTTGTATAACAACAGAAATATAAGTGAAATGCAACAGTGAGTTGCTATTCATAATAGTAAGCAAGCTTCCTCAATAATCATGTGTGGCATGATTATTCTGTGTTGTTTACAGAACTGAGTTTAGCATTTCAAGATTTTGAAATGAACATACTTGATTTGATGTTAGCTAATATTCTTTTTTCTAACTCAGACACACAAGATTCAGAATACGTTCACCTATGACATCCATTTCTGGCTGGGCAGTTCATCATCTCAGGATGAACAAGGTGCAGCTGCCATCTACACAACACAAATGGATGAGCACCTGGGTGGAGTTGCTATACAGCACCGTGAGACTCAAAATTATGAGAGTGACACATTTCGGAGTCACTTCAAGCAAGGCCTTGTGTACGTAAGGCCCCTCCTTTTGGGACCAGTCTGCATAATTCTGGTTTCTTTTTCTTCATCCAAGAGTAGAGCTGTCCATGCTGAACAGATCAACTGGTTGATTATCTTGACTAGCCATTTAAAAAAAAAAATGTTTTCCAAAACAAATAGTTATAAACAAAAGATAAGGAAAGGGAATCAGGAGTGGCTACTCAAAAATAAAACATGAAATAAAATTATAGCAATTATGATCAATTGCCTAAACAAACCCAATTGCTTGTTATTTAAAGCAAGCTGAAAGTTAGGGTTGCTTTGGAACAAGCAAGAGATCACTATTAAGGCTGCCCTTACATTCCCTGGTAAAGAACTTCAGCCACCGGACATTTTAACAGAAGTAGAATAAAGGTATCAACACTGCTGCAATGAGAGATGGAAAAAATACATTCATCTTTCAGATGAGTAAGTGTATTACTTATTGTACAGAATTATTTAAATTCTGTATGAAGAAAGTAGTACAGTAATAGCAGTAGCACTTAGACTTATATACCGCTTTACAGTGCTTCACAGCCCTCCCTAAGCAGTTTACAGAGTCAGCATATTGCCCCCAACAATCCGGGTCCTCATTTTACCGACCTCGGAAGGATGGAAGGCTGAGTCAACCTCGAGCCTGGTGAGATTCAAACTGCCAAATTGCAGGCAGCCAGCAGGCAGCAGAAGTAGCCTGCAGTACTGCATTCTAACCACTGTGCCACCAGAGCTCATGTCAATTGACAGTATTGCACAGAAGCTGAATGTTTTATGTAGAACTTAATATACCTGTGTTTCCCCGAAAATACGAAAGAAAGTAAGTCCTAGCTTGATTTTTAGACGTACGCCCAATATAAGCCCTACCCCCAAAATAAGCCCTAATTAAGACCCCCACCCACTCCAGGGTGCACAGGTAAAAATTAAGCTAGGGTGGGGATGGGGGTGGTGGAGCTGCCCTACTACTTACCTTCGGATATTTGCAGCCAGGTCTCGCACACCTCGGCCCATTTCTTCTGCTGCAGCCGGCAAGGCTTTCCTGAAGGCCTCTGTAGCCGATAACAGAGCTCCAGATCGATCCAGAGCTCTGTTATCGGCTACAGAGGCCTTTCCTAAAGGCCTTTCCTGAAGGCCTCTGTAGCCGATAACAGAGCTCCGGATGGATCGGGAGCTGTTATCGGCTACAGAGGCCTTCAGGAAAGCCTTGCTGGCTGCAGAAGAAATGGGCCCAGGTGTGCGAGGCTTGGCTGCAACTATCCGAAGCCGAAGAAGTTCCTGAAGGCCTCTGATAGTGAAAAGGAGGCCAGGGGCAACGCATGCAAGTGAGGTGAGTCAGTGGATGACATCCCCCCCGAAAATAAGACCTAGTGCCTTTTTTTGTGGCAAAAAATATAAGACATGGTCTTATTTTGGGGAAAACATGGTATGAATATTTGTGGATTTACAATTCTGATTTAGTTCATAGGGGGTCCAAACCCCGATATGCTTAGCCATTTTTTGTTGGATAAGCTATACTTGGTTGGGTTCACACAACATGCTAAGCCCAGGGGTGACATTCAGCAGGTTCTGACAGGTTCTGGAGAACCGGTAGTGGAAATTGTGAGTAGTTCGGAGAACCGGCAAATACCACATTTGGCTGGCCCCAGAGTGGGGAGGGAATGGAGATTTTGCAATATCCTTCCCCTGCCACGCCCACCCCAGCCACGCCCACAGAACCCGTAGGGAAAAATTTTGAATTTCACCCCTGGCTAAGCCATACAGTACATCATAGTTTCCATTCAGACTAGCTAGGCTCACACAAAAATGAGCATGCCATTTTATGACCTAGTGTGGTGTTTATTACAAGGAGCACCTTGAAAAAAGGATGATTGCCTGAATGGTCTGAAGATAGAAATAGAAAGCAAGAAAAACATGAAGACATACATGGAATTAGATAGTAAAAAATTATCTGGTTATTTTACATACGATAACTGGGGAAAGATTTTTTTTTTCCCTTTTGTGGAGGAACTGAACTTATTATCATGGTGGAGTTACGTCTTTTGCACTCCACAATATGACCCTGTATTTCTTCTGCAGCTATAAGAAGGGTGGTGTGGCCTCAGGCATGCAACACGTGGAAACCAACACATACAACGTGCAACGGCTACTACATGTCAAGGGGAAGAAAAATGTAGTGGCTGGGGAGGTAGGTCAGAGATCAAAGGGGAAGGGGATGGTAAGGACTAGTAGATGAGCTAATAATAGAACTGAGGCCATAGAATAACAGAGTTGGGAGGGACCTTGGAGGTCTTCTAGTCCAACCCCCTGCTTAGGCAGGAAACCCTACACCACTTCAGACAAATGGTTATCCAACATCTTCTTAAAAACTTCCAGTGTTGGAGCTTAATAAAAGCTCCTGGGTTAATATACCAGATTCTTTAGATGCTTTTACCATTTATAAAGGTGCTAAAAAAATCATACTCATCCCTGTACACAGGCATGATACAAATCTTCTATGAAATGTTTAATTTTTTTAGATGTACTAGCACTTTTATCCTCATGACATAGCCATGCAATCACTACTTTTGCAAATGATGTGCTTTTATCCTTGGTAAAGTCTTCTCCCCCCCCCCAACATCCTTCCCTGAGAATCCAGCTGTGCTTCCTTTACTTTTAGTCTTCTCTCATCTCTGCTGCTTGTTTTGAATAGGTGGAGATGAACTGGAGCAGCTTCAATTTGGGAGATGTCTTCCTGTTGGACTTGGGGAAACTCATCATCCAGTGGAATGGTCCTGAAAGCAACCGCTTGGAACGGCTGAAGGTGGGGCAGGTGGAAATGGAGGAAGCTGGGTGGAGAGACAGGGAAAGAGGAGTTTGGATTTTGAGCTTTGCGCAATGATGGGTATAAGGAAATTTGATACCTGAAATCTAAAAACAAGAAGAACCCATATAGCTAACAGAACATACATGTTAGAAATGGAAATTGGGAGCAAATGTAGCCACTACCAGTGTATCATCTGTATTGTTTTGTTTATATGTGTTCAGTGGGAGAAGAATTTTTTGATATTTGGTTATATTGGTTTTTGTTGTTGTTCTTGTTGGTTTGTTGGAATATGTTTATGTATTGTTAGCCAATACATTGTTATGTATTGAGAGTCTCTGTGTTGAGATGGGTGATCATATAAACCACTTAAAGGGGGGGGGGGAAGGAAACAGAACAATGGGATAAATCTTTTTTTTTTTAAAGGATGCCATGGAATATTTACTAAATCATCTTGAGAAATACTTCACTTTGGAAGCAAACAGCCACTCAGGAATAGATGTGGTTCAACAGCCATTCATAAATTCAATGCATTCAAAAAGCTATTTTTGTCCATTCTATTCCTCTAATAGGTATTCTTAACCACAAGATATTGAAATGTCTTTTAATTCTTAGGTGAATTTGCAAAAAGAGAGAAAAGAAATAGAGATTGCTGCAATATTGTAAATGGTTCATCTTTGGAAATTTGCACCTCCCCTTAGCAACTTATGCCCCCGCCCCATCATATTCTGGACCTAAGATTTTTCAGGAAATGCCCTTTGCATTTTTGAATCAATACCACAAATAAACAGCAGAGAGTATGAAGAATACTTTGAGTATGTACATGCTACGTGTGCAGTAATATAGCTTAGCCAAATTAAAATTTTAGTGAAATGCAGTGACACAATCTAGTCATTTTAAAGCTGATGCTTTCCTTGTTCTCCGTATGTTAACTAGCTTCTAGTTTATTTCTACACCCGTGAACAACTCACGAATGCCTTCACTTTGAACAACATTCTCATAATTTACTTTCTTCAGAAATTTCCGCCCTCATCTGTCCTTCTCCAAATTCAGTTGCATGAAAAAGTCATACTCACTTTCTTCCTGTAGCAGGAATGAAATCAAATGTCAAGGAATCTACTGTATGATTGCTTCAAAATCCGGAGATCTCTATGAGTTACTTGAAGTTGCCAAATTCTTGGTCAATCTCTCTCTCTCTCTCTCTCTCTCTCTCTCTCTCTCTCTCTCTCTCTCCCTCTCTCTCTTTCTCTCCCCCTTCTTCTCTCTTTCTTTTTTTGGTGGGTTTTGTGTGGTTGTGTTACACAAACATGTAGGGCTTGAGCCACAACCTAGTATCCAGTCTTTTTTCTGGATCTCTTTATTGGTTCAGCATTATTCTGATTTTCTTTTGCAACTTCTGATGTTGGCTTGGATGGTGACCTTTTCCATAGGGCATGAATCTAGCCAAGGACATTCGTGACCGAGAGCGTGGTGGCCGAGCACAGGTGGCTATAGTGGATGGTGAAAATGAAGATGCATCTCCTGCACTCATGAAAATCATGTTCTATATGCTCGGAGAGAAGAGGAACATCCAACCGGCCATTCCAGATGCTGTAGTGGACCAGAAACTGAAATCCTCTCTGAAGCTCTACCAGTGAGTATTACTGGCATGCTGTGCTGGGAGCCAGAGGTAGGCAAAGATGTTGCGTGGACGATATAGTTGCAGGAAAGAAGGACAAATCTTTGGGGGCAAATGGGAATGATAATTTCCTCACTATTCAAGAAAACAAAGGTTCACTGTAAAGCAATCTTACCCTTATTCTGCAGTGACATTGCATTAGCCAAATAACTCTCTACTGAATAGGGGCTGTACTTAATGGTTTTGGAAAGACGAGGGCAGAAACATGGTAAGCAGGATAATAATACAAAGATGTCATATGACACATGTGGGTGAAACCACTATTTTGTTCTCTTGCACCTCTTCCAAATATTAGAGGATATTTACATGAATAAGATGCTATTTTAAACTTTTATGTTCCCACCTCCAAGTGATGAAAGGCCGCACTGCTGGTTGTGGGCAAGTGTAATTAGAGAGAAGACTGGAGGCCACAAGAAGAGAATTTGTGGGGCGGGCAATCCTGATTCATCTCCACATACAACCATGGAACTTCGAGTGATTTCAGGATAGTTACTCTAACTACCAGAGATTCCACCTTTGTTATTTAACAATCCTAGTGTTGCCAAATGTTTCTTAATTTCAGTTCATAAAAACTACCCATGTTGTATGGTTTAGTAATGGTGGAAGGCATCTAACAGCCTTTCACTGCCTACAACCCTCCAGATGCATCAGTCTACAGCAGGGGTGAAATCCAGCAAGTTCTGACAGGTTCTGGAGAACCGGTAGCGGAAATTTTGAGTAGTTCGGAGAACCGGCAAATACTACCTCTGGCTGGCCTCAGAGTGGGGTGGGAATGGAGATTTTGCAGTATCCTTCCCCTGCCACGCCCACCAAGCCACACCACGCCCACCAAGCCATGCCCACAGAACCGGTAGTAAAAAAAATTGGATTTCACCACTGGTCTACAGCCCCCATAAAACAACTGGTCTGGTCATGAAAGAAAAGAGTTTGAGAAAGGCTACAATAGAAACAATGATCCTTAGAGGTTTGGAGGGAATATTAAGACCATGTGCACAGGAAAGAGGCCTTACAGGAGGTTTCCATGGCCTACCAGTGTTTTGGGAGACACACTGCTATATAGGTAGTCCTCAACTTACAACCACAATTGAGCCAAAAATTTATGTTGTTAAGTGAAACATTTGTTAAGTGAATTTTGCCCTATTTTATGACATTCCTTGCTTCAGTTGTTAAGTGAATCACTACAGTTGATAAGTTAGTAACCCGGTTGTTAAGTAAATCTGGCTTCCCCATTGACTTTGCTTGTGAGACGGTCGCAAAAGGGGGTCATATGACCCCAGGATATGCAACCGTCATATATATGAGTCAGTTGTCAAGCATCTGAATCACATGACCATGGGGATGCTGCAAGGGTCGTAAGTGTGAAAAATGGTCGTAAGTCACTATTTTCAATGCTGTTGTAACTTCGAATAGTCCCTAAATGAATGGTTGTAAGTCTAGGATTACCGGTATATTCCATCACGGAAGGTATTCTCTATCTAAGAAAAATAAAAAATCTCTGCAGCCACCTAGATTTGTGTCTGACATTTCATACAAATTAGAATTTCCATCCATGGAAAATGGAGGAAAACAGGTTTTTAACCTGATTGTCAACCCTGAAGC
>QLTV01020729.1:272257-288077 GCA_003457575.1 Thermophis baileyi
GCCTCGTCGTCCCCCTCGCTCTCTGACTCGGGCGCCAGGTGCACGGGCCGATGGTACCTCTCCACAACCGCCTCATCGTCCTCGGGATCCATGAGCACTGGTACGGGACGCTGGCGGGCCACAACAGAAGGTCGCAAACGGTGTTCACATGATCTTGGGACACAGCAATGGTCATAAATATGAATCAGCTACCAAGCACCTGAATTTTGATCACATGATCATGGGGATGCTGGAAAAGTCATAACTGTGAAAAATGGTCATGTCACTTTTTTCAGTGCTGTTGTAACTTTGGACCAGGGGTCCCCAAACTTGGCAACTTTAAGACTTGTGGACTTCAACTCCCAGAATACTCCAGCCAGCATGTGGACTTCAACTCCCAGAATTCTCCAGCCAGCTATGCTGGCTGGAGAATTCTGGGAGTTGAAGTCCACAAGTCTTAAAGTTGCCAAGTTTGAAGACCTCTGCTTTGGACGGTCACTAAACATTGTAAGTCGAGGACTACCTATATTTGGGAAGATTTCCCTGCAACTGCCACAATAAAACAAAACAAAAGCATTAAAAAAAAGAATCTTCCTCTTTTCCCTATTCTTTGCATCTATCCTTTTAAAGAATAACATGAAAGCTTAAAAGTAATATAAAAATCAGATTTTTGTGCACGTGGGATACAGAACTCATGTTTCATATATCTGAAGAGAAAAAAAAAATCTAAGGGGAGCAATTTATGTTATTTCCACACTGTGTAACTTTGTAAATCTAGCTGTGAGATTTTTTTTAAAAAAAGATGAGGTTCCATATGCTACATATTAGCCCAATCTTCATTTTTTTGTTGGGGAGATCTTATGTTGGCTTTGTGGACCTTGGGGGGGGGGTAGGGAGAGGGGATGGTTTCATGCGAGTGGCTGGCAAGCGCACACATGCACACTCAGATCCATTTGTGGGTGTGTACACCAATGTACACACACCCGCTCACCCGCTGCTCTCGCAAGCGGGGATGTGCGCATGCACGCACGCTCACAGACTGCTTCCACGGCCCAGTTCCGAACGGCACATGGCCTAGTAGTCGGCTGCAACCCGGGTATTGGGGACTCCTGTGGTAAGATTTGTTCTATGACAACACTTTGCTTTCTTTCAAGTGTCTCTGATGTAGAAGGGAATCTACTTGTGCAGGAAGTTGCTATCCAGCCCCTTACCCAAGACCTCCTGAAGCATGAGGTAAGATTCTTCTTTGAAATTGAGCTTGCGTGTTTGCTGGTGGAGGGAAGAAGCAATGAAATACCTCAGTGCAGTGGTGGGTTGCTACCGGTTCTCACCGGTTCAGCGAACCGGTAGCGGCGGCGGCGGGAGGCTCCGCCTACCCGTCCGGACGTCATCAAAAACGCTCTGCGCATGCGCACAATCGTTGCGCGCGCTCCCGTTCCCAAACCGGTAGCAAAGGTAAGTGGAACCCACTACTGCCTCAGTGCCCAACTCTCATAAATGGACACCTTCTACTGCCACTTTAATCTCAAACTGAGAAGCAAAAGGGGGTGTACTTTCTTCAAGAGAGAATTTGACAATAATATCTGCCAGGAAAAAATGTGTTCTGTTCAGAGAGTTGTCTCCTAATAAAACAACCTTAAAACGGGAACCTGCTTTGTCTCTTGTTAGGATTGCTACATCTTGGACCAAGGTGGTATGAAGATCTTTGTGTGGAAGGGCAAACACTCCAGCAAGGAAGAGAGGCAGCAGGCCCTGTCAAGGGCTTTGGTGAGTAAAGATGTCATTATGTGGACAAATGTCTTTGGGATGGAGGCAAAGCTGGGACCATAACAGAAAAGTTTCAGGAATCTTGGGCATCCTAGGACAGTGTTTCCATATTTGTTCTCCTAACTTTTAAAGGGATTGCAGTTCTATTGACTCATCATCATCCATATGATTTTGAACCAAAATATTGCTATTGCAACCTGTCTTTATTCTTTGTGTCTTTTTTTTCATTTCATAGGATTGGGTAGATATCAATAAAACAAAACAAGAAAGTATATAACATGCAATGAAAACTTCCTCTATTCCTAATTGTAGGAATTTTTACAAGAATATTCTTGGTTTGGACAGCAAATTCCAGGAAATATTAACGCAGATTCCTCAAAGAATACAAAATGCCTGTCTATTAAATGTTAAGTGAAGAACAACTACTAATGCTTATTAGAATTAATTGGAGACAGTTTATGACACAAAGGGAAATACCATTATATGAGGAAGAAAAATTATGTTTAGATAAAAGATAATCTTGAGTTCTTTTCCCCACTAAATGAGCAAAAAACCCCCCCATAAATATTAAAATAGTTGCCTTTTTAAAAAGAAAATGATCCAAGGATTATTTGAGTTTCTTGTGGCATGATACCTGAATTATAATTCATCAAATAATTCTAAATAAGAGCCGCGGTGGCACAGTGGTTAGAGTGCAGTACTGCAGGCTACTTCTGCTGATCACCGGCTGCCAGCAGTTTGGCAGATCGAATCTCACCAGGCTCAAGGTTGACTCAGCCTTCCATCCTTCCGAGGTGGGTAAAATGAGGACACAGATTGTTGGGGGCAATATGCTGACTCTGTAAACCGCTTAGAGAGTGCTGTAAAGCACTATGAAGCGGTATATAAATCTAAGTGCTATTGCTATTGCTAAATACATGCTTTATTGACAGCAATTCTTTTTAAATAAGTTTCTATTTTAGATAATTTACAGGAGACCAATAAGTTCCCTTGAATGAAACTGTTGGCTGCCTATGGAAAAGAAGAGTATGATTCTTATTGTGAATATTCATATTTTCCATTTCAGGGTTTCATCAAAGCAAAAAACTACCCACCTACCACTAGTGTGGAGACTGAAAATGACGGCTCTGAATCGGCTGTTTTCAGGCAGCTGTTTCAGAAATGGACAGTTCACAATCAAACCACTGGCTTTGGCAAGACTCATGCAGTTGGAAAAATAGGTAAAACGCTAGAAAAGAGGAGCAATTAGGCAGAGGCAGCTTCTATCAAGTATGAACTCAGCCCTTCCTTACTACGGGTTCTTTGCCAGCATGATTATATTGTAGCATTCGGAATAATAGAACAATAGCTAGAGGGTGACAAACAGTAGAAGACTTACATTAAAGTACCTTCTCACGTATTCCATCCATACAATCAAAGCCTGTTCCATCTTGTTTCTATCTACTCTTCATGCAATAATCTGGGCTTGCACAAAAGAGCTGATCATTTCAAGCCTATCTACCTGTTAACCTTCTCTATTTTCCTTACAACAGCCAAAGTGGAGCAGGTAAAGTTTGATGCCACTAGTTTGCATGCCAGGCCAGAGATGGCTGCCCAGCACAAGATGGTTGATGATGGTTCTGGAGAGACACAGGTAAGGAATATATTTGTTTTCATAAAAAAACTCACAAAATATAGTATCTGTATCATTGATTCCACTAGTTGAGGAGTGGCAACATTTATGCCATGTAGACTCACCCAGTAAGGAGAGGAAAGCATACCACTTGATAGTCTGGAATTAGTACGGTATCAGTCCATGGACCAATTGATTGCTTTGAAGTAATGAATCTTCCTATGTTCCAATCTCATCAGCAAGATTCGTTTGTACTATAAAGTTAGAATCTGTTAGATTCTTTGAAGAACCATTTGATAAAAATATAGAAATGAAAGGTTTTAGCTAAATAACAAACTTATACACTAGTGTGGGAGTTTATCAAGCTTCTGCAGTAAGGAAGCCATAGGTTAAATTCCAAGTTCATTTATTCAATTTGCATATGTTTCAGGATTATTTTTCCTAATCTTATGGCAGCCTTCAACTACGATACAGCAGTTGCTTATCTCCCAATATTCCTGACAGTAGAAATGTACTCAGCTGTTTTTGTCTGAAACTTTGTGCAAAAACATCCATATGGAAGCATATCACTGTAGCCACAATGATTAAATTTGAGGTTGTAGACAGGTATTTTGTTTTAAATGAAAGTGGAGATTCTTCCATTTTGCACCTATAATTAATTTATTGCCCTTTTAAAAAATAAGTACAGCAAATCATCAATTGCACACAACACTGTTCTATATATTTATCATTCCCAATTTCCAAAATTTGATTCACTTTTCATAGTGTGAAGGATGTAATTTTTATAGTTGGGTGGGGAAACATGAGACCTTCTGTTTCCAGTCACAGGGATCCTTCATGTTAACTTTGCCCACATAATTGGTTATACAAAGGATTCTATTTTCTTACATAATAGGCATCTTGCTCTAATTTTGTACTTTCCTTGACAGGTTTGGAGAATTGAGAACTTAGAACTGGTGCCAGTTGAGGGTCGCAGCTTTGGGCATTTCTACAGTGGTGACTGCTACCTTATCCTCTACAAATATTTAGTTTATAACAAGATACACTACATCATTTACATTTGGCAGGTGAGCATGCAAAGAAAGGAAGAGACAGAATGAAAATGCAGCATAGGCAGAGAGGATGTAGATTGAGAATCAAATGCCACTCAGGAAATCATTTAGAAATAGAATCATAGGACTGGACGGGACCTCAGAGGTCTTCTAGTCCAACCCTCTGCTCAAGACCTTATACTATCCCAGACAAATGATTATCCAATCTTTTCTTGAGAATCTCCAGTGATGGAGCACCTACGACTTCTGGAGGCAAGTCGTTCCACTGATTAATTGTTCTTCCTGTCAGGAAATTTCTCCTTAGTTCTAGATATTCAATGTTACTCCCTTAAAATTAGTAAAGTATTAAGAAAGAATCCTAACCAAAAGATGACTTTGGTCACATGGCACAAATGTAGTCCAGGAATTATTTGCAAATTCTAGTCAACATGAAGCCTGACATTCATCAGAAATGCACTACCTTGGAACTGTGCTACCTAAGCTCTTAGCATCACATATTCGTCTTCAAAAGTTGAAACTGTAATTTCTAACAAGAAAGAGAACCAACACTGGGGAAAATGGCAACTGTACATTAATTTAAAATTTATTTTTTTTACTGTGATCTGGCACTTATCACTCAAAAGCCACATGTGACCTTTTACCAAAAAGAAAGTTGTGCATCTCTGCACTAAATGCAGATATAAAATGCACAAGAGACTCAAGAATGGTAAAGTTACCAAGATTCCTTAATTAGAAATCCTTTGAACTCCAATGGAGGAACAACTGGAAAGTTCTCCGGAAGGGTTCAGTGAGTTTTCTCTTTGCTTCCCAGGGCCGTCACGCCACCAAGGATGAGATTACTGCCTCTGCCTACCAAGCTGTCACTCTGGACCAAACGTATAATGGTGAGCCTGTGCAGGTGCGAGTCACCATGGGCAAGGAACCTGCTCATCTTATGGCCATTTTCAAAGGACGCATGGTAGTGTATGCGGTAAGTAGGGGAGAGGCAGACTGCAAGATAATGTACCTGCTTTCATTCCCCCCATCCAATAAGGTCTAACATAGAGGTGGTGGAGATGAGCTCTAATGGGTTATCCCAGAGGTTCTGCCTGAGCAATGGCATTGGGATAGAGGCATATCTTCCTTTTCCTGCTAAGCATTTTTCTAACCTCAATTGTCTCCTTCTGAACCGTGTTATTATCAGCCCTTCTGTTGGGGAAGTTATTTACATTTGCTTACCATTATGGTTAGTAGCAGTTTCTGGCATGTGAGATAAGTGAAAGGACAGGTTAAGTATGGAAAAATGACAAGAAGTAAAGGATTTTGCTTTGCACTTTGTCTTCTTCTAACTAGATTCGGAGGGAGGGAGGGAGGGAGGGAGGGAGGGAGGGAGGTTTCCAGACAGCAATTTCCAGAGCCAAATTTATTTACTAACATATTTCTGTCAAAGGGATGGTTTTTTACTCCTTAATACATTTTCTGTTCTGAAAGAAAATGAGAGATGAACAGGGAAAACTTGGGATATTGATAAGTAGAAGGTACAGTACTCAGCTCTATTGTCCACATTTAGTTGTTTTTTTTTCCCCTTCTTCCCCAGGGTGGTACTTCCCGAGCTGGTAATACAGAACCAGAACCTCCCACCCGTCTTTTCCAAGTTCATGGGACTAATGAATACAACACCAAGGCTTTGGAGGTGTCTCCCAGGGCCTGCTCCCTCAATTCCAATGATGTCTTCATTCTTAAAACCCAGAGTTGCTGTTATCTCTGGTATGGTAAGGTAGGTAATGTACCATGATGGGGAAGCTCATGCATTAGAAATAAGCACTGAAGGGCTAATTTTAGCATTGCATGCAAGACAGTAGAATTTAATAAACAAGGACATGTGTCAACCAAGGACTAAGTAAGTGGATGGGTAGTAATTCCTTAGAATAGAATAGAATAGAATAGAATAGAATAGAATAGAATAGAATAGAATAGAATAGAATAGAATAGAATAGAATAGAATAGAATAGAATAGAATAGAATAGAATAGAATAGGAATAGAATTCTTTATTGACCAAGTGTGATTGGACACACAAGGAATTTGTCTTTGGTGCATATGCTCTCAGTGTACATAAAAAGACAAGATACATTCGTCAAGAATCATAAGGTACAACACCTAATGATGGTCATAGGGTACAAATAAGCAATCAGGAAACAATCAGTATCAATATAAATCATAAGGATACAAGCAACAAGTTACAGTCATACAGTCATAAGTGGGAGGAGATGGGTGAGAGGAACGATGAGAAGACTGATAGTAAGGGCCATAGTTTCCTAATAAGAGGAGGGAGACCACAACTGGCATCTAAATCTCAAGCTGGAGAGAAACAGGCCAGGTATGGTTTAAAAAGTAGCAGAGTTCAGATCCTCCCTGATCATTTTCACAATTTACCACATCGGTTCCTTCCACAGGGCTGCAGTGGGGACGAGCGAGAGATGGCCAAGAGTGTTTCCGACCTGATCTCCAGGACGGAGAAAGTTGTGGTAGCAGAAGGCCAGGAGCCTGCAGCATTCTGGGTTGCACTAGGTGGAAAGTCTCAGTATGCCAACAACAAAAGGTAACATCTTCCAAGCATCTGGAGAAGGTGATCTATAAAGGGGAAGAGGGGAGGAGCAATCTGCTCTAGTGCTGTGCGAACATCATTTGCAGTGGTGGCTCAGTGGTTAGAATGCAGTATTGCAGGCTACCTCTGCAGACTGCCAGGAGTTCGATCCTGACCGGCTCAAGGTTCACTCAGCCTTCCATCCTTCCGAGGTCATTAAAATGAGAACCTAGATTTTTGGGGGCAATATGCTGATGCTGTAAACTGCCCAGAGAGTGCTGTAAAAGCACTATGGAGTGGTATATAAGTTTAAGTGCCGTTGCTACTGCTATTTGCTCAGGCTACACCAGGGATGGCTAAAACTGGTCTATCACTACAATTCCCAACTCTTCCAACCTGTGGGATTCATGGGATAGCAATAGCAATAGCACTTAGACTTATATACTGCTTCATAGTGCTTTACAGCCCTGTCTAAGCGGTTTACAGAGTCAGCATATTGCCCCCAACAATCTGGGTCCTCATTTTACCCACCTTGGAAGGATGGAAGGCTGAGTCAACCTTGAGCCTGGTGAGATTCGATCTGCCAAACTGCTGGCAGCCGGTGATCAGCAGAAGTAACCTGCAGTACTGCACTCTAACCACTGCGCCACCGCGGCTCTTGCGGGATGCTGGGAGTTTTAGTTCTACACCTAAAAGGCCACCATTGATCCTATCCCCACCTTAAAACTTCTGTTTAACCACATCTGTTTCTGAACTTCAGTAGCCAAGCCATAGTCTTTCTTAGTGATAAAGCCAGAATTAGATACAACAGCCACAAATTTCATCTTCAGTCAGAACTGCAGAACACTACCGGTAGTAGTTCTGGGGATTACATCTACACAGTCTGTTTAAAAGCAACACCTTCAAAGCCAGCCGATCAAGTGCCACGTTTTGGGCTCTTGAGACCCAGTTGGGTTTGTAGCTAATGTCTTGTTGATGTCAGGCAATTCTGTCGGAATGCAAAAAGGGAAGCAGGGGAACAGCAGTGAAGAAGTGACCCATGGGCTGTAGTCAGTTTGTAGAATTCAAGGAGCGACTTGATAACCGTTCTGTTTCATTCATGAAAACTGGGGCTGTGATTATGGTTGAATAGGAAGAGTTTGAGCAACAGCGGAGAGCTCTTAATCATTTTCTGCCCTGCCACTCTCTGACCTAGACAGCACCCATTTCAATGCTGCTGAGTGGGGAAATCCTTTACTGTATCATAATTTCCTCATATTTGCCAGGAGGTTGTTCTAGCAGCACCTCGAATTGCTTTATCTGTTTTACGCAGATTGCAAGAAGAAACTATTTCGATCACGCCTCGGCTCTTTGAGTGTTCCAATAAGACAGGCAAGTTCCTTGCCACGGAGCTCACCAATTTTACTCAGGATGATCTAGAACAAGATGACGTGTTCTTGTTGGATGCCTGGGACCAGGTGGGTATGAACCAGGGATGAAATCCAGCAGGTTCTGACAGGTTCTGGAGAACCGGTAGCGGAAATTTTGAGTAGTTCAGAGAACCGGTAGCGGAAATTATGAGTAGTTCGGAGAACTGGCAAATACCACCTCTGGCTGACCCCAGAGTTGGGTGGGAATGGAGATTTTGCAATATCCTTCCCCCTGGAGTGGGGATTTTGCAGTATCCTTCCCCTGCCACGCCCACCAAGCCACACCACGCCCACCAAGCCACGCCCACAGAACCGGTAGTAAAAAAATTTGGATTTCACCACTGGTATGAACTTGGAAGATGCAATAGACAGAGGAAGACATTTATCCACAGTGATTATTTTTCTTCCAGAAATAATTGAATCAAAGGTGCCTCCTATTATTGAGCAATTTGCATGCCCACCCACATCCCATCTGATCCGATTACTAATATAGTCTGCAGTTGATTGCAGTTGCCTGTGCTATATTCTCAAAGAACTTTTAGAACAGAATATTCTCTTCCTCTCACCCTTTATCACTTCCGCTTTTTTTCACAGTTCTCACTTCTATCTCATAACTGTTCCCCCCCCCCCAATGATCACAAATGAGTAGCTTAGGAAGAGAATGCTTATTGGAATTATTCTCTGGTACCAAACACCAATTCCCTTTCTGCTTTTTCCACTGTATAGCAGCAGTGGGTACCTCACAGAACACCTGCAGCCACCTAATCCTTATTTCTCCTTTTTGGGACCCTGCGGAGATTGTCACAATTGAAATTCAGTTGCTAGTTGCCAGATCACAGAGGCATAATTTTCCATGGCAACATGTAGTAAAATACGTGTAGTCTCTAATAGGCCTAACACACATCATCTTTGACAAGAGTAGTCGGGCTTGAAAAAAGATTGCCTATCCCTGTCATAGAAGTGGCAAAATATGTCTGTTTCAAATGAAATCGGTGCACTCTTCTGCAAAACCTATGTAAAAGCCAATAAAAAAGCCAGAATATAATTGCAAGAGCCAGGCTCTGCCTTAACTTTATGCCAACTTATATACAGAAAACTGGATCCAAAAATAAAAATGGAAGCACTCAACTGCCAATCTAACCGGGTGGGGGGGGGAATCACAACTCTTAAGAATGTGAGCCTGCAGACCATTTCTAACACTCCCCCTAATGGAATACTGTATATGCATCAAAGATCTTTTTCAGTAATAGATTATACATTTTCTGCTTTGCAGAACTGGTTGCAGGAATCAGTTGTTAAATTGTGCAGTTACCTGACAGATGAAGCCACCAAACAAAACAAAAATGAATCCCTTATCTATAATTGCCAAAGCTAGGGTTCACTGGCCAGCAGTGTTGTGTATCTTTGTGAATGTGTGTGATGATGTTTTATTCATTCACCAGAAGGTATACACAAATAAGAATCTTTAATTCTTACTTTGACCTATTAAAGTAAGTTTGTATTTATGGAGGGTGAATGTCTAACAGGAAGAACTGTTTTATCCATGTATACATCATTGCTTCAGAATCCTGATTTCCCCCCTAAATGTATACCTATTTCCATTGCATAAATTTTCCCTATGTACCTGAAGGAGGGGAAGAGGCAGGTAGGGCTAGTATTTCTTACTCTCTTGAAGGAAGTAATAGTAGTGGTTTTACCTACTTTCCTGCCTCCATTCCAAACACTTTCATTATTTGACTCTCTTGCCCATTAACTCTCCATTGACACAAATATCCTTTATTACCACATTCTCAATTAATGTAAGCTGCCCTCCAATTTGTAACAAACATACTTCCAGCCAATGTGTTTGTTGGAAGACTTTAACTCTTTTTAATTAACACCAGAAAGCCACCAGTTATATACACTTTCGCTACTAATTTGTTAAATGTGTTATATTTAGTGGTGCCAAATTCCATCTTAATTCCCCAAATAATGTACATTCTTGCTCAGAGAAGAGGCAGATGGAAATTTGGAGATGGGATGAGAGAGTTGTTTTGAAAATTACCCCTACTAGGTTCTAATAAAGAGCTTTTGGATTGTTTACATTAACATGGATTTAGCTGATTTTTAAAAAGTCCTCTTTTACAAGGTTCTGTCTTTACAGAACTTTAATTCTATGTAATTCTGACCCAATTTTTATGCTTGCATGTACCTGGATTCATTTTCAGCAGTGTAATTCTAATCCTGGAACAGTGGTCCAAGCTACATACTGTTTTTCATGATCAGAGACATTTCCCCCCCCCCAAATAGGTTTACTTCTGGATTGGTAAAGATGCAAATGAGGCTGAGAAAGAAGCAGCAGCTGTCACTGCCCAAGAATACCTGAGGACTCACCCAGGCAGTCGGGACCCTGACACTCCAATTGTTATTCTGAAACAAGGCAACGAACCTCCAACATTCACTGGCTGGTTTGTAGCATGGGATCCTCTCAAATGGACAGTAAGTGACAAAAGGCTCTTCTTCCGACTTGGAAAGCCTGTACCGTATGTGAAGAAAAGTGACCTATTCCTTTACTAAGGTAGTCTGGAGAGGGAAGGGTAGAAATCATATATATATTGGATGAAAGGGGTTCCCTTTCTACCCTTCTCTCTCCAGACTACCATATACAGTATGTCACAGAAGTGAGTACACCCCCTCACATTTTGTAAATATTTAAGTATCTTTTCATGTGACAACACTGAAGAAATGACACTTGGCTACAATGTAAAGTAGTGAATATACAGCTTGTATAACAGTGTAAATGTGCTGTCCCCTCAAAATAACATAACACACAGCCATTAATGTCTAAACTGCTGGCAACAAAAGTGAGTACACCCCTAAGTGATAATGTCCACATGGGGCCCAAAGTGTCAATTTTTTGTGTGGCCACCATTATTTTCCAGCACTGCCTTAACCCTCTTGGGCATAGAGTTCACCAGAGCTTCACAGGTTGCCACTGTAGTCCTCTTCCACTCCTCCATGATGACGTCACGGAGCTGGTGTATGTTAGAGACCTTGCGCTCCTCCACCTTCCGTTTCAGGATGCCCCCACAGATGCTCAATAGGGTTTAGGTCTGGAGACATGTTTGGCCAGCCACTCACTTGTCTTTGTACTCCTCACCTGTTTGCCACCACACACGCTTGACACCATCTAAACCAAATAAGTTTATCTTGGTTTCATTGGACCACAGGACATGGTTCCAGAAATACATGTCCTTAGTCTGCTTGTGTGCAGCAAACTGTTTGCGGGCTTTCTTGTGCATCATCTTTAGAAGAGTTTTCCTTCTGGGACGACAGCCCTACAGACCAATTTGATGCAGCGTGCGGCATATGGTCTGAGCACTGACAGGCTGACCCCCCACCCCTTCAACCTCTGCAGCAATGCTGGCAGCACTTATACGTCTATTTCCCAAAGCCAACCTCTGGATATGACGCTGAGCACGGGCACTCAACTTCTTTGGTCGACCATGGCAACCACACACACACACACACACACACACACACACATAGCCAAAATTGTGGAAACCTTTTGGGAAAAGTGTACAGTATTTTTGAGGTTTGATGGCTAATAACACCACTTTTTTTGGAGTAGTACCATAAAATTATATATCACTAGAAAGATAATTTAATCAAGAATGTAATGTAATAACTTTTATGAAGGATATGCTATTAGTAGTTATAAAGAAGAAAAGTGAAACACATAGAAAAAACAATATATACAAAAATTATCACCATAGAAAAAACAGATTTTCTTCTGTCAAGTAGGCAGAGTCTCCTAATTCTTCTATCATCACTTGCTGTTTTTCCTGCCTTTACCAGTGTGGTTTTGTAGTGACTGAGTCTCCTTATACCTCTTCAAAAACACAGAAATGCCACCTTCGGTTAAGTTTCCACCAATTTTTCTTCTAATTTCTTTATAACTGTAGCCTTGTTCACTTAATACTATTTTACATTGCTTTCTGGGCGACCAGTCAACTCTTTGCACCGTTATTTTAATTTTATTACGTTTTACAAGCTCACTAAATGAAAAAACACAAAAATACCCAACCAATTTGATAGCGATCACATAACACTGACAAATGTCCTCCTCTCAGCTTCAATACATGACATCAATCCTACTGTGATCTGATTGGCTCATTGCCAAAACAAGAGGACACCTGATTGGCTCTCTAAACACTCATGCTCATTGGCTACAATCAGATGAAGGAAATCTACCTAATATCAACCTCAGCAAGTTGTGCTTTCCTTTTTCTGGTTATTTGGCTATAACTTTTCATAGAATACAGATAATTGAACAATCTTTGTTGCATTACATTCTTGATTAAATTATCTTTCCATTGATATATACTTTTATGGTACTACTCCAAAAATAAGTGATGTTATTAGCCATCAAACCTCAAAAATACACTTTTCCCAAAAGGTTTCCACAATTTTGGCCACTACACTCTCTCTCTGTGTGTGTGTGTGTGTGTGTGTGCGCGCACACACATACATACACACACACACACACCATATTTTTCGGAGTATAAGACGCACTTCCCCCCCAAAAAAGTGGGTGGAAATGTTGGTGCATCTTATACACCGAATACAGCCATTTTTGGCCTCCCAAAGCCCCACCCCACATGAAAACGGGCGCAGAGGGTTTGGGAGGTCTGCAGAGTGCGGCTGGGGACTGGGGGGAGGGCAAAAACACAGTTTTTGCAAAAAACGGCCCATTTTTCAGAAAAACGGGGTGCGCAGAGGATTTGGGAGGTCTGCACAGTGCTCTTGGGGGCTGGGGGAGGGCAAAAACTTTTTTTTTTCTTACTTACTTCTTACATACACACAGAGAGAGGGGGGGAGAGAGGGAGAGAGAGAGAGAGAGAGAGAGAGAGAGAGAGAGAGAGAGAGAGAGAGAGAGAGAGAGAGAGAGAGAGAGAGAGAGAGAGAGAGAGAGAGAGAGAGAGAGAGAGATTGAGATTGAGATTGATTTACAAGAAAGAACCTTCATTTTCATGGAAGGAATGCCAGCTAGGGGTTCTCAGAATCTCAGGGTGGACAACATTCTTCTTTGAGAAAGTCTGTAACGTATTTTCATTGCCTAAGCTTTCAGTTATAAAGTAGGGGAAAAAATTCTGTCTGTCTCCTTGCAGGACAAGAAAACCTATGAAGAACTGAAAGCTGAACTTGCCGATGATGACAGCCTTGACCAACTCACTTCTGTAAGTACAGCTGATAAGGCGAGCAGTAACGCAGAGAGTTAACAGCAAGATACTGTACTGCTTTCCACTGTGAAAGGAATAGGAAATCCTCTTTCAAATTATTTCAGTGCCCGTAAAGAAGTGAAGCCTGCATTTACTTACTCCTGAAATACAGTATCTACTTTCAGTTGAGGAGAAAAAGGAATAAAGTGAAGGAACATGAACCGAATCTATTCTTAAAGGCCAAGCAAAAAAATTTGGACCTTAGTTTGCAACAAGATCTTCACATTTGGAACTTTCTCTTACAGTATACAATGAACAAGGAATGTTGGACTATTTTAAAAATTAACATTAGGCATAAACTTTAATGAACTAAAAACTCCTAAGAGCATGTCTATGGAGATTCTCAAGTCATCCAGGTCATGGTTGTCCCAAAGGTGCTTTTTTAAAAGGCAATTCAACTGAACTTTGTTTTTTCTTGAAGACGTTTCGCTTCTCATCCAAGAAGCTTCTTCAGTTCTGACAGTCAGTACTGAAAAAGCTTCTTGGATGAGAAGCAAAACGTTTTCAAGGAAAAACAAGAAAGAAAAAGCACCTTTGGAACTCCTAAGAGCACATTATTCTACCTGGGGCATCAAATGTTATTACATTCATATATTTGTTGGTGTGCATATGCCAGTTTGGAGGGACAGTGCAAAGGTAGCAGGGAAGTCAGTGAACTGGAAGAAAATATAGAAATTACAACTCTGACAATTGTATATTAAATGCATACAAATTTCCCATCACCATTCAAGCAATATTGATGACACCATAAACATTCAGGAGATTTATTCTTAAACCTAAAATAGTTTTTCATGAACATTGATGGTCCTCATTTAGTGACAATTAGAACTGGCATCTTGGTTGTTAAATGAAGTGGTCACTAAGTGAAACCACAACTGTGCTTATGATTTTACTTCCATTTTGCTTCGCTTTACAGACCTGAGGTGGTCATCATAAGCATGGGAACTAATCATAAAGTTACTTTTTCATCACCATCATAATTGCAGTCACTAAAAAGGCAGTTACTAAACAAGGAAACCTGTAAAGGAAATTCAAAACAAGATTAAGGCACAGAATAATTATCATTTGTTAAGGATTCCAACTCTATGTTCCAGGCATTCATAATCTACAAAAAAACTCTGAAAGGTCACAGCAATGATTTTTTTTCATTCAACTTGTAATGCATCAGGGCCTGTTAATTCATGTATTTCATCTTCTTGATCTCACTCACATATGCTGCTGCCACTCTTTAGCACAAAACTGCCGTTTTACATTGCGTCAAACACCATTTGTTTTTAAAATGACTCTCTAAATGACTCTCACAAAAAGTTCCTCAACCACAGCATATTCATTGGTCATTTGCACTGCAGTGTCCCTTTTCAAATATACAACCCCTCCCTATCTACAATCTCAAAGAGAATCAATTTAGAAAAGCCCAGCCTGTAACTCCTTTTTATCGAATTTAAACAAGGACAAAATGGACATTGGGGGCTTCCCCTTTTTCTATTTCAGGAAATCTTGGAAGGAAAAGAAATTTTTACTGCCAAGACAACTTTTGGCAAGTTGTCATTCTCTACATACCCCTTGGAGAAATTGGTGAATGTAGCTGGAGAAGACCTTCCCAAGGACATAGATCCCAGCCGGAAGGAGGTGAGAGGGCTATAGTCAGAGTTTCCATGGGGACAGTGAGGGTATTTCAAGAGTTGTTGATGATATTTGCTGAAAATCCAGGATAAAAAACAGTTGCTTGTTACAAAGTTTATTAAATGTCTTTGGGAACTTTCTTTAATCTGGTATGAAGTTAAAGCACTATTCCTGCCTCCTTCTAAAACATTTAGCTTTAAAATTTTTACTTGAACATTTTGGTTTTCATAGACAGGTAGTCCTCAACTTATGACCACAATTGAGCCCAAAACTTCTGTTGCTAAGTGAGACAAGGTGAATTTAGCCCCATTTTAGGTGAATTTGGCCCCATTTTATGACCTTTCTTGCCACAGTTGTTAAGTGAATCTTGCTCCCCCATTGACTTTGCATGTCAGGAGGTCGGCAAAGGGTAATCACATGACCCCGGGACACTGCAACCGTCATAAATATGAATCAGCCACCAAGCATCCGAATTCTGATCACGTGACCACGTGGATGCTGCAATGGTCATAAGTGTGAAAAATGGTCAGAGGTCACTTTTTTTATTTTTATT
>QLTV01020729.1:288200-305628 GCA_003457575.1 Thermophis baileyi
ATTGTTTTTCCCAGGGGGCCTGGGGGGGGGGGGGAGAGAAACACCCCTATATTTAATAATCTACTTCATTTACTTTTCTCGCTGTTTATAAGTCTAGCTGTCACTTATCACATATGTGCTTTTCTTCCATTCCACAGCAATACTTGTCAGAGGAAGATTTTTTTCAGATCTTCGGAATGTCCCAACGGGATTTTGCTGCACTGCCTTCATGGAAACAAATGTCTCTCAAGAAGGAAAAAGGACTTTTCTAAATGGAAATATGCCTGCCATTATTTTCCAGCCATTTGTAGACCCTAGTGTCATTTTTGGTAAAAGCTTGGTAACAGAAGCATTCAGAATTTTCTACCACTTAGCAGTTTTGCAAAGACAAAAGGGCTTCCTTTTTTAAAAAAAATATATAGATGTTAGTGCAGACCCAGAACAGCTGCTTTAACATACTTTCCTCCAGTTATGAAGCTGCCCAAAACTATGTAGAAATCATTTACTCTTTTCCAATAGCAAGTTCCAATCTGACTTAGTGACAAAGCTGGCAAATGGGGCTGCCCTAACAACTTTATTGTGGAATAGATGCAGGAAAGCAATTGGTGGATTTCCTGCTAGTGGAAGGCCAAAAAAAAAAAAAAACCACACCACAACCCCCCCCCCCCTTTTCTTAAAAGGAGGTTGGGCTGGGTTTTGAATGAGGCCCATACATTTTGCTATCTATCAGAACCTGACTTGTTGGGTGACAATTTTCCAACTCCCCTCTTTTTATAGGGAACCCCTATTTGCACCACAGGACAGATGTGCCAACCCTCCACCCACCCATGATTGCTCTTGTTCATCTCCCTTTTGCACATGCTGTAGCACTCTCTTGCTCACTCGGTCTCTCCACTGCCTCTCTTTCTCACACTCCAGTGACTCTCAATTATTTTGTCCAATCTGGGGAGACTCCCTGAGCGAACCAGTGCTACTTTTCTGATCAACTGCCCTTGAAAGATTTTCCTACTTGGAATTTTAAAAACATTTTGGACCAAAATCTTTCAAGCAAGGACATCGCAATTTTGCAACCTGGCCAGAAATGACTTAAAAGCAGCTAATTTATGCTGCTTAAAAACACAGCTTTGCCAATAGAAGTAAATATAACAGATCTAGGAGTATTGCCCCTCCAGGTCTGCCTTAATCTGCTCTTATCTATGATCATAGCTGTCTACATGATTATAGTTTAGAGTTTTCAACTGCCAATGAAGAAGAAGCCTCCAAAATAGTCTTTCAGGCGACCCATAAAGCAGAAGGCATCCCAGATGGAACTACTGTTCTTTTATGAAATGTATCCCAGTACAAATAAAACTTCTTCCTGCAAAATGAGAAGCTATCCTTGTTTGTAAACAGCAAGTTATCACATCATTAACTCATGGCAGCATAAACAGAATTGGGCGATTCTATCACCAGGCCATTGCCATTGTAAATATAGTTTAAAGTTAAACTATGTTGAAACACTATACCTAGTCCATTTGGCAGAAATAGTCTCTCCTCAAAGAGAAAGCAAACAGGATTGACATTTTGCGACTTACAATAGTAATTTTACCTTTAGAGAATGACAGCTATTGAAAATTAAGGACCCCACTGCTAATGGACATTTCTTTTCCATAATGAATTTTAGTATCTTTTTAAATATACAGCGATATCTTCCCCAACACGGTTATGCACTTTTAAAACAAACAAGAACAAATTTTAAATTAAATCAAAAATGTGAAATATCTAAGCAAAATCAACGTGAAAAAATACCATGATTTTTGTAGTGCCAAAAGAGGAAAAACAGCAATCAAATGGCAGTAAGGGCAATAGAAAAGTAGTAAGGCACTGCATTGCTCTGGAAAGAAAAATCAGATTCAGCATTAATAAAGAGCGTTTAATTTCTCAGAAATTGATCTACACATTATTTAAAAAGGAAAGAATAAAAGCAGAATTGTGAGGAATAGAACAGGTCTGCTAAAACACAGAAAACTGCTGCTCCACATTATGTCAAGGGATACAAAGTGATTCCCAACATATAATCAAAGCAATCTTCTCAATGCACCTGCTAAGGTACCCTTGTCATTTTTATTTATTCTCTTCCACCAAGATTTTACAAAGTAATTTCTTAAAGTAAAAGCAAAGGAGTAGGTTACTGCTGCAGGTCAACAGCAAAGTGTTATGAACTTTCTTTGATTTCCATTCACGGGCTATTAATTCTCTATTTCGGGTTAGTTTTAAAAAGCACCCTGTTCTTTTTCAGAAACACATGGCAATCTTATTCCCAGAATATTCACTTCATGGTGAAATATTAATTTATACAATTTTAAAACAATTACTCTGCCTTTTACTTAGTTGCAATGCAAGCAGCTTTCTCTTAGCATATCTAGCAACAGAGACCCATAATGTACAGAGCCATCCTTGAATGCTGTCAGGTCCTCAGGAAGTGAAAAGGCAGCTCAGAATAGAGAAATGTCCCTGAAACTTTTGTACCTTGTCACAGATATGAATATTAGGCTTCATCCAAACAGAAGCAATGCTGCTTAATATTCTATAATTGCAGACTTCATAAATGCTTGGTGATTCTAGTTTTTTTTTTAAAAGTAAGCTACCTGAGCTACCTTTTAAATGTCACGTATGTACAAGTTTTGTTTTACTTTTCAGAAGAATTTAATTACTTAGTGCAAACATGTTATGGCTATTTCTCGTATAAAAAATAAGTACAGAAAAAGATTTGACAGATATAAGACGAAAGGAAAAGAGGAATTTAAAATATGCTGAAGTTCATCCACTACTGGATGAATTTATGGTTAAAGCTAGGCCTCATTTCAAAATCTAAAATCAGTAATCCTAGAATTAAGATATCTAGAGGTGTGCCATATCATGCTGTTTCAGAAACATAGTATAACTAAATCCAGTTGTTTTTTTAAACAAGCATTTTTTAAAAAATACCAGCAGCTGCAGTTCAGATTCCCAAGAGATTTTCCAGGCTCCTGGTATAATTTCTCAAAAGGAAATATGATAAACCATTTAATGAGGGTTTAAACATAATCCAGTACGGTCGGCAGTTTCAGAGTTAAATGTTAAAACTTATATTAAAAAAATAGATGAACTGCAGCACAAATTCATTGCATTGCCACAGAATTTGATCTGATTTGTAAAATGCAAACCAGGCAGTCACCACTTCTTACTGAATGATAATTATTTTCTACCAAAGGTACATAAATTTATCTCAGGCTACATACTTTTCAGGTTTAGATGAAGCAAATCAGTCTTTACACACTAGGGGCAATTCTGCATTTTATTATAGAAGACACCAAATTAGAAATTGCATATATATATATATATTAGTTAATCTGGCTTCACTGTTAAGTATGGAACCAAAAACATAACTGCATAATTACAATGGGTTGCATAAAACCCTTCCATTCAGAGCAGGAAATGAAAGCTAACAACACCTTCTGCCAGAAGGGAGAATGGGAGATTTAATTTGATTTGATTTTCTTTTTCTCCTGAACCTGAGTTTGCCACCTCCCCTTATATTTAAAGGCCTCAACTTTCCAGAGCCCCTTCTCAAGAGACCACAACAAGCACTGAAGAAAAATGCCACCACCCCACATTCCATTCATAAGGAAATCTAGGATGTATCTGGAGTTGGGTGGGGGCAGAGAAGGGACCAATGACTCAGTAACATTCACTTGAATGGAAGTTCAGCTATCAGTGCAATACAAATCCTGCTTTTTCCTGAATTGTATTGATAACTGCTCAAGCAAATAGAAATTCAGCTTCTTTTCAAATTCTGCCAAACATCTGAAGGGTTTTTTTTTTCCATTAGCAGACAGCTAGCCTTACTCTAGAATCAAGACTATCACATTCTGAGATACTCTTCTTTACAAAGAAAATCCCTTTATTCTTTGTTAAAAACACACCGAAATACCTTTGTGAACAGTACAAAATTACGACAGAAGTTAGCATATTATGCTTTGGTGCAGTGTAGTTTTTGAGAACTTTGTCTTCTACATCAGATAGCATTTTACTCTGTTGGTATCTTCTATATTTATGTATTTAGAGTTCTCCAATACTGCCTGCAATTATCAATAATCTTAAAACCTTTCAGCAACAAATAATTATATTGTCTATGTGACTCGTGTCTACTCTCAAAACGTAGTTTCAGAAGGTTCTAATAGTAAAGAACAGAAAAATCCCCAACAAGTAGGTGTAAAATGCATTTTTCCATGTAGCTGCTATCTTTTTCAAAGAAAATATTTTTACTATGAAGCAAATCAAGAAACATCTCAATTATTAGCAATTTCATTGCTATGAAAGTGAAAATGGGATAACAGTTATTAACTTCCAGCACTAAAATGAGGGTTGGGCACAAATAATTTCTATATAATTTTTGCCAATATAAGCAAGTTATTCAAACACTTTTTAAGTGTCTAAACTCCTCTACTGCTGCTCTGAAAAATCCTGCAAATGCTAATAATTTAAGAGTTTTGTTTTGTTTTTTCCAACCGCACGAGAAGAAACTGTTACATTTCCATGTTCCTGTTACCATATTACTTGCCCACTTTCAAGCACAATACAGCTCTGGACGCCAGTGCAGAATTGAACTATTTCTGTTTCATTTACTGATTAGCATCAGCTCGGAAAGGGACTGCCGATCAACACCCAACCAGAGCAGCTCTTCCATGAAACACAAGAAATATAGAGATATATATACAAACCCATGCACACTCAAGGGGAGAGGGAACTGTTCTACAAATGACAGTACTTGGAAACTAATGCCTTCAAAAAGAATAAAAACTTTAAAAAGTTAAAATATACATATATGTATATATTATTTGAAATGATGAAAATGAAGGATTCTGGAGTGTTACAAATCATTGGTGTTTAAGTCCATTTGTTTTAGCAAAAGACGGATCCTTCCATTTAACCAATCAGCCACCTGCACTTTCCAGGGCATAGTATAACTGTAGTATAGCTTATGCTTTTTTCTCCCCTTTTCTTCCATAGAAAGTCAGTCAACCTATGTGTAAGATCTTCTCCATTTGTTAATAATAGGTGATCTTGTGGTCTTCTCTCATACTATGCTTTTATAAGTTTTGGAAGAAGTTTTTAAATTCTGTAGCTTGATAGTCTCCGCTGCAGGTAAAATTATCTGAGGAGCTCAACAGAGAACAAAACCAAAACAATAAAAAAAAAAATCTGGATAACAGAAGATTGACTGCTGAAGTTCAAAGAAAGGGATGGAATGACCCTTTCATATCTGAAGCAGCTTGTCTCTCAACTATGCCCTGAGTTCCTCAGGTTTGTGTCTCCTGTGCATTAGGCAAAAGTTCTTAACTGTTTGTGCTCAGGTAAAGGGGCATTCTTCAGACTGGCTTCCCCACTTCCGTGCCAGGCAGTTGCAGGTTCTTTTCTGTTTCAAGCAATTCATCCAATATATCCCTAGAGAACAGAACACATTAGAAACCAAAGAGAATCTACACAGAGCAGCCAAGGCATATGATGTACCCAAGATGGCACTTAAAAGGAATGTTTTAAAAGAAGTAAGAGATTCTACATGGTACAGTATAATCTAGCTTCTTATACGGTCACAGAGACGTTCATAAGGACATTTGAAAAAAAAATTGCAGGTTTGTTTTCTGAATTAAAAACTTAAACCCTTTGTTTATCTCTTTCTCTGTTACACACCCAAACTTTTATGTCATGACTCAAAATCTAGCTGGTCAGGCTTAAAGAATCAATGCCAAAAGCCGTGACTGCAATACCCCATTTTGTGTGATGGCTCCAAATTACTACAGCTCCCTTCCACTTTTATAACTTCTGCCAACCCTTGACTAATTCCAGTTGGAGACTCTTCTTGAGCCTGGTACCTGTCCAGTCACTAAAGAGTTCACATAGAACCCATCTCTTGTTTTAAGAACTATTTCTTGTTAACTGGTCTTCATTCTGGTATTTTTCCACAAGATGCACAAGCTGGAAATCTGAATAAAACCAATGATTCAACAGTGTAGGTTTCAGTAATATCTTCTTTCACCTTGTCTATTCAGTTCTTTAAACAAATACATGGTAGAAGGCTACGTTAACACAATATCCTCCCTGCGACAGCTGTAAAGTTCAGTTTCCTACAATTTTCGTACTGAAAACCATGCAAGAGCTAGGAAATGGGGGGGGGGGGGAAGAAGAGTATTTTTCATCTTTTCACAAGGATGGAAATGAAATAAAACATGCAAACAGTAAATAATATAAATAATATTTACTTGTGCATATAGAAGAAGATATAGCCACTTCGGTCTCTATCACTCTGGACAGAGGCCTCTTGAGTTCTTGATACTGCCAGGTCATTGTACGTGAACCATGCCTGCTTGCGAATATCATATACATCACTAATATAGTGACCTTAAAAATAATGAAACAGACAAAAAGAATTATTTCTTTATTCATTCATTCATTCATTCAATTCGTGTGCGGTCCATCTCAATAAGTGAGTTTGAGAGGCGAACTGTTTCAAAGTATTTTTTTAAAAATTCCTGTTACAAATATAAAAAATTAAAACACACAATAGCTGAGGAAGATATCACAATTGACAGTCACTAGTACAGCAAAGGGTGGGGCCTTCACACACTTGGGGCTCCAAGTCCTTAGGGCCTTACAAAAGACCAGCCATCCTAATCGCTACAGGGAGAATATTCCATAGGGCAGGTGCTACAGCAGAGAAGGCAGGCCTCTTATAACGGGCTTCTGATGTCTTTCACGCAGAAATGTACAGGCCAAAGTATCTAATAAATGACATCTTCTGCAGACAAATTTGCTTTTATTATTTTAAATGTGACTCATTTTTACTGCACTTCAACATCTTTTTATATGCCAGATTTATTGATGAATAAATAACGAATTGTTTAATGGCAGCCCTCACTTTGTAAAACATGTATGGAAACTGTTTTTAATCATAATATCAACAGTTGCTAATTGTTGGTTGTTTTTTATATTAGTTTTATAGTATTTATTTAAGTTGCCCAGAGTTATGTTTTGTGAGCTAGGCAGCCATATAAATATGATGGATGGACAGACGGATAGATGGATGGATGGATTAAAATCAAGCATACAAAATTAACTATTTTTATTGCATTTCTTTCTTCATCTTGAATTCTGGTTACCTGAAAAGGCCTCCAAAACACAACTTAGAAAAACAATAAGAAGGATCAAAAACACAGCCTTTTTCTTACCTGAGGAGGATGTATCTCCAATGTGACTTACGATACTAATGAGACGATATGAATTAGGAAGCTCTCCTGTCTGTGAAAGAATTCTACTATTAGCTTTCGTTTGCTTCTCAATATATCAGACATTTAACTTTATAAGAGACTTTATAGCAAACTTAGGACACACTGTATCAAACACTAGAATAATTCATTTCAAATTTGTAGTTAATTCAAATCAGGCTTTATAGAAAAATGTATTTTAAAAAAACAGTTAAATACAGGTAGTCCTTGAATTACAACAGCACTTATGTGATTTATGACCATTTTTCACACTTATGACAGTTGCAGCATCCCCATAGTCACGTGAACAAAATTTGGACACTTGGCAACTAATTCATATTTATGACAATTGCAGTGTCCCAGGGTCATGTGATCAGCTTTTGCGACCTTCTGACAAGCAAAGCCAATTTGGAAGCCAGGTTCACTTAACAACTGTGTTACTAACTTAACAAATGCAATGATTCACTTAACAGTGGCAAGAAAAGTTGTAAAATGGGTCAAAACTCATTTAACAAATGTTTCACTTAGCAACAAAAATTTTGGGCTCCGTTGTGGATCAAGGACTACCTGTAATTCATCAGAGTGTGATCAACAACATCCTTATCTCTTAGACTGAACTATGATCACAGATACTACTTAAAATGACTGTCACATTTTTCCTTAGTCCATACTGTAGAAAAAAATCTTTATTATTAGTTCACAAACACACTGTTCTTAAATGCATATTATTTCCCATTGTATGGTTAAAATACACGGAGTGCTAAACTAGGAAGGACTCAATCAATATCACCAATATTACTACTGAGTCAACAATAATCAGCTTGCTATTCTGTAGATCAAGGGGTTATTATACCCCAATCTCCTTCCTTGAGGGAAGACATCCAACATGAGAGTACAGGCATAATGCAAACAAGCATCTTTGGACAAATATATTAAAGGGCTGTGCTACAAGAAGCAATTCAAAGGTCTTTATGCAGTAATAAAAACAGGAAGGTGACCTCCACTTGTCACTGCCCCTTCACCTACTCAACAGAAAGGCAGGTAATGGTAACTCAACTGGAATGCAACTTATGGCTCTCAATCCTCTTTCCAAGGTATAACCCTGGCAAAAGTACATGGGCAGGCAAAAAAGAAAAAGAAGGAAATATAAGAAGGTAAGAAACCAATCCATAATTCGATTGTTGTGAACCATCAGAATCCTTGACAATCAGGCAACGTACCATTTTAATAAAATGTTATTATTTCCTACCAGGTAATCAGTGGTAAGAACACGCCGCCGCCAAATAACCCTTACAGGAAATGGACCCCAGAAACCAACTGGGATTTCCCGATGTGTTGTTTACCATTGCTCTACTCTCATTATAGCAGCACCTCATGGTAGGAGGAAATATGGAATAAGACAATCCTCTGCCAAAGCTCCATTTCCACCTCCACCATATATGCATTGTTGGTCCTGTTGGTCCGCCTAGACCAGACCAGGAAACCAACTCCAGAAGTTAGACTGGAACTATATTTTATTGATATAGGATACAGTAACAGTACCTTGAAAGCCTGTGATTTTTCTTCCATCCCTCTTGTACCACCAATGGAAGTTAGGGTAGAGCCAGTAGCCAGATAGCCAAAGACAAGCTATCCTTATCCAGGCAAATTTAACTAGCTGATAAAAATCACTTCATGTTTCCAATGAATATTTTTATGTTTTTCCCAATTCTAGTTCTCATGACTACAATCCTTCCATTGTGAAAAACAGGACAGACAAGGATGGATTTTTACAAACGCGGACTAATGTAGAACTCCCTGACAGAGCAGAAACTGCATTGAACTTGTGAAATGTACACCTTCTACCAAACGAAAAAAAATTTTTTCCCTCTCAGGAAGAATGAAATATGGCCAGGCTTTTCAGTTTGGGCACGAGGGAAACACATTTGCTGTTTCACTTTAGGAAGTACCGTATTTTTCGGACTATAAGACGCACCTAGCTTTTGGGGAGGAAAACAAGAAAAAAAAAACCTGCCTCTGCCTCCCAGCAATTTGCCTCCTTGCAGCAAACAGCAAACAGCTTGCTCAGCTTCAGGACAGCCTGATTTAGCACGAGCAACTGATTGGCGATTGGATCTGCCTATCAGCTGTTCCAGGCTGCGGGGATTGCCGCCACCTATCGCCGCCTCTGCGTGCCCCATTTTTTGCCACGCACCCCGTTTTTGGCCCGTTCCAGGTGGCGGGGATCACCGCTGCCTATCACCGCCACCTGGAACGGGCCAAAAATGGGACGCGTGGAGGCTGAAAACGGGGCGGGCGGAGGTGGCGATAGGCAGCGGCGATCCCTGCAGCCTGGAACAGCGGATAGGCGGTATTCCGGGAGGCAGATCCAACCGCCAATCACCTGCTCATGCTAAATCAGGCTGTGCTGAAGCTGACCAGGCTGTTTGCAGCAAGGAGGCAAATTGCTGGGAGACAGAGGCCGAAGGGTGGGGGCCGAAGGGTGGGTGGGGTTTCGGCAACATTTGGTCTATAAGATGCACAGACATTTCCACCCACTTTTGGGGGGGGGGGAGTGTGTCTTATACACCGAAAAATACGGTAAATTGTTTTTAGTCTACCCTGAAGTATGGATTTGAAACTGCATCTCCAAGGGCCGATATCAACAATTCACTGTCGCTCACTGTTGGTCATCATTGAGAAAGCTTAATAAAGATGATCCAGTGTGCCATATTATGCAGACTGAACTATCCAAGCCATAAAACCTTGCTTAAGCATTTACCACCTGTTAAACATGCTACTGTTCCTCCCCTGGTTTCCCAGATCATCACCTCAGCATTTCTTTTCAGTTCCTCAGCTTCCGCTTCAGAGTACTCCATGTCTAGAAAATCCTCATTCCCAGAGTCATCATCAGAGCCAAGACTATCCAGGAGAGAACTGTTAAACTCTAAACAGCATGAAAAGGATACTACATAAGATTCCTGATGTTGTGCATAAAACAGAGATGCAAAACTTTACATTCCAGTGCATGATACACTGTCTCACTAGAAATGCAAAATATTTAACCTCTCTTTATTAAAGGAAATAATCTACTATGTTAAATCTTCAGAGCCACAGCAAGCATTAAATATACAATAGGTACAAAGTTAAGATTTTTAGAATACAAACAGATCAGTTTATGAGGGGAAAACTTTCTTTCCAAAAATGCAGTTTTTAAAATGTTTTTGCACTAACTTAAAAATAAGATGCCACCAAAGTAACACATAAACTGATTTGCATGCATGAAAAAAAAATACATGATACACTGCTGCAAGAAACAGAAAATTTATGCTAAACCCTTAAACAACACCTTAGCTTAAAAGAGTTTCAGTGAATTATCATAGCAAAATGCATAAAATATTTTGAAAAAATTACCGCTCATCTCCCACTGCTATATAACTAGCCCTACTTTGGAACCATGGCTGAACTAAAATACATAACTCTTGCTAGTTTTTAATAACTTGCTTTGCAGAATGTCAAACCTGAGAAGAATACCAGGAAATTAAATCTACAGTTCATAGAACCAATAAACCTTTTAGCAGAAACCTCTCGTTCTCATTTTTCACAAATTAGGAATCCCGGGCAGACTTGCTTGCTTTTATCTTGCTTAGGATTTATGAAATAGAGTTGAGCATGCTAAGACATAATCAAATTGTGGTTAGAGAAATAAAACAGATTGGAGAAGAAGCCACTGAAAACTGCTGAGACTCTATATTTTGCTTGTTTACAGGGCTGCAGCACCATATCCACTTCATACCAATGGCTAAAACATTAACTATTTTTGTTTGTAGTTTCCTTATACAACATTGGATGCCAACCAGTACTTTTTCCTATTCAGTTTTATGTGGATTCATGGACATATATTACATACCACTGAAGTTGTATGTACCATTAGCTTCAGAAAAGAGAACAATTTAATCTTTTAAAATAAAAATGGTGACACAGAGATTTACTGAAATTAGAAAATTACATTCTGGGAATATTTGGGGGTTCTGTGCAGCCACCTACGTCTACTTCTCAAGCAGAGAGGAATGGCTACATGCTGTGTACTCAGAGCCGATCACTAGAGTTTACTTGTATTGCAAAAGCAAATTTCACCCTTACTCTGAACAATTGAATTATGCTTTTAAAAGATGTCTGTTTTTCTGTTGTGTATCTCACCTTGTAGACTTAATTCAGTGGCACGTTTAAGATCATCATCCTCTTTCTGCTCCCGCGCCTCCTGCTGGGGTAGAGATTCAAGCTTAGTTCTCTGAGACACTTCCTGTTTTTTATAATTGCTCTATTTTTCCTACTGCATGAGGTTAGTATGCAACGCAAGTCCCTAATCTCACCACATGCTCTCAGCAAGAATGTGAACTACTTCCCAACAAAGTCCAAGAACAATTTTTTCCCCCTCTATGTAGCGGAATGTATGGTGTACTCAAATCTAGCTGAGTACACCATACATTCCTGAATAAACAGTATAGGAGAAATTGCCTTCATTTAGGGGGGGGGGGGAACCCTAGAATATCAAAGGCTTGCAGATACATGGCTTCTGTAGGTTTAGGTGCCTCTCCTCTCACTGCTAAACAATAAATGGCCAAACACATTTGAAAGTTTTTCTTCTTTCTTAACCTATTCACTTACGCTTCCATGTCCATTTTGTTTCTTTATGCATTTGTAAATATTTATAAAAGTATATATAAGAAATATTTTAAGAAACTAGTAATGAAATGAATGATATCTCAGAAGGGCTATCCTCTGCTGTTTTTTACCATACTGACAGACAGCTCCCCAGTGTGCAAGTGGGGCCTTCCAAACTATGCAAAGGTGCCTGAAGAGGCACCTTTCACATATTCCCATCTTTCTTTCCAATAAAAAAGCGAGGCATTGTGGGTTTTTTTCATACACACTTCATCCTATAATTGATCTCTCCTTAGTTATTAACTGTTCTCAGTTGTGATTGTTGATACTTTTTTTTTTAAACAAAAATTTCTATTCTGCCTGCTCTTTTGATTCTAGGCCTCTTGTAATTTAGAATTCAATTCAACCTTTATTGTCAATGCACAACATGTGTACAATGAGACTGGCTGAGCCTCCCTTCGTGCACTTCCCCCCAACATAAATACATATCAATAACTCACAGTGAAAGAAAGAAAATCCCTAACCCTAACCCAATAAATCATACTAACACCACACAATCCTCTATACATATATGTGCATAACATTACATTATAATATATTGCACTACTAGGAACATGTTGCCCCGGCCCTGCAAGTCTAGAAGCAACAAAATCATAAGATCTGATCATAAAACCTAATGAATTAAAAATAAAACTATTAAAAACTAGTAGTCTCCAACCTACAACCTCAACTGGAAGTTGGACTGGAATGTCCATCACTAAGTATTGTGGTTGTTAAGTGAGTCATCACATAATGACACCCAATTTCATTTACCTTTTTCCTGTGGTCATTAAACCAATCTGACCTCTCCCACTGACTCCCCCCACCCCCCTTTTCAGAAGCTGGTTGGGAAGGCTGCAAATGGCGATCACGTAACCCCAGGATGCTACAACTTCTGTAATTACGTGTTAGCTTTGTCTTGCTGACGATTAAGTTGCATGCTGTTTCCCACCCATCCAATCTACTTTCTTACAGCCTTCTAGGCACCAGGTCAGAACTCTGATTGCATCTCCTGCTCAGCCTGGGAATAAATGATAAACCTCGGTATCATTATCATATAGATTGTCCTTAAATCAAAATAGAACTATGATCTACCCTAGCTGTTTCAGATAGATGCTGAATAAGATGAGAGACGGGGCTTATTAATATTTGTGGATTGTGATTAAATTGCTTTTATTTCTATTTTTGGAGTTTTGTGCAGGTTTCAAGGGTCTTTGAGACATAGGTTAACAAAAATCTCATCCAAGGAGCAGGATTATAGTAAAATGAAAAATAGTTTAATTATGGATATCATGTCAAAAGAGACAACACAAGCAAAACTTTCCAAAAACTATTCTTCTTAACTCTGGAACTACTTTTTCCAAGATATAATTTAGAAGAAAGGAGATTCCAACAGGGGATGGATACCTATAATAATTTAAATATGGATTCTTGAATACTAACTATTAAATGAGGCGAAATCATGGACTCAAAATGGATTACTATAAGTTATATTTTCAACTGCCCAAAGATCACAGAAAGAAAACCTATGATCTCTTCCTTCCTGATAATAAAAAATATTTTCAAAAATATGAGAAAGGCCACTAGGGAATTTATTAGAAGTAATAACTTTTGAAATACCATGAGAAAATAAAATAGGTAGAAACAAAATATAAGAACCCTGGTGGTGCAGTGGTTAGAATGCAGTATTGTAGGCTAATTCTGACTGCCGACTGTCAGCAGTTCAAGTCTCAACGGCTCATGGTTGATTCAGCCTTCCATCCTTCTGAGATCAGTAAAATGAAGACCCAGATTGTTGGGGGCAATATGCTGACTCTGTAAACCACTTAGAGGGGGCTGTAAAGCACCGTGCAGCAGTATACAAGTCTAAGTGCTATTACTATATAAGAAAAATATTACAGAAGAGCATCTCTGATGGACAATGACCTCAGTAGTCTTCCAAATCCAAATTTGCTAAAATTGATGTTTTAAAAAATGCATTAAATTCAGTAAAACATAACATATCTTTGCTAAAGGATTTCTATAAAAACCTTGTTCGTAAAAATAGGTTTCTAAGTTTGCAATTATGAAACAAAATCATGCAGTGCCATATTATAAAGTGAGGTTACAAAGAATTCTATCCCTAGAAATAGTGAGAGTCACGTATCATCACGAAAGGTGCACTGGTTCTTACTTGTTCTTGGAGACTCTGAGCCAAAGCTTGCTGTAGTTCTTGTTCCTCCCTCTCCCTTTCCATATCATACTGTTGCAGCCAATCAACGTCCCCCTGAGTGCCTTCTGGAGTTTTGTTTTCCTTATTTTCATCAAAATCTTTAGTTACCTTGGTCAAGTTGGCATAACCTATGGTAACAAAATGGTGTCTTAATTTTTTTGCAGGAGTTGTGGGGGGGCCGCTAACTGAATTGCAACTGGGTAAATTAAGGATGGATAACCTTTTAATGACCACTGCATTCAATAGGGATGTGTGTGAGGGTGGCCACAGAAGCCTATCACACATGTGAACAAGAAGTTGGACTAGTTTTTGTATGCACATTTATGTTCTCATATTAATGCTTATATCCTCCTTACCTCATAAAAAGAGAAAACTATGCTGGCAATTTTCAGCAGAAAAAGAAAGAACTTGAGAACTTCCTGCAGCCCCAGGACAACAGACTGCCTTATTCCTGGCCTAAATCTTTTTCATGCTATTCAGATCTCAAGAGCAAAATGAGCATATTAGTCCATGATTATTTTGGGGCGGGGGAAAGGATAAGGGGAGAGAGGAAAGAATTGCTTTCAGTACTTATTTACTGTTTTCCGATTAAGTCATTTGTGTAATTTAAGCACTGAAATACACACCAGAATATGATGGAAATCAGTATGTGAAATTTATCTCCCATTTTTGCTCTTGCCTTTCAAAATTGTGACTAAAGATTTTTAAAAGACATCCCTACAGTAAAAAAGAGAGTTTTGCTTCATTTTCCAATTTTAGTTGAATGTTATTGACAATTATGAATTGTATAATGAAATATGCCAAGCATAAACTTCACTGCACATTTTAAGATGCAAGGCATTATGACATAGCTATTCAATCTTTTTTTAAATGCAATTTAATACAAATAATTTTACAATAATAAAAATAGACTCAAATAATTTTGTCTATTGGTAGCACAGCCCTTGCCTTTCTCCCTTCCCAAAATAAAGATGGGATTAAAATATAATAGTTCAGGAAGGTAGACCATCCCCACGCCAACTCTTAATACCTACCTTGCAACTCTAAAAATGAGCTGAAATTAAAAGCACTGAAATGAGATGCCTACCCAATAGAATTTCAGCGGGGTGATTTTGAGGCAAAAAAAAAAAGGATGAAAATAAAAGTAGGAATAGGAGTGAGTTTGGAATTCTGTTGATTTCCATCCTACTATTCTCATCTCCCACCTCCAAAATAACAATAAACGAACAAAAACCAAAAGGAAACTGTCCATTCTGTAATGTCACCAAGTCAACAGATGGCTTTTTGTAACCTACTGGAGAGTCAGAAATCTGAAGAGGAGAACAGCTTAGTTGCTCACCATCCCACTCCATACTCTGTCACTCAAATTTTAGCCTTTTCTTCCCCTCTTACCAGACTCTGCAGTAGCTTTGGGTTTATCAGCGTCCTTAATTTCCATATTATCTGGCAACTCTTGCATCTCATCATCTCCAAAGCCAGTATCGGGACTATTTGTTGGCTTGTCTTCATCGTGGCTTGACAGCGATGCTTCACGTTTACTAATCTCCAGGACAGCTGCTAGAAGTTCATCTTCACTCATTGTTTCCAGCCCACTATTTACTGACTCTGGGGACTTGGGATTTTCTGTTTTACTTTTCTTTGAGCTCTGCAAATAAATAAAAGGCAAAACTCACTGGGATTCATTCTCTCTCAGGATACTACACCAATCACTGTAGTAAAATGAACATACATAAAACATAAAAATGAAATAGACATTCTGAACATACAATCGTAATTCAACACTGCTTTGCTATACAGAATTGTTCTGACATCACCAGAGAAAAGTCTGGCTTTGAGTGCTGAAGATAAGCTATATTAAACAAACAAACAAACAAACAATCAAAAATTTCAGCCCTGCTCCTCTTAAGAATATGCTTGTATACCTGCCATATCATCTGCAGCCACTAGAGGCCACTCTTAAAAGTTAAAAACAATAGTCCTCTATTTATGAATGAGTTATGTTCCAGACAGTGTCCGTAGGTGTGATTTGTTTGTAAGTCCAACAAAAATAAAAAAATAAAAATATGTGCAGTGCAGTTCTTGCCTTGCACGGGTGGCATGCCAGTGGGCTTTGGGTGGTGGCAGGACGGGGTTGGTTTCTGGCGCACTGCATACATATGCAGCATGCTGGAAGCTGACCCTTTCCTGCCTTTTCCCACTACAGCAGAGGGTTCAATGGACCATCAAGTTTTGCTGCAAAGCTGTTGCTTGTCTGGAATGAGAACTGTGCTGCACCTGGCTGCAACTCCAGCTTACAGGTTGCTGGGGATCAGGAGAGGATAGTAGGGGATGTCACATATGTATAACAGTGCAAGAGAACCTGGCTGTTTTCTGCCTTCCTGGTATGGGCAGGTTTATTTTGTATTGGCAAAAGCTCGTAACTCAAAAGTTTGTTACTAATGTTGTATCTAATTGCCACAAAAAGGTTATGTGAACACCATACAATCTTCTTCTTCTACCAAGCTCTTTTCTTACTTTCTCAAGCTCCTCTTGCTGCTGTTCCCTGCTCTGGAAATCACACTGCTTCTGACTGTTTGCAACAGGACGTTTTAGTGGTTCTTCTTCACTGTCTGAATCCAAAGAATTTAAAATGTGACCTTTATTCTTGAATGAGTATTTTCTGAAAAAGGAACAAAAAACTTTAATTCACCATTTCAAAAAAGCCTTCTAATGATGCTGATTAATATCAGCTTACAAAAACATTCACAGAAAAGCTAGGCAGATGGCAAACTATAATTCCAGGAATATAGTATAAAGATTTATTCAAAGACTAATCCTCTGCAAAATCTATTCAAAACACTCTCTCAATATAACATTTAGAAATTCTTTATAACACGAACATTAACATTCCTGGGTTTCTTGAGCAGACAAAATGAATTGATGTAAATTTGGAGTCAAACTTTTCTTGTTTTACAAAAGAGACATTTTATAATACCGTGTTTCCCCGAAAATAAGACAGGGGCTTATATTTTTTTGACCCCCCAAATATGGCCTCGGCCCTATTATCGGGGGGGGGCTTATTATTTTGGGGGTGCAGTAGGCGGCGAGCGTGGGTCTGCATGTCCCATCGCCGCTGCCTCGCCTCCCCTCCCTGCCGCCACCGCCTCGTGGAGCAGGACTCAGTAAGGCTTGTTGTGCCGTTGCATGCACGAACTGCAGCAGTACCGCGAGGCAGTCCTGCAGGTCGTGCATGCAATGGCACAACAAGCCTTGCAGAGTCCTGCTCCACGAG
>QLTV01020729.1:313627-326709 GCA_003457575.1 Thermophis baileyi
TTTGGTTTTTTTTTTTTTTTTTGTTTTTTTTTTTTTTTTTTTTTTTTTTTTTGTTTTTTTTTTTGGTTTTTTTTTTTTTTTTGGGGGGGGGGAGATGTTTATTTGTATATTTTGAGTTGTTCATTATTCTCACTTTTACAGATGCAAATAAACAAGTGAGATGAGCAAATTTTCATTTTTCATTTATTGCATAATAATTCTGCACACTAATAGTTGCCCAATAATTGTGCACACATATTCTCCTAAGAAAGCCATAACCTCACTTTTACTTTCTTAAAAATTCAGGTTTGAGGTTTATTAACATTTTGGATTGACCGAGAGCACAGTAGTTGTTAAATAATAAAATTAATCCTCCAAAATACAGCTTGCCTAATAATTGTGCACACAGTGTATTAACATATCTGATAACCCTAAGCAATGTTTAATTATAAAAATATCCTCCAAATTCCACTACCTTTGCTTCCTATCTTCCCCCAAAAATGTGATCTCACCAATAAAGCATGTAAACATGCTGAAAGGCAAGTAATTTTTGCTCCCCATTATTTTGCCAGTATTCAAAAAGCTATTTATGAAGGTGCAATATGTTTAATAGTATGATAGAGCTAGAACATGGAAATATATGGAAGACTGAAAACAAGTAATACACCAACAAAAGCTCAAAATTCTGTTCTTAATTGATACTATCCTTAACATCCAAGGAATTGCCATTATAAGTTTTCAATGTTTAGTTTTAAACAACCAAAAAGCAGCAGGGATTTCATAACAAAGCAAACTGATTTCAGGAAATCTAACATTTTCCTTTTGCAGCATTATTAAAAATGTTTTAAAAGTTTGGAATTTGACAATACTAAATGATAAACATTCTTGCATTTTCATCTCATTTTGAACCTCTATTTTATTTGTGGAACAGGATTATATACAAAAGAAATATATTTCTATTTACTTTTACAATTGTCAAATTATATTTCTAGGAAGGACAATGTACATTTATACATTTTAACAAAGTTATAAATTGCATAAACCACTTGGATGCTTGAGATGATATTCATTAAAAAAATATTTATTCCCCAAGCTGATGCTTACCTGATCAATGCATTGAATGGAACTTTTTTCCATGGGATACTTTGCTTCAAAAGATCATTAGCAAATGATTGAATTGAAAATAAAGACTGTAAAATAGCATTCATGTAACAAGTGTTTCCTAAATTTGTAAATCTGTGAAGAACAAGACATTATGATCAAATTAAAATACTGGCAGCATAAATATGATTTGCTACGCAGATTACACCATGCCTACTTAAAAATCTGCAATGGGTTACCTAAACAAAACAGTAGGCTAGACAACACACTGAGAAAATGTTAAATAAACCTTCCTTTAAGACACAGCTGAGTGGTCCCTGGGGCAGGAAACCAAAGACCATAGAATAGTGTAGGTCCCCCAGTCAATCTGTAGATGACTGGAATACAATACTGTCAGCAGCAAAGCTGCAGTGGGAGAAGCAGAAAAGAAAAGAAAAAAGAAAAAAAAAGAAAAGAAAAGAAAAGAGGTATTCTGGAGCAGATCTTGGAACAGCCAGGTCTAAAATTCTCACATTGCTCACCCAGAACTTGGAGAAAGAGGGATAGCAGGAAGATACAGAACGGGAAAACTAGGTGTGAAATGCTCCCAGTTCGGGCGTGCCTGCCGGTCGTCGGAGAGCCAGTAGCGATGGCAGCGCTAGGCTTTGCCCGGACGCCGCCATTTGGGTTCTTTTACCCTCTGCGCATGCACAGAACGCTTTGCGCATGCGCAGAGGGTAAAAGAACCCAAATGGCGGTGTCCGGGCAGGTGGGCGAAGCCTAGCGCTGCCATCGCTACCGGCTTTCCGACGACCGGCAGGCACGCCTGAACCGGGAGCATTTCACCCCTGGGGAAAACTAAATAGCAAAGAGCTAATAAAAAGTGAGGAAGGGGGGAAATATATCTAACATTGACTAGTGGTCATTGCCTAGCTGTCCTAATTACAAATATTTACATTTATTTATTGATATGTTTTAGAAATAAAAAAAGAAAACTCATTTGAGAAGACATTATAATTCTAACACTGTATTTGTGCAGAAGCATTGTTCTTTCCTACTCATTATCTTAAGAAACCATAATATTATGGTTTATACATAACAAGGAGGAAAGCAAAAAGCACTTCCTGAAAATAAAGTGCTATAAAAAGGATAAAAAAAAACCTGATTACAGGAAATGCTGAGAAACCTGAAGTGAGTTTCTATTTCCTCAATAATTAACTTAGCACATGTATACATAAAAAGAGATGCTGAAGATACAACAACCAACCCTTGTAACTGCTGCTGTGGATGAGTGGTAAGGGGAACTCGAGGCTTGTTCCATCCCGTGTAATCCTGATTAGATCTCAGTCTTTTGACAGAAAGAGGGGCTGGCTGAGACAGAAAACCTAAGCTTCTTTTGGCGGAAGGATTCAATACATTAGACCTATAAAATAAGAGGGATAAAACCCATTTCAAAGATGACAAAATTTATTACTACAATTATGGTTAGATTGTATGGTTAGATAAGCAAAGATGACACCTACTTAGAGAAATATCTAATAGTGACACTGTTTTGAATTCAGTATTGCAAGTTCCTCACATAAAGCAGCCACGGATTTTTCAGATATGCTCAAGGAAGAGCTAATAATATTATAAGGACAAGTTTTTAAATCTGATATATAAAAAATACATAAAAATAAATAACACAGATTGGACTGAATCTAGCAAGTTGGAATAGCCGTTTGTGCAGCAATTGCCAAGTTCTCTGTTAGGTGCATCTGTATCTCTGGATGGGATGATATTCTTGCTGAATGAACAGGTCTATGACTTGGGAGTCCTAGACTCCAGCTACTGTTAAACACATAGGCGTTTGCCCTGGCTTTTGTCTAGCTTCTGCCCTACCTGAAGCAAAAGGATACGGTGACAATGTTTTATAACCCATCACCACTTGTGGGTACTACTGCACTAAGCTGTACATGGGACTGCTTTTGAACATCACCTGGAAGATGCAATTGGTACAAAATGAAACTGTCCCTGCTGGGGAGCAGAGGTAAGAGTTGCCTCAGACAAGTGAAACTGATGTTGTGAATGCTGCATCTGTTATCAATAGGTTTCCAAATTTAATTCAACATGCTGGTTTTAATCTTTAAAGCTCTACATGGCTTGTCACCAAAATTCCTTTGAGACATTCTTCTGATAGGACTTACTTGTCCTCTATGCTCATTTCAGGTGGGGAAGCTGAGGATACCACATAGCAATAACTGGTTAAATCAGAGGTCTTCAAACTTGGCAACTTCAAGATTTATGGACTTCAACTCCCAGAATTCTCCAGCCAGCATGGCTGGCTGGAGAATTCTGGGAGTTGAAGTCCACAAGTCTTAAAGTTGCCAAGTTTGGGGACCCCTGGGTCAGTGGTGAAATCCAATTTTTTTTACTGCCGGTTCTGTGGGTGTGGCTTGGTAGGCGTGGCTTGGTGGGTGTGGCAGGGGAAGGATACTGCAAAATCCCCATTCCCACCCCACTCTGGGGCCAGCCAGAGGTGGTATTTGTCGGTTCTCCGAACTACTCAAAATTTCCACTACCGGTTCTCCAGAACCTGTCAGAACCTGCTGGATTTCACCTCTGCCCTGGGTTAAATGGTTCCTGGCAGGTCTAAATATCCATAAAGCTTTCCTCAAATTGTCCTCGATTCCTGGTGTCTATTTAAAGCTAACCACATTGTTTTCACAGACCCAATACAGAAAAGATATGCTATTGTGTTTTCCAGTCTGGCCAACAACCCTCATTATCCCCTTAAGGGATACTAGGCCAACATTACTTAGCTTCTTGCTGGCACTTGCTGAGACTGCATATCTGTAGCTAGTCTGTTATACAATACTTGGAATAGCTTCTAGTGTCCTAACCTAATTAAATCAGCTCACTTCTTGGCACAAAGAAATGAAAAATATTCATTTTGGCATGACTATCTTGATAAGCAGTAATATAAGTTGATTTCACAGAAAACATGGATTCTTTGATGAATACAGCATTCTTATGATAAAGCATTTTAAAGGAGAATAGCTCTTTTTGGTACCTACCTGTCCAAATTAGAATTACTAGCTGAATAATCCTTTGTGGAAGATCTGCTACCATAAAATGAAGATGACTGTAAAGGCAAAACCCCTGGAAAGGAGACATATACAACTTATTGTAAAAACTGACTTAAAGGCCAGCAATATCACACACACAAATATTCAGTAAATTCAATGAGATTCAGAATCAGAATATATCAAGTTCTATCAGAAGCCTGATATGTCTCTTGAAATTCTGAACTGAGTGCATTTGCTAAGCAAAGCAGAGACAGTTCTCAACAAAACTGAAATACTGGAAATTTATTTTGCAAAATTTATTTCTCAAAATTCTATTCCCTGGCCAGTAGTATCACTTTTAATCCCTGTTTCCTTCTACTAATTATCATGTTACATTTCAGCTTTATTAGAATTTATCACCTGGTCATTTATTTCCAGCAGCAGGATCATATCAATATCAATATCATATTGATCATATTCTCAGAGATAAGAAATGCATTAAGTATTTTACCTGCAACATTTTAAAACCTGTCTAAGGCAGAACATTTGTATCATATGATACAGTATGTTTTTTCAAACTGGGTTCATGGAACCCTAGAGTTCTGCAAGCACTTGATGGGATTTCATGAGAAACTATGGGGGGAAAGGTTCAGTTGAGCGGAGCCAATTTTTAATTGACAAAACTTTGCCTCAGAATCAGGGATTCTGAGAATATATTTTTTTAAGTAACAGGTTATGTGGCCTGAAAAAGTTTGAAAATCCCTGTATTAGAGTAGACCTGGGGAACACTTTCCTGATTTGGAAGCTGAAGTCAAATAGCAAAGGCTATTTGAGCAAAGGCTCTTCAACTTGCTTCATTTATTAAGTACTTATTCTGTGACTTCATTTTCTATAAACTGGCTAATTTGTCTTGATTTTCAATGAAAGTATTATACAGCATGAAAAAACATCACAACTGAAACCTCCTAAATTTCTATTTTAATACAGGATGCCTGATTCAGGGTGAAGGTAGGAAACTTTACTGTATATTAAGACCATTTCTTATTAAAATTGAGAAGCAAAAATAATTTGCCATTGATATGAATCAATGTGCTCTGTTGTTGTTAAAATTATTATAATTTATATGCCATCTGATTCCCAGTGACCCTGGGTGCTTCTAAAGGAAAAAAAAATGACTTGGACCTTTATATTTTGAACTAATATATATGATTACATTTTAATTTCTGCCAATTTTATAATTAGCAAACCAAATCCAAAATAATTCTACATTTTAAAATTAATTCTTAGAAAACCAACTGTCAAAAACAGTGTCATTTCTTTACCTGATATCCTGTTTTCCTCAGCCTGTTTCAAATTCATCTGCTTTTCTCTGCTGCTGTGTAAAAATTTCTTTGATGGATCAGTCATGGCTTTGTTATTGCTATAGACAAATACATGTCATCTTAATTGGATTATTTGTAAAACACTGTGCTATTTCAACTTGATATACTAATTCTTCAGTTTAAATTTATCCGCAGTCACAAATGGTTCTTTAAAACTTTCAAACCTACTAGAAAAATACACCCAAACACTACTTCAATATAAATCTGTCTCTTTCAAACATTTAATTTAGTTAGGACAAAATGGGAAAGCTCAGCTTTTTATCTGAAACCTCTCATCTCCTTCATAGACGGACTCTGGGTTGTGTACAAATATGAAAACATAAAACTACATATAACATATAAAAATAAGCAAAATTCAATATTAATTGAATATTGAATATTTGAATATTAATATATTCAATATTAAAGTTAATTAAAAGGCAGGGTAGGGCCTTCAGGGTGCTAACCAGCCCCACGTTTCCATGCTCCTCTGTGAGCCCCAAGCAAAACATCAGAGCTTTAACTAGCACATTGAAGTACACAGAAAATGTACATGCACCCACACAAGCATGCACACACACACATACACACACACACACACACACACACACACACACACACACACACACACAATCCATAACTAAAATACTTAATAGTGAACGTACAGAGAAAAAAAGAAACAGAACTTAATCAAAATAAAAACAAAAAACACACCTTGATGAATCATTTTCTTTAGGATAATCTTCATTCATCTCAACCGCAGGGGGTGTTCTTTTCCTCCTTTCACTATTTCATAAAGGAAAAATAAACATTTGTTCATCCACAAGGAAAGAACCCCATCCACTTCATGCTTATCAAATCACATGTACCTGAAAAGCTATTTATTAATACACCTTTACAACCTATTTCTATTCCTATCATGAATATTGAAGTCGTGTTGCCTTCAAAGTTTTCATACCGATTTTCTAATAATCCATTTCTGTGAGGTGTGGAAGCAGCAGTGGCTGAAATATTAACTCTGCTGTAAGACATTCCAGTTACTGGAGAATTCTTAACTGATGCTCTTCCTGGGCTGACCAATACTTTACGAAATGGAGCTTCATCTTTATTTTCTGCAATCACTCTTCTAGGAGTCTAAAAAAATCAAAGAGAAAATGCTAAAATCAGTTGAAGCATACTAATAGTGTGCAAAATACTTTGAAATGAACTATTTCAAATCTGAGGTGCCCATTTTTGATCTCATAGTTTTAAAAAGTGACAAAAATATTTCAAGATGAGTGAAGCAGAACATTCTGAAAATTAAACATCTGATCATTCAAATTTGAAATGTTTTGCATACTCCTACAACATGCAATGTTCATCACAACTCATATCAGAAAGGAAAAATCAGGATTAGTGGAAGTCATCATCCAGTAAATAATACAGAGATTAATTTGCATGAATCAGGGATTTGTTACAGTTGAGTAGTTTGCTTAACATTTATCTCATTTATCTCTCATTTTCATCTGAACACGGTGAAAAAAGTTGCTTAGAACTATAAGAAATAAAAAGCCTTGATTAATGTAGCTCTCTGTAATTTAAAGAGAGGCTCAGCTCTTTCTCTACTAGTTAAAGCAATAAGACTACTAACATATCATCATGCCCAGAAAAACACCTTTCTGTTAAGTTCAATACAAGCGGTAGCACCTAGAAAGTTAAACAGAATTTAATTAGCTAGCATTTGGCAGAAAACCACTATAAATCCCAGAGCTAGACTAGACTAGGAAATTTAAAAAGCACTCCACAGGAAAGTAATGGAAATTCACTTTCATGCTGCTGCTAAGAAAACAATATAGTCACCAGGAATAATAAATATTTTTACCCTCCTAATAAATATGCTGAGACCTTAGAATTGACCAATACCAGAGCCTGAGGTGGTCGGTGTCTGTCTCTGTCTCTGTCTGTCTCTCTCTGTCTCTCTCTCTCTCTCCCTACCTACCTACAATTCCCATAACCTTTAACCGAGCAAAACGGCACATCATAGCGCAATAATATTTCAACGAAGGTACTTCAACTTACAGAATGTGTCCAAAATCTAGGAACTACGACTTCTCTGGAACTGAAATGTAGCAAACTTTATTTAAAAAAATGCTGTGCTGCTGTTTGTGCCTATGCAATTCAACGGGCTATTTTTCAAGGCAGATACATCTCGGAATGTATCACAACTTTTTTTAGTGAAGTCAGCATATGAGAAGTTCTGTCAATATTGGGCACTGAGGAATCTGGTAAGGAACTATCTTTGAAAGAATGACCCAATGGGCCATGGGTTGTCTAGTATACTACGGTACTAAAATACTCCTGTTTGTCTTGTGTCAACTTTCCCTGTTATATTGCTGGCTCTTTGTTGATTCACCTGATTTGATTCTAGCAATCAAGTTCATTCAATTCACTGTGATCCTACAGAGTGTTATTTTTGCCATATTTTAACTGCCCATTCCCTATTTCCTGATTTGAAATCTTTGTTTCTGACCATGATCTATTTGTCTACCTCACTAGACAAAGATCTTCCCTCTCAGTAATGTCCAATCATTTTAATGACCCTGAAATCAATGATTTTCATGGACAAACCAGAAAGCCACTCCTATGAATAACTGTACTAAAACTTTAAGAAAACTATGACAACTAGTTACAGTAGTTTTGACTTCAATTTAGCCTCTCCATCACTATTATTAAACTTGCTGTGTAGGAAAACCTATTTGGTTGTTTCTAGCTAACACTGCTCTGGAATATGCCAACAGATAGCTGTGGCATTTTGCTCTAACTTAAAACTTGGTGTTTATGCAATTATATTTTGAAATTATCAAGAAAATAATGACAACAGAATAGGTCAGCTGTTCTGTTCCAAACACTGTTGTGCTGATATTCTTAAGTCTATAAATTCTATTCTCACCATTTTCACTAGAAACAGTTTCCCCAATAAATTTACCCATCCAACTGAATTATTTCCTAAGACTTTCTTATTTTCAACTTTTAGTAAACACTACTTCCTTTTTTCTCCACTTTATCTATCTTTAGTTGAAAATATTTAAGTCACGACTTTCATTACTGGACCAATCTTATTCAAGCTACAATAATCAAACTGGAATCAAGAGTTTATCCACAAGACTTGAGTCACTGGAAAGCTTGTCTGAATGCTTCCTGTAAGGCCATTTAAGTGCCTGGCTAAGTAGAATTGCATAACGTTAGAAGCCCCTTCTGATGGGCTTGAATATTGTATGTGCATAAAAACAAAAACTAAATGTGATTGAAGAATGTGACATTAAACAAGGGAGGGAGCTGCTTTAATCTTATTCTACTGTACTCTTTCTAAATTTGTTTACTAAATGCTTACTCTGTAAACTGAAAAACAGATCAAAATGTAGTTTTCTGAAATTCTTGCATAAAACTTACTGTTCATGTCTAGATAAGACATAAATGCTGGGATTCAATCACAATAAGCTTCCAAGTCCTAACCTGGATTAGGCCATATGAGCTTCAGACTCAGAAGCAACAAAATTCTGTAAGAACAGTGGTCTAAAACGGAACACTGGAATTACTCTCAGTGTTCCTTCTCCTTGGAGATGGATTTACATCCTAAAGTTACCCCACCCTTCATTTACATTATTTCCAGTCTCAGCTATTAAAGGAAGGAGGCCTTTCCCCATCATGAGGGATAACCAGTTACAAAAATGTTAAAGAACTTTTGAAAACATATTCTCTGTGGCATCCTAAACTGATCTGAAACTCAGGAAGGGAACAGATATATCAAACACAGCAGGAAAAGACCTATATTTTTTCTCTAGAAACTACATTTCCTAACTTTTTCCTTTTGTTCTTCCTATGTTCAACAAAAGCAATATTCATGTTAAACATGATCTTCTTGTTCTTCTTGTGAAACTATATCCTGTAAAAAGAATGTACATTATTCTGAGGAGAAAAAAGACCTCACAGTTCTGGGACAGGTAATATAGCAGTGTCTTCCTTTACATTATGCTTGAGTGACATTCTCCAAAAACTGCCCATAAAATGAATTCACATAAAGTGAGACACTCCGTTAGTGGGATAAAGAGGGTTAGAGGGTACAGTGCAGTGGTGGGTTGCTACCGGCTTTACAACCAGTTCGCTGAGTGCGCGCTTCGCTGAGCACGCGTGCGCAGTTCAGAGGAAATAGAACTTCCGCGTTGCAAACTAGGCAAGGAGCACGGAAAACAGCTACGGAGCAGCAATTCAATTTGCCCCCTTGATCAGCTGGGCTTCGGAAGCAGAGATAAAGGTCAGTATAACCCAGGGGTGGGCGGGCGGGCCCACTTTCACGGATACAGAAAACCGGTTCTCTCTCGGCTTGGAGTCAGAGCTACCGGTTCTAAAGAACAGGTCCGAACTGGCAGCAACCCACCACTGGTACAGTGTTAAATTTCATCATCCAAATGCATTGATAAATGTACTCATAAATTTTTAGGGTACTATTTTTAAGTACTATGTTATCCAAATATATTTTCTTCCTTGTGTTCTACATACAATGAAAACATTTTCTCCATTTTTTCTACAATTAATTTTTAATGCATGTGGTTACCATGGCAGACAGACATAGAGAATGCATCATAGTGGTATGAATTCTTTGTTACGTTGCACACAGTAGATTCACAGCAGGGAGGGTCTATGAAGGCATATGAGAGGTGCCGCATGGGTTGGGGAAGGTATGCAGGGAGGTGTGAGGGATGGGCACAGGTTGGGGAAGGTATGTAAGAGGTGTGGCTTAGGGAGAGTGCATGCAGATTGGGGAGGGTACCGGTGCGTGAGCAGCTAGCATGGCATAAGTGCAGAAGGGCAGGGAGAGGATGCACTGGTGAGGGAGACACATCCCAGCCACTTGCAATCTTCCCTGTCGGCTTTCCCTTTGAATTTCTGGGGAAGCAGGTATGGAATATAACAAATAGCAATCATATGATTTCAGGGTGCTTGGCAACTGCTCATTAGTAAAACCAGGTTGCCAAGGTCCCAGATTGTAATCACGTGACTGCAGGGGTACTGAAATGGTCGGAACTCCAAGGACCAATGGTAACCAGTTTTCATTCGGTGCCATCATAATTTTGAACAGTTGCTGAACAAATGGTTGTAAGTCAAGGACTACCTGTAAGGTATGATCAATTGCATTGTTGTGAATTCACATATAGCTAATTCCCATAAAGTAAGGAAAACCTGTAATTCCCTGCCAAAAGTATCAGAGCAAATATATTAGCTTTATAGTGATGAAAGAATTTAGTTAGTAGCCTTACCAATGTCATTCAAGGAAATATTTATGTCAAAGATCACCAATAGGACTGCTCTTTCTGCTGTGTTGGCCTGATACTTTACAGAATTGAAACTCATCAAGGTGAAGCTGAACTAACAACCTACTCCCGGCAAATTCAAAACCTTCTTGCCTTGGATAGTTACCACAAATACTATAGTAACTTTGATATTAAGGCAGATATTCAATTCCCTACACAACATGCTATTTATTCTCACTTTGGTGTAAAGGTTTGAGGCATAAAATTGCAGAGATTCTCTATTACAGAAAAGACAGAAATGGAGAAAACACAGAAATGGCCTTCACCATGCATGACTGATCAGTCAATAGTGTCAGAGAATTATGGTGGACTGACATAAAAAAAATCTCTGACACTCATGAGCTGCTTGCACCAGGAAGACTACTATAACCAAGCAATGGAAGAAAATGTCAAATAAAAAAGCACTGAAATTAATAAAGCTTCTGCAGAGTTTCTCCTTTGTGCTCCCGCCGTGTTTTCAGAAGACATCAACATTGGCAGGATTGAGATGGAGATGAAAATTAAATATATTAATTAAATTTAACCGTAAGAGGCTTATTAGCATTAACTGTAAAATAATTGTAATACTAAAAAAGCTTGTTAGGAGTTACTCTAACTCTAAACTATTCTTTAGAGATCTAACAGTGCCCTATAGTTGATGAGTGCATGAATAAATAATTAACCAATAAGCTGTGGAATAATAGACTTAGTTAGTATGTAAAAATGTATCTGGACCTAGGTACTCTTTCTGTAACAATTTTTACAGCTATATAGAGGCTCCCTTAATTTGACCCCATTCTTCTTTTTCTATGGATATAAAACTTCAAGCCCCTAAGAGGTACGAATGGAAACTGCTCTTAGAAGTTACACACAGAGATGATAAGATGGCCTCTTGTCATCAACATCCTTATTGCCATAAAAATGAATTTTGTCACTATTTCCCAATTTATTCTAAGAATGCTTTTGCTCCTGAGAATAAATCAGGAGGGAATTTCCAATATTGATTATTGAAGAAAGAACAGAGGTTTCTAATTTGCTCTGTTTTCATCACTGAAATCTGAGGGAAGCATATGAATTAAATGCACAAAACATTATTTGGAGGAGTGCTGTCCTTTAGCCTATGAGAGCTCACTTAAACAAATTCAATTCATATTGTTCAAAAAAAACATAGCTCCAGTGCTTCTGACTGATACATCACACTGTAAGTACACAAAAAAGACAGAGGATTAAAAAGAAAAGGAAGAAAATATACCTGGCCTTCAAGGGAAGGTAACTGTCTGTTAGAATCCTTCTGCATGGCTCTATTGCTTAAAACTCCTCCAAAACTGCCAGATCCATGAGATAATTTCACAGCTAAAAACAAATCATAGTTCCATATAAATTTTACATACTTCATTTATATAGTTACACTTCTTTTCCAGTAACACTAGAATCATTGAGAAAAACACAAACTTACCCTAACCCTAACCCTCATTTTCCAGTGGTGGTGGGTGGTAGGGATATGTGCTGCTATTATTCTTGCTTATGTTGCAAAAAATCTCCATGGTTATAGCAGCTGTATCATATACCAGTTCATTGGCTTGAGTTAAAGTGGTAGTAGGGATTGTCCTGAGGGCTCTAGTAGCATCCCCTAGCACACTATCTGATGGTACGTCTCTATCGATCCTTGATAACTAGTCTCAAGAATTGACTGTAGCTGATTTACCCAAGCTCTTACGGCTTATATCAACTGCTGTGTTCAGCAATTGATGGAATGGTAGTGATGTTCCAGTTTCAGGTGCTGGCTACAGTACATATCTGAATGTTGACAAAGTTGTTCTCTCAGCTCTTCTTGAGTCTGAGATTACAAATGTAGTTGGTCTATCTCAAGCTGCGAGAACAGCTTCCTCTTCGCTATGTTGAAATGTTGGGTAATTAGCTGTTTCCAGTTAGTATCTTTTGTTCCAGTGGCCCACTTATTGTCAGATTGTCCTAGTTCCTCAATATCTGACATGGACCTTGTTAATCCAAGGCAACATCCAGATGGGCATGACTCTCCTAATTTGTGTCACTTTCATATTTGAGATAAGCAGTAAAGTGTTAGATGTCTTTGCCCAGGGATCCTAAGTGACAAGGTAGGTGACTAGCAGGCATTTGAACCCTCATCTCCCATGTCAAAGGCAGTGCTCTAACCACTATACTATCCAACTACTTCATATATATATATATATATATATATGAGACAGGCAGAAAATGAACATGCAAGAAAATATAATTTATAGTTCTGTATTTCCCTATTTATATCCTTT
>QLTV01020729.1:326894-338561 GCA_003457575.1 Thermophis baileyi
TATATATATATATGTATATATATCCCCCTCCAAGAAATAAGAAAATTAGTGTTTTATACTAACCTGTCTGAATCTTGTTTTGAATAGCTTCCAGATACAGCTTCATTTCATTAGCATCTTTCGATGGTATTTTATCAAGAGTCAAAACACTAGAATCCTTCAGTGTTATCATCAAGCAACACAATTTCCCTTTACTTGGTCGTACAATTACATTTTTTATATTATGGTTTAGCTAGAAAGAAAATACATGTAAACCATATATGATCATGTACATATATAAAATCACATATGTATAAAAAAGCTTACAACATAGCCTGTGTATGTTCACAAACTCTACACACATCCAAACACAAATTCTAAGTACAATGACACTTTATATAACCTTATTACAAAGGGAAAGCCTTTCTGACAAACAGGGCAATATTTACATTTGTCTATATGACACCACAATATAAAATGGGACTACCATTCTTCATTCTAAAACTGCTATCCAACTTTCAAACCATAATTCCCATTCTAGGTCTCTTTTTTAAAAAAATTAATAGAGTTAATATTTTTTAAAAACAAATTGGATATTTCTCAGCTAAACATAAAACAACTATAGAGACAAATAAAAGAAACTGTGCTCTAAAAGGTAGACAGAGGGTCAATGCAACCTTTAACTCATTTTATTCATTTAGTAGAGCTTACTCCAGTATAAACATGAATATGAGATTTCCAGAATTGAGACAGGATCCCACACATATTTTGAAACTGTCATGGAAATACTGCATATAAAGGAGTAGAACCATAAAAATGAATCTTCAGTCTTTCAACACTAGAATTAGAACAAAATTAAGCAGTGATCAAACAGCTTTATCCTTAGCGTCCTAATTAAAAAAAGCATGATGCTTACAAAAAAACAAATGTTTTTTTTCTGACAAATTTAATATACAAATCCACTAAACATACAAATCCACATACACAACTGAATAATTCCCAATATAATAATATCAGTGTTCTGGAAAAGTGAAATGAATCTCTGAGGAAAATTCAAGTTACAGTTAAATTAATTTGAAAAAGAAAGCTATCATAATAGCAATAGCACTTAAACTTACCGTATATACCGCTTTACAGCCCTAAGCAGTTTACAGAGTTAGCATATTGCCCCCAACAATTTGGGTCCTCATTTTACCCACCTCGGAAGGATGGAAGGCTGAGTCAACCTTGAGCATGGTGAGATTCGAACTGCCAAATTGTATGCAGCCGGCAGTCAGCAGAAGTAGCCTGCAGTACTGCACTCTAACCACTGCGCCACTGTGGCTCATAAAGGCCCAAATAATAAAATACTTCAAACAAAAAAGCCCCTGAAAATCCAACTCACCGGAAATATTTTTGGAATTCCTCCAGCATTGTAGTGAACTACCAAAATCACTTTGCTCCCTTTATCCACAATTTCAAATGTTCCTTCTTTCCATTTTGTAGTCCCGGTTTGTATGCTCCGCATGCGAACAGACCCATGTAATTTCAATGGAGTCATGTTTTTATACAAATATTTTATGAAAATAATGAAGACTACTCTTTAACACACCTGTTTTTAAAAAATAAATTTAAGAAGTTGATTACTATGGTTTACATCTATTTCAAAACTTGGCAGTAAATTTAAAATCAAGAAGTGTGTACATTAACTTTCTAAAATGTGACTACCCCAACCCAAAATGCAGCCTGAATTCAACTGTGCTTGCTTACCAGTGAAACAAATACCATTGATATAATTAATTCTCCATTACATTTGGGAGATCAATGTCCCATGAATCCCAAACTATTCCAGAATATTAAAGGACAGGGGAAAGTACATTGAACAAAAATGTTGAATGTTGACAAGTTATCACAAATATAGCAGAGCATAAATAAATCTGATATATTTTGATGAGTTACCCAACTTCCAAGCATAACTGAATTGGATGAAGTGACTGAAAGAGGTAACAGATTTTCTAAAGAAATTTAGGAATATGTGGTGTGTAGATGTATACATATTGAATATTGTAGGATTGGTTTGCTAAAAATTAGCATTCAGTGTTAAAAGTAGTGTATTATAAACCAATCCTACAATATTCAATGTGTTTAAGCTGACTAGAATCATGAGTTTAATTTTTCAGTATACTGAATTTAAACCCTTGTTGCAAAATGGCTTTTATTCTTAACATTTAAATAATTAGAAAAAGATACACAAATTTTTATATATCTACATTTTAAATATAACAGATTTCTATTGCATATTTTAAAAGAAAATAAAACTCCCCATTTTTAACTTATACTCTTCTACAAAACAAGTATGAATTCTTCCATATACATTTTGGGAAACAATGTGTCACAAAGGACAAAAAGTTGCAAAGTGGATTTTCAAGTAATGTAGTTAATCACCACTGTTGAGATATGTATAGGTTCAAAGAGATACAAATACTAAAAAGATGTCAACAAATGCTAGGGGTATCCTTGTGACCATTTTTCTTATTCCTTCAACCCACCTACCCGCAATGACCTATTGTAGTTGGGAACATTTACAATAAATATCAGGGATAAATACCTTAAAATGTCAACTAACAATACAAAAATCAAAGGGTACCACAGGTAGTCCTTGATTTACAATGGCAATCAGGATACAAATTTCCATTACTAAGTGATGCAGTCATTAGGCAAAAGTGATGCAGTCATTAGGCAAAACAGCATGTGACCGCACTGCTTAGCAACAGCAGTTTCAGTAGCCTCAACTGCGGTCGTTAGGCCAGGACAGCACTGTAAGTAGGCGAGGACCTTATGCTTCTCCTGTCCTGCCATCTTCGCTTCAATTCCCCCAACCCACCTATCTCCCACCCGCATCTCTGCCCTTTTGACTGCTCTGCACTCTGCCACTTACCCCTGCCACCCTCCACCGATCTTTGCCACCTTCTTCCTACTTCTGGAATCCAGAGCGGGCAAGCGTGGAGTCCTTGGATGTGTGTGGTAAGCACAACAGGGTGTCGGAGTTTTGAGTGGCAAAGGAGCTTGCCATGCCCAGCCAAACAAAGAGGCAACACAGTTCTCCATCACTAGGTAAGGCAGGAGAGTCGATGGCAACTCCAGTCAAAGATGAAGGCTATATAAAGGTACTGTTTGAGGTGGTGGCAAAACCAGGGAAAACAGAGGGATGCAGGCACTTGCGGCACAGCGTAGTCTGCAGCTTCTGTTGGAAGGCTCCTGGAAAACCAATCTGCAGGCTTCAGCAAGGGTAAAGGAAAGCCCATAACTAGCAGAACTTACCCAGACTCTCTGCTCAGCCCAGCCTGCAAAGCTTTGCAAAGCTTCCAGTGCGCTAAAACCTGCAAACTGGGTCTCCAGGGGCACTTTTAGAGCACTCTGTTAGAAGCTGCTGGTTGCTCCTAAGGCTCACTGGACTTACCTTCATTTTTTCAGCACCATTGTAATTTTGGATGGTAACTGAAAGAATAGTCACAAGTCGAGGACTACCTGTATAAACCAAATATTGACTGGCAGAATAAAATTTCATCTAAACTAGGATAAACACACAGTTCATTCCCCGTGTGTTCCATTTTCTTCTCAGCAAGCCATTCACAGTATAGTTTATAGTATATCTAATGCTTGAAAGGCAGCTTCAAAAGTTTCAAGGCAGCAAGCAGATGAACACAAGACACCTGCGGCCAGGATGTGCACTTTCTATGCTGCCCAATTTTAAGTTTTGAAAGAGTTTATCAGTAGACAAGTATTATCTATACGAAGCAGCTTTTTCTTCAGCTCCATTTCCACACCAAGGAAATCAGTCTTACTTGCTTCAATTCTACATGTCAGGTTTCTGCCAGTGATATAATGGCAAAGTCAATATGTCAGCAACTACCCTGGTGGTCAACCTTTGAGGCATTTTGTGTATAGAATAAGGAGCTCTTGTTGGAGAAAATGAAAGATAAATTAAAGTTTAGATTTCAATCTGGAACAGCAAAAAGTCAGATGGGGTGATGGGAAGAGAAAGATAACAGCTCCTGAGGAAGTAAGAGGTCGAGGGACTACAGGTAATCCTCGACTTACCACAGTTCATTTAGTGACTGTTCGAAGTTACAGCACTGAAAAAAGTGACTTACGACCATTTTTCACACTTACAACTGTTGCAGCATCCCCATGGTCATGGGATCAACTTTCGGATGCTTGGCAACCAGTTTACATTTATGACGGTCACAGGGCCATGGGGGTCATGTGATCCCCTTTTGCAACCTTCTGAGAAGCAAAGTCAACAGATTCACTTAACACTTAGCAACTGCGGCGATTCCCTTCACACCCGTGGCAAGAAAGGACGTAAAACAGGGTAACGTCCACTTAACGAAGTCTCGCTTAACGGCTCAATTGGGGCTCGATTGTGGTCATAAGCTGAGGACCATCCATATACCAACTGTTGAAAAGGGTGCGGCGAGCCCATTTCATCACACCTCTCTGGACACCCCCCCCCCATGAAGATGCGCCCCCTGCCCTCACAGCAACCTAACTGGTAGAGTACACACAGCTTTTTTTTATACACCAGTTGCGGTTGTGTTGCACTGGGGGGGGGGCAGAACGTCCAGAGTTCCCAGGTGTAAGAAACCACACAAGAGGTTGGATTTCGCCCCGTTCACGAAGCTACAAGTGGGGTTAGCTGTGGAGGCTCCAGCGCACCACACCAGTCCAGCAACAGCTCTCCCCGGTCCCTTGCGGTATCCTCTCATCCAATTCACCTTTCGAATCTGCCCCAAAGACAGCCCCCCCCCCGACCCCGGGCTAATTCAATAGGGATGGCGGAGGCGGCGACGGCACTTTCTCCCCCCCCCCCTCTTACCTTCGCAGGCGCTTCTCGAGTCTCTCTTTGTATAAATGCCGTCGCCTCTCTTCCGTTCGGGGTGGTGCTGGTGGGGGTCTTTCTCTCTGCCCACCCCCCGTGAGCCGCCCCGCCTTTTTCTACCTCACGGCGCGTGCCAGCTCAGCTTCGCCGGACCCCAAAGCGGAGGAGAGCCTCTCCCCTTTCGTTTTGTGGAAAAGGGTAGCTGGCGGGAACCAGATCAGCCGCGCGAACGTCCGTCTGACGCAAAGACGCACGTGAAGAAGAAGGGGGAAAAAAAGAAAGGTGGGGAGAGAAACAATCGCGGGAGAGAAATGAGGGAGAACCCCCCTTACGTCATCACGGCGACGGCCGGCTGCTTTTCCCGCCGCAGACCTCCACGCGGATGACGGCAGGAACAACTTTCCCCGAGACTACAGTACTTAGTTCGCGGGGCCGAGTGACGACTCTCTCGCGCTCGGCCTTCTGCGCACGCGCGAGAGGAGGAGGAATCGGGCTCCTTTTTTTTTTCCCCCCGTGCGCGGTTTTTTAAAGAGTGGCTTCGAAGCGGCCACGACGCATGCGCTCTTCCCCCCTTTTTTCCTCCCCTCGGGCCCAAGCAGAGGTCAGAGGTCACGACGGTTGGCAAGAGCGGCGGAGCCAGAAGGGCCGAGAGGAAGAGGCGGTGGCTTGTGCTCGGATCCATGATGGCGGCAGCTGAAGTTGAAGCGGCCTCCTGAGCTCAAAGAAGTCCCGACCATGCACAGTTTGGCCACGGCTGCGGTAAGGCCAAGTTAGGCCCGATGCAGATTGTGCCTATTAAAGGGAACGAGAGAGGCCTGTTTGCGGAGAAAGGGGAGCCACTCATTCCCCTCATGGGAGGAGGAGGATGAGCTTAAAGGGGAAGGGGACTCCGAGACCAAGCCGTCCGGGGGTTTTTCTTCCCGCCAAATTGCCCTCGATAAGAAATGCTCATCCTTTCCTGCGCCCTCAGCTCCCTGTTCCCCCGGTCGCCGCCGATCAGGAGCTGAGCTTGTCTTCGGGAAACGAGAGTACTGCGAGCTTGCAGCGACCTGGTGGTGATGGTTGCGTGCATTTCCATATGCTAAACTATGCGGGGTTGTAATTGGCGGTACATAACGCTGGCACATGTGAACGTGGCTCCAGAGATTAATGATTTGGAGGAAGTTTGTTAAGGGCCAGCTGCTGGGTAAAGTTCTGGCGATGGTATGTTTAATTATCTGCAGCCATTTAGTGTTATTTGTGTGCCTTTTAATTTCACGTATTAAAAGTTTTCCAAAAAGTACTGTTTTGGGAGCCTTATTAGTTAGGATTGCATGAAAGTAACTCGAATAATTAAAAAAAAATATAAGTACCATATATATAGGATGTAGCTTTGAAATGGCAGTAGATTGGATTAAAGTTTCTACCAGTTACTTCCCAGCAAACGTAACAGTAACTTGATTGGAAGTTGAACTAAATAAAAGTATTTTAATAGTTGTGAAAAGCAAGATGCCATTTCTCTGTTAAAACCTTCAGTGGTAGATTCCCTTTCTAGATACAAGTGGAAAACCAGGCGTCTTGTATACTTGTCTTTGCATGCTGTTCCTTTTTGTTTTGCTTCTTCCCTCCTGATTTTTGTGTTCAGTTCTCTTGTTCCTGCCACACTTGTTACATTAATTGTACAAACAAGCTAATATACAGTAAACTTTTAAGATACTGTATGTGGAATGTCATTCAGTTTAGACATTGGGCAAAGTTTCATAATTATGGCCATTCAAGATACAGTAACTGCTTCAGTGTTGAAGAATACTGTAATGGTGGAATAAAACTTTGGAAGTAATGAAAACAGCATAATTCTTAGTTGTTGGTACCTGATACAGGTAGTCCTCAGCTTATGACCACAGTTGAGCTCCACATTTCTATTGCTCATCAATATAGTTAAGTGAATTTGCCCCCTTTTATTACCTTTCTTGCCACAGTTGTTAAATGAAACACTGCAGTTAAGTTAGTAACATGGTTAAGTGAATTTGGCTTCCCCAAAGACTTTGCTTGTTAAAGGGTTGCAAAAGGTGATCAGTGACACTGCAACTGGTCATAAATAGATGCCAGTTGCTAAGTGCCTGAATTTTGGTCATGTGACCACAGGGACACTGTGACAGATGTGTGAAAAACAGACATGTCACTTTTTTCAGTGTTGTAACTTTGAATTGTCACTAAACAAATGATTGCAATCCCGGACTACCTGTACCAGATTCTTGTGAATGTTGGTGTGAAAAGACTTAACCTCAGCTCTCTATTTAAAAAAGCAGAGCAGAATTTTTGCTGTGGTATAGTCAGGTGATTGCTATGTATATACCCATCATATTCCCTTGTAGGGTAAGCAACATTATGCAAAGCACAAAACAGGAGTAAGTAATAATACTACATTGTAGAACAGGGGTGTCAAACTGGTGACCCGCAGGATGGATGCGTCACGCGTAGGCCACGCCCACCCCCAGCTCCGTGAAGGGGAAAAAGTCACGATACATCACGAAGCGAGTTTGACACCTGTGCTGTAGAACATGATGTTAGGAAAGGAAATACACCTGAATGTAGTTAACACTTCACTACAACTCTCCCTGACTTTCTATTCTTGTAAATACTTTTGCTTTCATGTCTGTAAGCTGCTTCATACATCGTCTTTTGTTCTACTTTGAAAATTGACACTTTATTTTTTAGGATCTTGAACCTCTTCAACGTTTTTTTTGTACTGGCCACTCATTTTTTATTCAGTCCACATTATCACCCATTCTTTCATGAGTCTATATCTTGTTTTCCACAAATACTTACAAGTACGCTGTCCCAAGGCTTTCACGTTGCTTCTGACATACCATAGAATAGATTCATAGTTTGGTACTGATTTATTTTCAGTCTTCCATCTCTCTTTTCTGTCCTATATTCCTGAGGCTGTCAGTTTTTTCTTTCTTTCTTTTTTTTAACTAAGAGCTCACTATGGAACATCAAGTCATATCCATACTGAGTTCTGACTTCTTTCTGATACAGTGTGTACTAGGGTATCCAATACACTAATCAAATTCAGCTTATGATATTTGAGGATACGAATAAAATGTTTTAAGGTGTCCACCTTAACACATTCACTTTTGTTCCTTTCCCATCTTGGTTTGTTTGAGCTAACCATAAGGGATTGATTGGTGAGCGCCACAGAGTAGGATGCATCTTTTTGCATGATGGGCTCGTGCCACTAGCCTTCAAAGAGGCAGTGGTCTACTTTCTGAAGAAAGCCATTTAATCTGCTGCTTGCCCTGTTTCAATTGAAGTATTAATTACCTGAAGTTGATCACAATTAAAAAGTTTCCTTAAGTGTGTTCTCTCTTTTTAAAGCCGGTGCCAACGGCACTTGCACAGGTTGATCGAGAGAAGATTTACCAGTGGATTAATGAACTATCCAGTCCTGAAACTCGTGAGAATGCACTATTGGAGCTGAGTAAAAAACGAGAGTCTGTCCCTGATCTTGCCCCAATGTTATGGCACTCATTTGGCACAATTGCAGCTCTGTTACAGGTAGGTTGAATGCAATCTTTAATTGAGATAGCTTACCCACCTATCCTAAAAGCAATTCATTTTGCACATATCTAGATGCTCTTAAGTTACTCACACTACAACTTTATGCTTCAACTGAGAAAATGAAAACATGATAATATAATGACAGTTGCTTCGAACCAAGTTCCAAAGATAGTTATAAAGAATTTGGGATATCCCAATCAAAACTATAAAAGTCTCCAAAATCAGAATTCTTGTAATTGCTATATTTTATGTCTTCAGCTTTCTTTTAAATAATTTGCTTTGTCTAGTCAGTATATGAGCCAATGCTTTCTATCAATGGATCATAACTAATTAGTGGGGTGTTCGGTAATGCTTCAGTAAGAAATATTTTCACGCTAGTGTTTTTTTCTTTTTCATAGGAAATTGTAAATATCTACCCATCTATAAATCCACCAACTTTGACAGCTCATCAATCCAACAGAGTATGCAATGCTCTGGCACTTTTGCAATGTGTTGCATCACATCCAGAAACCAGGTATACATGCTTTGCGTATTGACATTGTGGGAATCGTAATCATTAGCTAATAAAGGTATCTTAATATTTAAATAGTTATTTTAACGTAAGTTATGATAAAAGTTATCCCTGATTGCTATTTTGTCAAATGTATTTTTCCTTCATGTCTAGGTCAGCTTTCCTTGCTGCACATATCCCTCTCTTCTTGTATCCCTTCTTGCACACTGTCAGCAAGACTCGTCCCTTTGAATATCTGCGACTCACAAGTCTTGGAGTAATTGGTAAGCTGCTTTTTATGCTACCTATAATAAATTCTTGCTTTTGAGAAATGAAGAGTAATCTAGATTCATCAGTAAAAAGTATAGAAAAGCATTGTATTAATTTGGGTGGGAATTTTCTGAAATTTGGCTTGAGAGTTACAAAGCTATGTGGAATTATATGACGGTTTGTCAGTGTTAGAACTTCCACATTGGCAGTACATTGTAGAAGTAGCAGTCAACATACATCTGAAGGGCAAACATGTTGAGAAAAGCTATCCTAAAATGGTCTGTGCCACTAGACTTCTGACATTTTGCACAAATGTCAGCTCAACTAGGAAGTAAACTTAGGGGATCCAACTCAATCCCACATGTATGCCCCACTGCTACATTTTTTAGTTCTTCTTTCTAAGTCCAGATAATTTATTTTACAAATTAATGTAAAATGGAAGTCCTCAAAATATTGAAGGAACTGATATAACTTTGTTTTTATTTTCTGTGGTTTAAATGTGCCTATAGGTCCCATTGGCAGTTTTGACAAAAAAAAACACTTTAAAAAATTGATTTGATTCATCTGAAGTTTCCCATAGGGTATAAGCTCCCTCTCGTTTGCGGGGCTTTCTCCAAAAGCCTCATGATGCAAACACTCCATGTCAAAATCCTGCTTGGATTTGGGGACAGATCTTTTTCAGCCAGCCCCCAGGAACCAAAGGGAGTTGTTTTGGTTATATAGTGCTTGGCAACCTATTGTAAGTGGAAGGGATTGCCAAGGGCCCAGATTGCAATTACGTGACTGAGGATGATGCAACAGCCATAATTTCAGGCGTGTGTTCCCTTTGTTCAGCACCATCATAATTTCAAAAAGTTGCTCATTAAGCAAGGATCACCTGTACCATCTATTAATTATTTTTATGATCAATCCTTAATAAGATAATGAAACAAGATTTTTTACCATATAGAGTTCCATATTGACTCATCAAATTCAAATCACAAGTTCATTTTTTATGCTCTGCATAGCTCCTGGCTTAAGAAACTACAGCCCATCATGCCTAAGCCTCAGCTAAGCTCCAGAGTAAGGAACAGAGCCAAGGAGAGCAAGGCATCTTGGTTGCGCAATGAGACAACTCACTGCTGCCAACTTGCCATGACAAACTCGCCACGGCCAACTAGCCGCGGAACAACTCACCGCAGGACAATTTAATAATTCAATTTAATTGTTTAAAATAAATTTAAAAATATTTTAATTTTTGTCATTCACATTTCATTCTGTCCCTCCTTTTACATCCTTTCTTTAATGATTCTATTCTACCATTTCTTCAATATTGATGTAACTCTTGTCCCACAGCGAGTTGTCCCATGGTGAGCTGGCTGTGATGAGTTGGCTGCAGTGAGCTGACTGTGGCAAGTTGTCATAAACCCTCCTGGTTGCTGCCTATCAGCAGCATCCTTGCTGGGAGGTCAGCATTATTCAATGGCTGCCATGCTCCTTGGCCTGCAGATCTGCTAGCTGTTCCCATGGTTGCAGAAGAGAGGCAGAATCTGGCTCTTTACAGAAAGGTTGATGGCCCGTGGAATAGCCTCTTGTATCTGATGTAAGAGTTTTATGTAGTATTTAAAAGGGTCCTTTGATTTGTAAATGATGTGATGTCACAATTTTTCAAATGTTTTTTATAGTCCAGATCAGGCATATCCAACCTGTGACCCTGAACAGCTAGTAATATAGCCCCACAAGGTAATAAAAATATTAAAAAATAAAGGAATTTTGTTATTTATATATCTTAAATATATTACATATTTATATGCGGCCCAAGACCATTCATCTTCACTCCATGCAAGCCAAAAGGTTGGACAATCATGGTCTAGATTGTTAAGATTGAGTATGCTTAAGAAGAAATTATTACATATCTTATTTGAAACAAGGTTGAAATTTCTGGTCATTTTTTCAATGGACTATATTCAAAGGAGAAAAACATTCCATCAGAAATCAAGTCTCTAGTTCTACAAATATTTTCTGTAATTCTGTCCATTCATTTAAAATTTGGTTGATGAAGGAATAAAAGATAGCAAGGTCCTGTTAGTTGTAAACCTCTGTAGTAAGTTTTAGATTTGTGACAGCAGACATTTATTTATTACAATCATGGAGGAATGATTTTGCCTTGATAAATTTAATTTGTATCATAAATCAACATTAATTCTGATTAAGGTAGACATTAATTAATTGAAAAATACCAAAGTAACACTTGAGCACAATTACCATATTTTTCGGAGTATAAGACGCACCTTTTTACTCCCAAAAAGAGGGTGAAAACTTGGGTGCGTCTTATACACCGAATGTAGCCCCACCCAGCCACCCCCACCCTTTGGCCTCTGCCTCCCAATAATTTACCTCCTTGCAGCAAACAGTGCAGAGCCTGATTAGCACAAGGAACTGATTATCGGCCTCCCACCAGAGGAGGCTGCAGGCAGGCCCACCTGCTAAAATGAAAGTGAAACTAGAACTGCAAGGAGGCAAATTGCTGGGAGGCAGAGGCAGA
>QLTV01020729.1:338786-372154 GCA_003457575.1 Thermophis baileyi
ATTTAAGAAAACTTTCTGGCATTAATATACTGCCATAATGTACATTTCTCCAATTCTTTGCTATTTCTATGGGTCAGGCACACATGCACAGAAATACACAGCAAACAGTGTATATCATCTGTGCTGTTTGCTGAGAGGCAAATTTCTGGGAGGCAGAGGCAGATTTTTTCCCCCTTGTTTTCCTCCCCAAAAACTAAGGTGCGTCTTATACTCTGAAAAATACGGTAGTTGAAATTAGTTCGTGGTTCTACCATCTTTCCTTTAATAAGTTATAATTTACCAATTTTCTTTTAGCTGTGGTCAGTTCAACATCCATTAAATTTTTGTCAAACTATGTGAAATTTTATCTGGTCTTTCTCTGTTTTAAAGGGGCTCTTGTGAAAACAGATGAACAAGAAGTTATCAATTTCCTACTAACAACTGAAATTATCCCTTTGTGTTTGCGCATCATGGAGTCTGGCAGTGAGCTTTCCAAAACGGTATTGCTTTCATTATTAATGATAATGCCTGTGCATCTTATTTCTACAATACACCCAAAGTTAGCAAGTTAGTTATTTCGACCAAGAGAGTACATATGTACCTGTTCAAAATTGTCATGAATTGTCTGATAGTGAACTTTAAAAAATGGTACTGCTTTTAATTCTTTGATTGTGTTTTTTCCATTCAAATTATTGATACTCCAGTGCAAAACAAACTTGTTTTCCATCTAAGATTAGCAAGCTATTTTTTCTCTACAAAGTGATTGAAGATGTGGCTTTCAAATTGTCATGAAGCCCTGCTTCATTTAAAAAACACTGCTTTGAAAACAAAGAAAAATCATGGATGCCTGTTCCATCTTTCATTTTAAAGTAGTTTTATACTTATTCTTACCATATGTAAATCTGAAATAATTATGATAGCATCACTCTTCCCCCTCTGTTGAGGGAGGGGTATTCAAAGAATCCATCTATGTTAGAATTGAACACCCTTCCCTCAACAGAGGGGGAGGAATAAGACACCGCCTATCTGTAGTCTACAACACAGCCCTTTCAGCAGTTCCAAGAGAATTCCACAACCAATTGCACCCAGATTCAGGTGACCCTGAGGGACAGATAAACTCCCAACTGGCCTCAACAGCTCTCAGAGAGAGTGCTAACGACCAGATGACTGCAAAGAAATACAATCCTTTCATTCCCCCCTCCCCCATCCTGTCAGAACCTATCCTTCCATACACCATCCTGTCAGAACCAAACCTTCCATCCCCCCACCAGTCTCAACGGTCATGACTGCAAGGAATATTCAGCATACCCCATTACAACTGATGAAGCTTCTTAGATGAGAAGCAAACGTTTTCTTCCTCCTCCTCGAGGAAAAACAGACCAGTTGCCTTTTGAAAAAGCACCTTTGAGATTACTGGATCCATACTTTTGGTTGTATGTAGGGAATGGTATAGTTTCTAGATGCTGCATTACAGTCTCTGTTGAGAGTCCTGAGAGTGGTGGTTCCATGGGTGTTCCTATGATTTGTTCTTATATTGATCCATGAAACTGAAAGTAGGCAGAGTTCGATGAGATCCACAATTCTGGATATTTCAGTCTTAGTGTATTTGGTTAAGTTGGGTGTGTTGTGTAGTACTGTTGCCATGGATTCATTTGCTAGTTCTGGGACTATGGGTGTAAAGTCTGCTGTATATATCTGTACATTTGAAATTGTTTACCTCTTATTAACTTATTAATTAATTTATGCACTGCCCAAGTCCTAAACAACTTGGGTCGCTTACAATTAAAAATCCAACATGTAACAAACATGGCCAACATCTTACAGCTTGATGATTGATAGTATTTTACTGCATTAGGAGAGAGAGTTGCAATAATAATCTTTTCTCATCTAGTCTTTTTACTGTGTTTTATGTAGATTGGATTCAGTTTTACAGTATGTAATTCTGAATCTGCAGATTTAAATATTTAAGTATTTGGTTTTGGTGATTTGATCAAGATACTAAGATCTGCCCTAGTCCTGTATCATTTTCAACTCAAGCAGTTGCTCAATCGTATTCTTTTCTGTCTTTCAGGTTGCTACATTTATTCTACAGAAGATCCTATTAGATGATACGGGATTGGCATACATCTGTCAGACTTATGAGCGATTTTCTCATGTTGCAATGATACTGGTAGGCTGCTCTGTTTATAAAAACTTAATAGCTCAAGATAGGATCCTGGTTATTGTGTTCGAAGCTTTGCATGGCATGGAGCCAGATTTTTTGTAGGGTTAGGGTTAACCCCTAAACCCCTGAGGTTCTACTATGCTGGACAGGGTGGATAGTTCCATGTCTCTTCGATTAAATGTCATCTGCAGGACCTAGGAGGAGGTGCACTTTCTCCATAGATGCCTCTGCCCAGTGGAATACCCTCCCCCCTGAGATCCAGCAGCTCTCCACCTTGAGGGCCTTGAAAAGCTAGCTGTTCCCCCAAGAGTCGGGTTAGGATCAGGCTGGATCTCTATAAATGTGCATGTTAATATCTGGGGGAGTGTTGTTTGAGGGCACTGGGAGTTATCTGATCATTTTTTATATGTTCACTTTTGTTTTGGGGGAGCTGTCTTGGGTTACTATACATACAACGGACTACTATTTATGTTCTTCAAATAAAATAAAATAAATTCTATATACATACCATAGTAGGTGTAACATTTTGCACAGTAATATATGAAAATAACTTCTTTCACTTAGGAGTTATTGAGATGTATTTTGTGTTGGGGGGGCTGCACTAAGGGAGGCTCATCCAATCTCATTGTACACATGTTGTGCATTGACAAGAAAGGTTTGAATTGAATTGAAAAGCTGTTTTGCTACCTGAAAAGGCTTTACGTTGAATTGAGCACTGGACAGCAAAAGCATTGAGGAATGAGTATGAGGAAGTCAATATATTTCTTCATTATTGTTGTTTTCTGTTTTAACCTAGGGTAAGATGGTCTTGCAACTTTCCAAGGAGCCTTCTGCCAGGCTGCTGAAACATGTGGTCCGTTGCTACCTTCGCCTTTCCGATAATCCAAGGTAGACATCTTAAAAGTTTCTAGGGGGTCTTTTGATTAGGTTAGGAGAAGGTGTTACACTTGAAACTAGTCATAGTTGCAGTTTAAAGTGCTAGGTAGTAATCCAGTTCCTTCCCATATGCAGAGCATCTTTCAAGTGAAAACTGATTTCCCTCCAAAATAAGTACTATTACTTGAGAGTCTGGATGTATTCTTAAGCTTCCTCACAGAGATTTTAAACAGCAACAATCAAATTGTTTAAACAGATGAAATAAATGCAGCACCGGCTGAACCGGTGATCATAAAATTCCAAGATCGGGAGACGGTTCTTTTATGAGCAGCAAGGGCAAAAATTCTTATCTTTTTCTAAACCACCTCCAGACAACAAGGTTAATACATGGCTATCTTATAGGAAGTGCTATGCTGTCATCTTTTCATTCAAAACTAGTATTTACTGGTCCAGGGCTACCAATGGATCTAGCCTTTTACAGAATCCAGGTGCATTTCTACAATTATTTAGTCAAGTAGCAATCATGATTAACAATTAATGTCTTCTAGATGTTAATATACAGCATTCCAGGGAATGTGATAGGACAGGAGAAGGATGCAGGGTATAGAGATGCAACGTGATGCCTTGGTCTGTTTGTTTGTTTCTTACATGAAGGACAGTAATTGTATACTCAGGTGAGGGGCATGCTCCCCTCTTGTCCCTGTGAGTTTATTTGTTGGCCCCCTTTTTCTTGTCTCTTGATGTAGGGCACGGGAAGCCCTCAGGCAGTGCCTTCCTGATCAGCTGAAAGACACCACCTTTGCCCAGGTTCTGAAGGACGACACCACTACCAAGCGTTGGCTAGCCCAGCTGGTCAAGAATCTCCAGGAAGGCCAAGTCACCGACCCCAGGGGTATCCCCCTTCCTCCACAGTGACAGCCAAGGAGGTGGCAGAACCCAGGAGGAAACAGCTCAGGTTTACAGAGAGCCAGGAACCAATGACCTCTTCCAAATCCTGTCAGGCATGCGTGGACAGCTCACTAGACTGTCAGTAGTCACCTGGACTGCAGGCCCTTTCTATAGCAACTTCTCACCATGTCTTTGAGGATTATGACACCAGCAAACACAGTCGGGACAGACAAGCCTATTTGAAGGTGTGGGCTTCATTGCAATGATCAGTTGAACACTGAGCTGGGCACTGCCTACCTGGTTCAGTCGAGCCGGCTTGGAAAGTGTTCCCCAGTTTTCTTGTGGTTCACTGTTTACATGTAAGTTCAATAAATGTTGATCTGGTCATTTGACCCTCTTAGGAGTACCTTTGGAGCTGCATCTAGCTGTAAACAGGGAGGCCTCTTTGTTTCTTCCTGCCTAAAAATGGCATTTTCATAAGAGTCTCCTGATCTGTTCTTTTTCGAAAGGTTGGCCATCGTGACTGGGGTTCCTTAGACTTTTGGGGAAACGGAGGAGACAATAACATATCCTCAGCTTCCTAAAGGATTGTTCCTAGCACATCAGAAAGCAATGATTTTTTTTTTCCTATCGTATTCTTTTGGCCATTAAATAGAAGAGTTTTAACTCTGTGACTGCAATTGAAACGGTGTCAAACGTTCTGTGGATCCACATCTGCTAACTCTAGTCTGTGGGATCCATAATACCACAAAAGGAGGAGTGTTCCTTTAACATTCAGACACTATTGGAAGGAAAAGACTGTGGCTGCTATGGTCTTTTGTTACAGTTAATGCCTCTGTTTAATATAGAATTAATTCCAGGGTGAATAAATCAGACGGACCAAGAGCTACTTCAAGTATTTCAATAAACATTTGCAAGCATTTCAGCCTTATAGACAGGGCTGCAAAGTGCAAGGGCTCTCATGCTCTTTTTCTTTCCTTGCTGCCAAACTAAGTGCACACAGGTCTTCACTTTGTGCCCCAGTTTGTAGGTGCCTGCCACAGCTGAGGAACCCATTAAGCAGTCTGCAGAGGCAGCCTTTCCCCCTGTTCTAAATGGGAATAGCAAAAGAAAAAAAAAAAGGGAATTTAGAGAGAGGGAACCTTCCAGGCTCTTAAGTCAGTTGCACAACACCTACGAGCTGGTGGTGTGTACGCCTTTGACCTTAGCTAATGCTGCTGCTTGGGTGGGAACCCATTTTCTTTCCCCCTGCTTCCCCAAATGGCTGGCCAGGCCAAGCCAAGAGTGTAGACACTTCTGCCTCTACATAAGTTGCTTTTGCTCTTACAGCAGCTCCCTGTTTTAAAACAGCCTTGATTTTCATCCCTGCCTTGAGTGGACTTTACCAACTGCTTCTGTTTTGTAACTTGAATAAAAAATAAGCCAAATCAATCATTGACCCTCTTTGATTCAAGATAAGGATTGGGAGGGGGGGGTTGGGTTAGCAGGAGATAAATATATAATGTATTTCTGAAGAGAAATACAATATTGCTCCTGAGTGGCATTAAGAGTAAACATGTTTGTATTAATTACATTTATATTATTTATCAGTAAAAATATGTGTCACACACACACACACACACACACATATATAAATACAAACATGTTTACTCTTAATGCCACTCAGGAGCAATATTGTATTTCTCTTCAGATGAGAGAAGCCAGATGTTTTTTGGGGTGGACTCTGAGGGGAGTGATAGATCCCTCAAAGTTAAGATGAAAGAAATGTTAACATTTTAGGATAGAGGATTTTTTTTTGGGGTGGGGGGAGGGATTGTACTTGTAATCAACATAGACCAATGAAGTGAAGTTAATCTATTATGTTTAGCAGTTCAACAAGGTTTTAGCCAGACAATCATAGTTCAAGAGTACGTTTTCATCCATATTGCATAGCAGTTAATACTCTTGACAGTCCTGCCAAACTAAGCTATATGGCCTTGAACATATTTACATGTAGACCTTGGGTTACGATGACAATTGGGACTGGGATTGCCACTTCTAAATCATGCGGTATGATGTCAGATGACTGCGTTGCTTAGCAACAGCAGTCTTAGTTGCCAGGATAACCCCAGGATCCAGGGTTGTTAAGCGGGAAGAGTTGGGAGTCCCAGGTAAGGGGGTTAAGAAGGTGTTCTGTATGGGCAAGCCAGCGGAGGGAGCAGGCAGACTAGAGGGGCTGCAGGTGGCTGGGGAACACAGCAGGTAGGTTGGCTGGAGCCACAGGCAAGGCCTGGAAGGAGCAGGCAGGACCGGCAAGTGTTGTGGGCTGGCACTGGGGAGCATGGGTGGGCTGGTGGACACACTGCAGTGGGGCTCCTTGGGGAAAAAAACGGAGCAACTTGTGATCTTCCCTGCTGGCTTCCCCATTGGCTTGGCTTGGGGGAAACTGGCTGTGAAAGTTGCAAATGGTGATCATATCACTTTGGCTGGCTGCAATCGTTTGGTGCTGCAGTAATTTTGAATGGCCGCTGAATGACTGGTCATTGGTGAAGAACTACAGTACCTATATTTTTGAGACACATAGATGATGGAATTAATGATCCTAATGACCAACTGACTTTTACATCCAAAGCTCTAGGTTCTAATGTCCATAACTGTTAAATTCTTGAATAAGGTAATTTAAAACATTTTCGTCTCAGTTTTCCTCAATTCCGCATATGGAACAAAATGTGTACTGTAGTTTGATAGTTTATTTGGAATGTCAAATATTTGAAGGGGCCCAATTTAAGTGTTCTGATTGCTCCAAGACTACAACGGGATTCTTCCTTGTCTGACTTGTAGTAGATTATTTCCCTCCCTCCCCCATCTTTTTCCAGGCTAAAATGTCAGAAACCTATTAGGTCCTTGCTGCTATTGGTTTAAACAGGATGAGCTTATTTGAGAATGGAGGCTTTAGAGAAAAAAAGAGCAATTAACCATATGGCCAGATAGAAAATGGGAGCTCACAGCCACCTGCCTCCCAGCATGCCAAGTTAGTGCTTTTTAAAAATTTATTTTGCTCCCAGAAAGAGCTCTTGTGGCTAAATGGGTGAGAGCTGGCTGTTGTCTGTGTTTTGCAGGCAGATAAGCAGGAATGAACGTGTGCATTTGCATTCATTTGCTTCATCCCCCCCCCTCCCCCCAAGGACTGCTAATACCACTGGAGTTGGAGAAATGCAAAAGCTACCAGGAGCTTGTTGGCTTGTGTTGTTTTGATGAACGTTGATTTGCAAGTGTATTCTTGTCCTTGTTATCTTGCTACGAAGAAACAAAAGAGAATTTTCCTTTTTTATTTTATTTATTTATTTATTTGGAAACAAGCAGCCACCTGCTGTATAAGTAGATCTACTGAGAAAGAAGAATATAGTTAGGGGTTTTTTGGGGCTTGCTCCTAGCAAGCAAGCTGGGGGGGGGGGTAAGTGCCTCCAGCAAGCACCCCCCTGCTGTAAAAGTAGATCTACTGAAAAAAAAAAATATATTTGGGGTTTTTTGGGGGTTTGCCCCTAGAAAGAAAGCGGGGGGGGGGTAAGTGCCTCCAGAAAATTCATCAACAGGATTACTTTTTTTTTTAATACAAAATTCTTAAAATTTCTTTTTTAGGAATGATTCAAAGGGAATGATTCAATTTAGGAATGATTCAAAGCTTAGTTGCTGCTGTTCCATAATCTAGCTGAGCAAATTGAAATGTTCATTTCAGGAAATTAAGACTTCTGTTACTTTTGGTGGTGGGGTAGGGTAACAAATGCACATTTAAACATTTCACAGGTCCTTTTTTAATAGTTTTTTGTTAGTTTATAATATAGCATACAAAGAAAATACAAAAGTAAATAGGGAAAATAGGGAAGGGAAAAGTGAGGGAAAGAAAAGGAGAAAAAGAGAAAAAAGGCACAGACTTCTGACTCCCTTTGGTGCAGTAGAATAAGGCATTTCTAATCAAACCTCAACTTTTATTATTTTACCACAAGACCATAAATTGTTGAAAGCATGAGCTACATTCCCATTATTTCCTATGGGAATATTTTTTAAAAAAGTATTTTCAACATCATGTTCTTAGCCAAACTTTTTTCAATTGATTACAACTTTACCTACTTTGCAACTCTGGAGGGAAAAATAAGGGAATAGCTTCTTATCCCACGTTCCCATTGATTCCTATGGCTGGAATACTGAAGTTCGGAGTTTTTCTCCAATAAAACAATATCAACTTTGATAGGGCTGCTTTGAATTAAAATACAGGTAGTCCTTAACTTACGACCACAAACTGAGCCCAAAATTTATGTTGTCAAGTGAGACATTTGTTAAGTGAGTTTTGCCCCATTTTACGACCTTTCTTGCCACATTTGTTAAGTGAATCACTGCAAATCAGTGACATGGTTGTTAAGTGGATTCCCCATTGACTTTGCTTGTCAGAAGGTCGCAAAAGGGATCACATGACTCTGGGACACTGCAACTGTCCTAAATGTGAGTCAGTTGTCAAGCATCTGAATGTAAATCATGTGACCGTGGGGATGTGACAATGGTTGTAAGTATGAAAAATGGTCATAGGTCAGTTTTTTCAGTGCCGTTGTAACTTCGAACGGTCACATCCATTGTATCTTGAGGACTATCTGTACACCCAAAAAACTTCCATCCATATTCTTGAATTTAAAGAAATGTTCACAAAGCCAGATTCCTGTCACTTTAATACAGACAGTTATATCTACCACAGAAGTCTATTGGTGTAACAGAAGATTGTGCTCTGGCCAAAAAATAAGTGATATTTATTTTCTAGTAGTTAAGGCAGCAGGCTAGAAACCAGGAGACACTGAGTTCTAATCCTGCCTTAGGTACCATGCTCCTGGGTGTCTTTGGACCAGTCAGTCCCTATATGCCATAGGAAGCAGAGAATGGCAAATCATTTTTGAAAACATTGCCAAAAAAGCTGCAGGGACTTGTCCAATTGGTAGCCATGAGTCAACACTGAGTCTTGAAGGCACACAAAGAAATAATGTTTTAAGACAGTTAATCATTGATACATTAAAATACAGGGTATTTCAACCCGATTCCAACGTTCTTGCAAATTACAAACATTTGCCCTGTCAATATTTTTATCTATTAAAAACGCAGCAAGTTTACCATCACCCAAAACATCTTTGTATGTTGATAGTAACTCAAGGATTTTACATGCTAGTAATGCCACAAGAGAAAAAAAAGTGAAATCAAAAGATGTTTCAATTGGCTATGTTGCCATTTCGTGTTTTTAGACAATCCAAATTCCTCTTGCAATTAGAAAGTTTAAAATAAGACACCTAAAGTATATGACTATTTTTAACTTTTTTTTTTTTTACAAATACTGTATGTCCTGCTCTTTTCAGATCCCAGACATACCTATACATTTATATGACTCAAGATTGTACTTGTACTTCCATCTTAACAAATGGTGGAAATAAAGTAGAATCTTGACTAAAGGGGGGGGGGGGCAAGCCCCAACATATTTTACATAACTCTCTAATCGTGTCCATAATGATTGTGTACTCCTAGGTAGAATTCGAGATGCTAATACTTAGTTGTAAAGTCCTTAATGGCACAGGGCCTGGTTTTTTTTACAGGTCTACCTTATCTTTGATTATTTCTGCCCGTCCAGGAAGCTGTGAGAGGATCACCATACTTTGAGTCCCATCATCATTTGGTGGGGTCCAAGAGATATGGCTTCTCTATTGCTGACCCTCCCCTTTGGAGCAGAATCTCCCTGAGGTTCAGTTGTCTTCCATCCTACCTGCCTTTCAAAAGCCATTATAGGCCCAACTCTTTCCCAGTACCAGGCATTGGATCAGGAAATGAAGTGATTCTACTACCTGATTTTTTTCCCCTGGAACATAATATACTTTTTTTGCTTTTTATTGTTTAACGTGTCATTTTAGATTATTTTAATTGATGTTTATTGATGTACTGTATGTATACCATCCCGAGTCATGTGTCAAGTGGGCAGCTATATAAATCAAACATTTTAAAGAATTCAAACACCAAGTGGGATCCCAATTTTTACAGATTTCCATAGATATCCTACAGCCAATGGGAAGTAAAGAATTAATTAACTGAAATGAAAATATAGTAAACTGCTATACAATACCTATGTATTTTGTATAGAACATCCATTATCATCCAGCAACACCACCACTGTCAATTCCAGATTTTCTAAAAGGATCTGAAATATAAATTTTTAAAAAATATAGCATCTATATTTTTTCTCCCTTTTATAAAGCTAAATTGTTCCAAATGGATAATAAAGGCTTCTGTATCTGTGTACCAGGATCATTGTAAAACTTGGGGACCAACATTTAACAAGAAAATTTGGCAATACCTCATACATCTTAATCCTTACTAGCCTTCAAAACCATGTTTATACAAACCTCATTGAAGGAAGATGGAAAAATGTATTTGAAAAAGCATAAACCAATAATAAAGGACCAAAAAAACCTTTTATGTACCACTCAAAAGAATAGACCGTAAAGACCATAAGTTTTTCTTGTTTTCTTAAATTTAAAATCTTACCTTGAAGAAATGTAGCAAGATATATATAACATGGCCATATGTAAACCTGAAGCACCTACATTTTAAAAAAAATAAATTTGGGGTGTGTGTGAACTTTGATTCAATATTGTCAAGTTATAAAAGAATTAATTATTTAACAAAACAAGAGTAATATACTCTTATCCTGTGCATCCTTAATAATAGAAATATTTATTGCTGTTTCAGTATCACATCTTCTCCCTCGCTTCTGTGCCAACTGTTTAAAGGGAATTAAGTTCCAATTCTGTACTGCATAACAATGTTCACACTTTATTGAATTTTTTCCTTGAACGTGTGCTACAATATGAGCACAGGAATATGCCTTAAAAGTATTCCAAACAGCTATTACATTTATGGATTGTCTGTTCATTAAAAATACTGATATATAATCTGGTTTCATCTGTTTTGTGAAAATGTGGGTCCGACCTTTGAGGTAGGCAAGGCCAAAGGCAGGCGTGGTGGCGATTCTTGGAATGCTCTGGATTGTTGTAGGATAGAATAAACAGAACTTTAAAAGCCTATTTCTTTCTGCCCCAAAGGAAGAAATTTGTTTATACCAAACAAGAGCAAGAATTATTCTGAGCTTCCCACATTCTCCTCTTTCCCTGGACTGAATTATCTTTCCTGACAGTCCCCTGTAGAGCGGATATTTGCTCATTCCTTCCCCACCCTGGAGGCCAGGTCTACATTTCTTCACAGAGGGGATCTTTTCATAATAATGTATTTAGATACAGTACCATCTTGAAAAAATATATATGTTTTTTTCTTACAATAATTGATAAGGTAATTAGAGCATGATCAGACAATGTAATAGAACCAGTGACCGATCAACTAAGAATGAACATACAAAAAAGAGTAACCTTCTAAAAATGATAATAAAAGCAAGAGATGAGGATTTTCTTTATTATATTCTTGCTTTGAAGGTTTAAAATGCTGTTACATATTCCCCAATTGAACAACGTAGAAGCCTTCACATGCAGCAGAATTAAATTTATCTGAACAGCATTTGGGGGGAGGGGTGTTATGTGTATGCATATAAACCATTCTAACATTTGTTTAAAATCTCCAGCCCTGATCCACAAGGACTGAAAGTTCCTTTTTAAAATTCTGAATCTTAATTTGGAAAATACTAAACTCTGTGCAGAGTTGTTCATTGTGAATTGCTTTCCTTTCTGAAAAGGGAAACTCTTGTTTGCCATTTGTGTAATAGAGGTAGCTTTTAAATGGTGATGTTTCGGTGATAAACCTTTGAAATATTTTTCATTGAGTATGCTGTGGATCTTCTGTCCTGAGATGAATATGCCATGCTACTATTGCAGGAACAGACATTGTGAAAGGAGGGCTTGCTTCTCTAAGGTAGCAAAACAGTCCAGAGGGGGTTGCAGCTATGAAAATGTATGCCTTTTAATAACATTTGTTAGTTGGAAAAGGTGCTATCAGACTCCTTCTGATTTATTGGGGAATGATTGGAATCTCTTTGGATCTCCCCTGCATGCAGCCGGCTAGCTATTTTGGGCTCAAAATAGCAATGAAACATTGCTTAGTTAATGCAACAACAGTGGGTACTGCCAAAAGCATCAATCAACATAACTCATCTGACATGATGAAGCCTAAGGTTCCTATGGATCACGGGGAGAGACGGGGGGGAGAGGGGGAGAAGGGGGGGAGAGAGACCTTATATCCACTAAATCTTGATGTTTTCGATGTTCTATATTCTGCATCTCTTAGCCAGCTAGAGAAAGTAATGTGTATTCTATCCATATGTGTACTGTCCATCAGAATTGTCCTGTGTGTTGATGGAAACAAAACTCATGAGTGGACTGCAGCTCTCTCTCATTTCTCAGCTGTGTTTTTTTGTTTTGTTTTTTACAGTAAGGGTGATTTGAGTCCATTTGTCTGTTCAAGTCAAGGCCATGAATCCAATACCAAAATAATTTATTTTTAAGTTTATGGTCAGTCATACAAAGGACATGTTAGTAACATTCCCAAGGTGAAATACACCTCCCATTGCCCATTACAGTACAAGCTATATGTTACAGAAACAAAAAGATTCAACTTACAAGCAGATTATTGGTTACAAGGCAGATGTCAAGGGAATCCATATCTGAATACAGAGGAAACCATGATAAGATAAACATGTGTATTACATTTTAGAAAAATAAACACTAAGAAGTTTCTTATCACTGCTGTACTACTATATATACCAGGCTTCACTATACTATTTCGCTAATGGTGCTTAAGTCTAACCAAGGAAACACAAATTTCTTTATTTTTCTACAACAGATTTCCATTTTTTCCACAAATTGCTAACTGAATTCTCTTCTAAAATCGAAGTACTTGTTAGAGATATATGGAAGATCTATTCTTGCACCGCAGCATGATTGTTCCCTTGGCGTTATTTTTAATTAAAAATTAATGAACACAAGTTTTTAGTTTGGGTTTATCATATACCTGGGGGAATCGGTCCCTGTCCTAATGTTGAGTTGTTTGCGTTTTATTTGCTCTTTGATTTTAAAACGTTTTCTAATCCCAGTAGATACACTTGGAACCTATTCTAGCTGTTGAGTTGGGGTTGTCTCCATCCATAATTGAATTAGTAAAAAAAAAAAGTACATTAGCGGATAATTTTGTTTCCCCATTACTGATTCCTTTCCTGCTCTATTGCATCTATTGCAGTTTAAAGTTTCTCAATCTTGGCAACTTTAAGATGGGTGGACTTCAACTCCCAGAATTCCCCAGACATCCATGCTGGCTGGGGAATTCTGGGAGTTGAAGTGCACATGTTTTAAAGTTGCCAAGGTCCCCATATTGTCTAATTCTGATTAGTTACTTTGAGGTGATAACAATTCTAGAACTTGAAGTCAACATGTCCTAAAGTTGCCAAGGTCCCCATATTGTCTAACTCTGCTTAATCACTTTGGGATGTTTGGTCTTTTGGACTAATCCTGCTTCTTTTTACTTTAAAAGGCTCTGTCTCCTCATAGATGGGGCAGAAAGCTTCCCCTTGTTTGAACTACCATCTGGCAAACAAGAGTAAGAAGAAGACAGGCTTTTCAGTGGCCGCAGTGGGAGAATACCTCAAAGGCCAAGAGAAAATGTTTTGTATAAAATCCAAAATCCCAACACATTTTGGAACGCTCCTTTCTCAAGAGCACTATAAAACCAAACTAGGTTATAAGATGCTGTCTGCATAAAATATTCATATCTAGCTAAAACGTGATAAGACTAACATTCAGCACAATGCATTATTTGAATCTACAACAAGACATACATATTTTAAAATGAACAATATTTTATAATTGTACTTATTTATTTGTATGTATTATAAATAGAAATGTAGGGCTGAGTGTAATTTGTAACCCATGTTGTAACACTGGATAACAATGTTTTGTGCCTAACAGCAGGTTTCATAGTCTGTCATTCTTTCAGTATTCAAGGGTAGAAATTGATGCCTTCAAATAGACCAGTCATTATATTTTTGACAAAAAAATAATTGTATAAAGAGACATTGATTTATACTTACAGTCCCTCATAGGCATCATACAGTATATGCTACCGGACTTTTACTTACACAGATCTTATGATTTATTCAAGGCTCTAGCTGAGGTAAACCAGGTCTGGGTCCAAATCCTCACCCTTTATCCACTACACATTCTGTTGTCCGTTTATTCTAGATTTTCTAAAATTCCTGTTTATTTTCCTACTCTGAGAACACATCCATTCATATGTTCATAATTCACATATAATTCAAATACTATCTTTTTGTACTTTATTTTAACATTTATGTTTTAAATCAGCTGCTGTCTGATAAGCTGCATCCAGTCTCTCAAGACATGCAAAAAGACATGTATTTTCAGGTATAAAGAACTTTAAATGTCTTTGACCTCAGGCGTCTAAGATCATTCAATTAGCCCTCTGAGTTCTTATTTCTTATAAACATATGCTCAGCCTACTGCTAATAATTGCTTTCATTCTGCATGTGACATCAATTACAATTGTTCACTCAAAGCTAACTGTGAGAGATAAATTTAGTTTCCCCAACATATTACTTCATCTGTATTATTGAGTCACTTAGAACAACTATGAACTCCTAATTTTGGCTGACTGATAGCACTTAGCAATAGCACTTAGATTATATACAGCTTCATAGTGCTTTACAGTCCTCTCTAAGCAGTTTACAGAGTCAGCAATATTGCCCCCAACAATCTGGGTCCTCATTTTACTGACCTCAGAAGGATGGAAGGCTGAATCAACCTTGAGCCGGTCAGGATTAAACTGCTGGCAGTGGAATGCAGAGTTAGCCTCCAATACTGCATTCTAACCACTGAGCCCCCACAAAAGAGCTATTTCCATTTCCAAAGGATCTACAGCCATCTGAAATCTGGGAACCTATTCATATATTTCTTTACAGTGATATTATTATTACATTTTTGACCCACCTTTATTACTGTATTTTATAAGTAACTCAAGTTGGCAAACATACCTATTTTGCCCTATTTTCCACACAAAGTCCTCAAGATTAGATGATAATTGGATTTTTGGTGTTGTTTTATCGACATATTGCCAAGACATACATTTATGCGAGTTGGGTGGACATCTATATATTTCCTAAATAAAAACTTTTAAATCAAGTTTCCCATTGGAGAAACTTTTAATATCTCAATTAAATAAGGTGAACTAAAATAAACTACAAAAAATGCCCAACCAGCAAATTGAGATGAAGCTGATGAAAAAGGGTTCTACAAGAGAACAATTTACGAGGCAAAGAGGAAGCAATAAGGGAATATATGTTATTTTAAACACTTAAGTCTTTAACAAAAAACCTAACTTTTGATTTAAAGTACAAGAAGCATTCTAATCAATTTGATGTATACAGATTATCAGAAGGAAAAACTGCTTGTTTTGGTTTAAGAAAGAAAATCTGTCAGGTGCGAACAACCTGACCCACACATGTAGAGTTCAATCTAGCTACTTTATTGTTCTATGCCTATTTCACAGGAATCTCCCTAACTGATAGCTTTCACCTGGGAAAGATTTAGATAAGGTCCATAGGCATTGAGGGTGGGTGGGGTGACAGACCTTGCTCTCTTGTGTTTACATAAGGAGTCTAGGCTAAGTCCCCTCTTGAACCCTCCTCCTGTCTGGGACAGTTGCTCTCCAACAAAATCTTATTAATGTACTTCATAGTATGATAGAATAAGATAAGTAAAGTTTCTTGATTTCCTTTAGTTATATAAGCCCTTTGTAATATTCCAAAAACATACTATTTCCAAAAGCCTTCTTTATCTACTCAGTCATAAGAAAAGAATTATTAAAGGAGCAAGTGAATTTAGAAAAAACAAAATCATTAGTCTCTCACCATCTATAGATAGCCATTTTTTCAGAAGAAATCAACTCTAGTCCACGCTTATCAACATACTGTATATTTTTGTGCAGAACTAAATTATGTATTCCCAGGAGAGAAGACTGGTTTCTTTTCCAATTTCAGACTGTGTGTGATGCTATAGCAATGACAACCCAAAAGAACACCGACAAGCTGCGTGATATTCCTCACAGTTAGGCATATTTTATAACGAACGAACCTGGTTGGTCAGTGGAGAAAAAAGAGGCATCAGGTATCAGGACAGTCCCAAAGACCAGGATTGTTCGCCATAAGGTATATATTAATCGATCTGAGCAGCTTTTTCGCCTCTCCAACTTCCCATGCAAGTCAGATCAATTTTACCAAACAACCGAGTGACAAATGAGCATCTTGCTCTGTGCCTTTAAGGGAAGAGGCAAAAGCCCTGGGCACGGCTGAGCTGCTGTGAGCTTTTTTGTGTGTGCAAATGCAATTGCTGCGTCAGTAGCAGCTTCAAGTACCAACAGGATGAGGTAGTAGGGCAAACTCAGGATACTTGAAACAGAAGCCATCATGCTATCTCAGGGCATAGAGACACTTTGACACAATACTCACCCAAGCTGGGATTCTCTGGTAAGAGTTTTCATGCAAAGACTGGTGTGTTTAGGGAACAGCGAGACTTTTGCTGCAGTGCTGTTTTAAAAAAAGAAAGCGGGAGATCAGGAAAAACAAGTGCTTGAAGACAAATCAAGGGCAGTGAGCCTTACATTCCTAAAATAAGAGATGCTGAGCAAGAGTATGCAAGAGTATGTTGCTGGAGGGATTTAAGCCTAATGAGAGAGAGAGAGAGAGAGAGAGAGAGAGAGAGAGAGAGAGAGAGAGAGAGAGAGAGAGAGAGAGAGAGAGAGAGAGGTGGGTGGGGGGAGGAAGGGAGAGAGAGGGAGAGATAGAGAGGGAGAGAGAGAGAGGGAGAGATAGATAGAATGTATATATACATACACAGTTTGGTTAAGGAAAATAACTTTGTGTGTCTTCAGAGGCACGAATTTATTTCATTTTCTATGGCTTAGTTACAGCACAGAAAAAAGATTCTGGAAATGTAAATAAAAAATGGAAGAGGAAAGTTAATGCTAACCGTGAGTTTATGAGCCTGTGTGTACTGTAAGTATAATTGCAGATGCAAATCTCAAGTGTACCAAATGTTTACATGGAGGTGGAAGCGTGCATTGTGAGTCTTGGATTAGAGCAGGATGTCGTACATCTCGTCTCTGCTGCACGTCTAATTGGATTTCTGATTCTCAAGGACAATCCTGGATAAACCAAAGCTGCAGTTATATATTTGGAGAGGTTAAATGGTTTCTTGAAAGAAAGTCCTTACTAACATCCAAGCATTAGAATTTCAAAAAGGGTGAGACACTGAAGCACTCTGTAAAGGAACAGTCAGTTAATTTAAATATTTTTTTAAATACTGCAAGGAATTGGACAGCCATCGCTCTGAAAAACTGTTTGGCTACCTTCTTGTTCTGCTTGTATTTATGTATTTTGTATGTGCATGCATATATTTGATATTTGATAGTAAAGTGGAAAACGAGTCTTCATTCTTACCCACCCCACCACCACCAATCTTTTAGAAACCTTCCTGAGAGTTTTATTTTAAAAATGTTCCAAAATGTTGAAGTATGTTTACCTAGTTGCTGATCATGACATTGTTTTGCATATTCCTGCAAGTTTAAAGAAAATAGATCTTAAGCAGAAAAGAAATTGCTGATGATGACAGAAAAAGAAATGTTTCATGAATGGAACAGTAAGAGGTAAAAAACAAAGGACGTTTGATTTTATTATTTGTTAAGACTGCCCAACTCCAAGAAGGCTCTTTGAATTTTCCTTGAGAATTCAGTTTATACAGTATATTCAAGGAAGGAGACTTAATGAGAGTTGTTTTTTAAAGGTGAATGGTGATTTATAAATAACAGCTAGGATTTTCAAAGAAAGTACAGTTTTTTTTATATAAAGGGAGGTTGTGGAACTTCTAACCCAGTCTCCATCCCGGGTGTCTTTAGCCCTTCATTCCCAAATCACTTGAAAACTGTAAATTCCCACTTCTGTCTAAAGAGAGGACTATTAGTTTTACTTTGTAAAGTCTTTTTGTTGTTGTTGTTGTTGTTGTTGTTGTTAGTTGCGAAGTCGTGTCCGACCCATCGCGACCCCATGGACAACATTCCTCCAGGCCTTCCTGTTCTCTACCATCCTCTGGAGTCCATTTAAGCTCATGCCTACTGCTTCAGTGACTCCTTCCAGCCACCTCAAAAAAGTAAAGTCTTTAGAGATTTTTAAAGTTCAGTTTAACTTAACCATTAACATCAGAAGACTGTCTCTTTGCCTTAGTTGGTCACTTCTACTGTTAATATTTAACCTAACAACAACCCGGAGTAATTCTAGTTCTCATTTTACAGACAATAGACTGATCATGTATGTAGACATGACAATAAGTGTCACCCCTTCATTTGTTATCTTTCAGATTTATTATGCAGTGGAGGGATGGTTTTAGGATGCTGAAAATTTGAGTACCTTCTAATATTTTCTGCCTTTTTTGTTTAGAGTCTGCCTTGTGAATAGACATAGTGTGATCCACAGCTCCATCAAAAATCAAGCATAGCCATGGGTGCTGTGGCAGTTTCTATTCCCTCAGACAATCTTGGAGGGCAACTCTATAACATCTTTCAAAACTGGGCACCATGTTTCGATAGAGCTTTTTAATTAGGCATGTTCCCAAATGTGTTCTTGCCAAAATTCCATTTCATTCAACCAAGATTCTATTTTCCATCACTGACATATACTTATCACTGCAATGACAGCACTATTATGCAATAATTCAAAATGTGGCTGTAGCTTAGCTGCCTTTTAGTGTCATTAGAAAAGCAAAAATGCAATATATTGCTACTTTTACTTGGATGAAAATTCATTTAAGGCCTTTCTCTATTAATTGCAGTCTTAGACCTTATCTTTAAGTCAGCAGAAAATCGTATCGATTTGATATTTCTGTTCCCATTGCCAATCCACACCATGCCTCAGTGGCCTCTATTTCAAGTCATTGCAGACATCTGACTTCGTTCCAAAGTAAAGGGTGAACTAAATGAATTTGACACATCCTGAATGAATTTGGAATAAGAGGGAAAAGATACTTTACCATCAGTAAAGTGAAGGATGACTTAAGGCTAGCTCAGTTGTGGGCTGAGGGCAAAGTAAAGGCAACATCATCAGAAATGGCAGTAAAAAGATGTTCCCAGGCCATATTTGGGGTTTGGTTAGCTGTAAGTAGGGACTGACCATACAGCTCATGAACATTAATATATCAATAATGTTAGGTTTTCAGATGCTATATGATTCTATGGCTGCATTGCCTTGGCATGGCGAACCAAGGTATGGCTATTTCAATCTGGTCTCACAGAACAAGCAGGCTAAAATGTGAGTGGCTGGTTTGTGATTCATTGGGTTGTATCTAATTTTGCTGCAACAAACAGACACCATTGTTCTGGAAGCAGCTTACCAAAGTAGCTTTTAGGTTCTTCAGAAATCATGAGTAAGAGGGACGGCACGGCACCCCAAAAAATTATATAGATGGGAAGAGAGTTAAGAGAAATTGTTATGTGCTACAAAGCAGCTTTTGAAATATATCTGAAGAATATCCTATCATGATCCACTGCCAAACCCAACATATGCAAGATCAGGTGACATACACTCCTTCCCTTTCCTGTGTATCCACAGCGGCAACAAGCAGTTCATTCTTGTGGGACTGAGATGAGAGATTATATTTCACTGCCACCCCAGAGGGAAACTAAATATACGCTCCGGCAATTCAACCTTGCGTACATTTCCTTCAGCTTGTAGGGAAGCTTAGTATGACACACATTAGAGAAAAGCTCGATTTTGTATCGATGAGGGGATCCTATACATCTGAATATGTTTTGAGAATCAACCCTTATGAAATGATCTTTTTACATTTTGGGAGGGAGGGAATCTCTTATTTTATTCAACATAGAATCAGAGAGGGATGCAGCTGTTTTGCAGTAGTAAAGTTTATTGACCGCTCAGAGAAGCAAAATCCTATTCATTACCTCCTTAGAGAATATGACTCTAACTAGGACTCTAACTAGGACTAACTAGGATTGTTCCTTTACTTCTCCCCTGGAGAAAGAGGTGGAGGGGTTGCTGAGCAATGATGTCATTTACTCATGAAAGCTCCCTGTATTTTGTGAATGGATTCTTGAAGTTAACAGCCTTAAGGACACCTCCAAATGCTGCTGCCATACAGGAACATACAGCCAGCTTATGACAACAAGCTCAAGATTTTCTGCAGTCATAAAACTTTTACCAAAGTAATACAAAACTTGCTGCAAACTCAAAGGTTTCTGTATAGAAAGCAACCATAGCAGCTTACGCTAGCAGACAGTCTGAAGAGCCAAAACTCAAGTTCAGGAAAAGCCAAGAACAGTCCATTTCCATTCCAGAGTCATGGGTAACCCCAAAATTGCAAATAGACAGGTATAAACATCCATTGTTACTTGGTACAAAAAGCCAGTTACAAAGTCTTTTTCCTATCCCTATCAATTTGACCAGTTGGCTGAGCCATGCTTCTTTCCTTTTTTCAGGCGGATGGCTTGACTCCTCTTCTTCATTTGTGATGTTTGGTGGACTCAGAACCTAGTCTAGTTCAGGTTCTGGATCAACCAACGTCTGGATCTTCTCAGGCGTACTCCCTTCAGGTAATTATAGTAGTGCAGGTTGGGAGTCAGGTTGGCCAAGCTCTTCATCTTCTGAATCAGAAGGCTCAGACTGATGCTTAACAATCTGGCACCTGAAGTAGTGATTTTCTGTTTGCCTAACAGTAGGGCAGGTAGTGAGGGTTATGATCTTCATGCCACAATGCTCTTGAGCATCATAGGAAAAGGTAGAAGGAAAATCTATAATAGGCAGAAGTAGAATTTTGTTCAGAAACAAGGTTGCAGTATTAATAATTTATTATCCTGTTCCATCTCTTAGAACAGGAATCCCCTGTTCAAAACCAGGATGCACACACAGCTCCACTCACATGAGTGGTGGACAGGTGCCCATCACGAAGCTCCACTTGCACGAGTGGAGGGCACTTGAGTAGAGGGCGCTCACGTCAGAGGTGGGTTCCTCCCGGTTCGCACCAGTTCTATAGAACCAGTAGCAAACCGTTGGTGATGTCATGGATCTGGTTCTGTCGGTGCCGGTCTGTGGACGCCGCCATCTTTTTTTTGGAATTTTTTTTGGGGGGGGGGAATTTGGGGGGAAATTTTTACTATTTTTTTCTCTTCTGCGCATGCGCAGTAGCCAAATCCCCAGCACTGCGCATGTGCCACCATCTTGTTTTTGGCTTTTGGGGGGGGGGGATATTTTTGCGAATTTTCACCACTGCGCATGCGCACACGTGCACAGCCACGCGGCGTGGGAGGAAGCGAACCGGCAGCAAGGTAAGTTAGAACCCACCCCTGGCTCACGTGGAGGGCACTTGCATGACTGGAGCTTCACATGAGTGGCAGGCGCTTGAGCGGAGGGCACTTGCGCTCAAGCGAGAAATTCCACTTGCGCGAATGGAGCTACGTGCGCAAGGGTCCTTTGTTTGCACAAGTGGAGCTTTGCACGCGAGCACAAGTGACCTCCACTAAAGCACCCTCTGCTCACATGTGGAGCTTCATGCACACGTGCGCTTGCCCATCACTCGTGCAGCCCGATTTCGAACAGGCCACAGCCTGGTGGTTTGGGACCCCTGCAGTAGAGTATGGTGGAATGATAGTGAAAATCTACTCACCAAAGAGCTCCATTAAAGGGTCTTTTCTCATGTTATCAAGGAGTACACTTCCTCAAGAGTTGAGTCCAGCCCTCATTCTATTTTTCAAGACTTTCCTCCTGAGTCAGGCCTTTTAGGTTTGAACGAACAATTTTAAATCCTTCACAATGTTTTAACTATGTTTTTGTTGTTTTATTGTTATGTGTCTTGACTACTTTCCAGGTAGAAAAGAGAGATGTTGCTGATATAAAGGTCTAGGCATGCAAAGAAGGAATAAAACTGTGGCTGCAGTCATGAATTCTGTTCTTAATGGTCACGGACGACAAATGGATGAGATCGGTGGGGATTGAGCTAACAGTCCTGGACATAAATCCCATTGAATCCAGTAAGTCTTAAGGAGTCTAATGACTGCAGCAAGTGAGATCGACAAATATACCTGTAGGATTGCAGCAAGTGAGATCTAGAAATATACTTGTATATTGGAGTGGGGTAGATGGTGATGAGAAAGAGTCTTCTTTCTCACAATTTAGCCTTGTCTCTTTATCCACTTGGGCAATCACCCTATGTAGACATAAATGCCTAGTTCATAAATGGAAGGTGCCAATCTAGAGAAATGAAATAAGCTTTTATCAAAATATTAATAGGAACCAGGTCAGACAAGTTGGAACATAAATTTATTCTTTGGTTATTTTCCAACTCATAGAGATAGCCCTATTTAACCTCCAGTGGTCAGATCAGGTCAACAATTCCATGCAATTCTGACTGCTTTACTTTAAAAAGAATTGAGACAAACCGAAGTGGATACAGAGAAGGCTAGTAACAATTATCAGCCAGCTGGAAACAAAGCTCTAAGAGGGAACTAAGACAGTAGGTGTGTTTAATCTTGGGAGAAGAATAAATTGTAAAGTGATACTGTACTGTGACACTATTCAGGGTCACGTAGAAAAAGGCAGCAGACTGTTCTCTATTATCGTAAAACGCAGGAAGGTAGATTCCAGCTGGATGTATTCATGCAGAAATTAGCTAGTAATGTCTCACAAATATTATAATTTAGATTCCTGCACTCAGAGAAGGATTGGCCGAAATAGTGCCTTCTAATTCTGTGACTTTATGAAATGGTTGTTAGATAAGAACTTCAGAGCTTACTGTGCATTGTCAATTAAATAATGAAACAGAGTTTTGGAATCCAATGTAACAAAGTACAGTAGAACCTCTGGTCACCAACGCTTTTGACCACGACCAAATCGGGTTCTGACCAAAAAATTCACAATTTTTTTCCCCCGCAGCCGATTTATAGCAATAGCACTCAGACTTATATACCGCTTCATAGTGCTTTACAGCCCTCCCTAAGCGGTTTACAGAGTTAGCATATTGCCCCCAACAATCTGGGTCCTCATTTTACCCACCTCAGAAGGATGGAAGGCTGAGTCAACGTTGAGCCGGTGAGATTTGAACCGCCGAACTGCAGCTAGCAGTCAGCTGAAGTAGCCTGCAGTGCTGCACTCTAACCACTGCGCCACCTCGGCTCTAGATTTCCCCTTCTGCGCCATTTTTTGTGTAAGCGCCAAATTTCCAAAATTAGGTTCAGTTCACAACCAAAATCGGTTTGTGACCAAAGTTATGGAATGAATTATGGTCGTGACCAGAGGCTCTACTGTAGTACAAATCTGTACTAAAGTTCCATCATACCTTACTGATGTAAAGTAAGTCCAGTTAGCATTGGTATTGTTATTTAGTACCTGTTTATATCTAAGCAAAATACAAGACGTATTTTTCATATAGTTATAGGAATTGCACAATTACTGTAGTGAAGATGTGAATTCAGCTGGGCTACTTGTATTCGTGATAATGTAAAGAAATTTCTACTGTATTGTTTAGTATGAGTAAACTGGAGCTAAAGGGCTCTCTAGACTATATACTTAGCATACCTTTCCTTTCAGCAAAGCAGAGTGAGCCCATTTGTATCAGGTAACAGAGGTAATGAGTCTGAAAGCAATAAAAAAAGTACTTGAGGGTATAGCGATGACTGCCATTCATCGTGTTCTGTGGCCTCTTTGTGGCCTCCTGGCTTTACGTTTGGCCAGAAATTCTGTTCCAACACTACAGTGTTAGTAAAATTTGTCTGTCAGGTTAGCTGATTTTTTATAGATGAAGTGTTGATGGCATCTTGTTTCAGGAGGCAGCAAAATTTTGTGGCTGACCTTGACCTGGAGTAATGCATTTATTTTAATTGGAGTGGTAACCACATTAATGAGAGAAAGGAATAGTTATATTTGTGGCCTTAGAAATATATCATTTTTATTTCTGATGTGATGGTGTTAGCCTCTTTTAAAAATATCACTATTAATTCATCATAAATTGCATGGTACACCAGCTTGCAGGTAAAAAGGGAATCAAACCACCGTATTTGTTTTGGATCTTGTTTTGGCCAACTTGATTAAAGAAAGCATCTTCTAATATACAGATTGTAAGTATAAGCTATTCTTATATATTAGATACTACTAATGATTCTAGTAAGCTTCAGAATCTGATGGCCTCTTTAAAGCTAAATATGTTTATTATATCATAGATTTTTATATTCTGCTCTAATTATTGTGCCATATTCCTAAACAGTAAGAAAAATGGAACCAATTTAGCCAAAAAGATGGTAGGCTACATGTGTTCTGTTAGTAGCCAAATTCACATATGTGTAAAATGTATATACTATGGCTGATGCAATTACAAAACTCTCGGTAGCTCATAAAAAAAAAAAGAACATTAAATAAAGTAAAATAAAATAAAACATAGACCTAAAGCAAACAAAACCCAGTACTAAATTTGGCACCCAGACTTAAGAGTTGAATATGATGACCTACTCGTTCCTTTTATCTATATATATAAAAGCCAAATGCTACTCATGCATCATCATGAAATCTCCAGAACCGTAAAGCCTACAAACTTGAAACTTGGCACGTATGTTCCTCTTGGCTTCTAGATGCTCGCTAAGAAAGGATTTTTCTAAATGACCATCAGATCATTAGTTATTCCTTATATTATTATTAACACGCTCTGATGCTAAGGAGTTAGATGTTCTACTCCCCCTCCCCACCTGAAAAGAACTCTGTTCCAACTGCCAGTGGCCGTGGCCAGCGCGTGACTCATCCGGCCTGCAGGCTGGGAGTTTAGACATTCTACTCCATGCTAAGGAGTTAGATGTTCTACTTCCCCTCCCCACCTGAAAAGCTCTGATGCTACCCCTTTGCTAAACCGGGCGTGGGCGTGGCCAGCATGTAACTACTCATTAATTTTCAAGCTTTAACTGTCAATTTATCAAGCCCGATCAGTTTCGTAGCGAAGCACGGGTATTCAGCTACTAGTATAATTATATACTCTATACTCATACTCAGCTAGAGAAAAAAATGAATACATATAATAATAGCAATAGCAATAGCACTTAGACTTATATACCGCTTTACAGTGCTTTACAGCCCTCTCTAAGCAGTTTACAGAGTCAGCATATTGCCCCCAACAATCTGGGTGCTCGTTTTACCCACCTCGGAAGGATGGAAATCTGAGTCAACCTTGAGCCTGGTGAGATTTGAACTGGCAAATTGCAGGCAACCGGCAGTCAGCAGAAGTAGCCTGCAGTACTGCACTTTAATCACTGCGCTGTGGCTCATTAATTAATAAATTAATAAATTGTGTATATACATGCACATATGCATAGTGCACACACACACATACAAATATGGCAGGAGGTACTGTCATAGTGAGGCCCAGGGGATATTGGATCAGAAAATACAGTTAATAATAATAGCAGAATAGCTATTGTTAATGATAAAACAGAAATCCTGGCATTCGTAAGATGATTAATTTTATAGAATGGTTTTTTAAAAACATTACACAGAGGGCAGAAATAAAGATCCTGATATTTGCAAACTATACAATAAGTTTGAAAGACTCAGTCCAGTGGTGGGATCCAAAATTTTTTACTACCGGTTCTTGGTGGGCGTGGCATGGATTGGTGGGCGTGGCTTGGTGGGCGTGGCAGGGAAAGGATACTGCAAAATCTCCATTCCCACCCCACTCCAGGGGAAGAAGGTTACTGCAAAATCCCCATTTCCTCCCAATCAGCTGGGACTCGGGAGGCAGAGAATAGATGGGGGCGGGGCCAGTGAGAGGTGGTATTTACTGGTTCTCCGAACTACTCAAAATTTCCGCTGCCGGTTCTCCAGAACTGGTCAGAACCTGCTGAAACCCACCTCTGACTCAGTCATGTTAGTTTCTTGCAGGAAAAACAAGCCTTTTGACATCTTGAAGAATACCAAATTTATTACTGCATAAGTATCCTACACAATACTCTACTTCAGCAGTTCTCAACCTGTGGGTCGTGACCCCTTTGGGGGTTGAACGACCCTTTCACAGGGGTTGCCTAAGCGTGCGCTAGCCTGCCATCTTGGTGCTACACCCCCTTTGTCACCTCATCGTGCATGGGGAGGGGGTGGGGCAGGTGTGGGGCAGGGGTCGCGGCGGCGGGGCGGGGGTCGCGGCATTAGGAAGGTTGAGAACCACTGCTCTACTTGATGAAATTAAAGCACTGCCAAGCACTTTTGTTATGAAATAAACTGCCTAAAATATTATAAATGACCAAACAATGTAATTTGAATACGACAGAAATCACAAGGAATCCTATTTTGAATTGATCTGCTTCTGGATGATATGCCCAACCTATTTCTTTTTATTTCTTTATGTCTGAATGATAGCTAGATTATAGACTGGAGTGTTTTAGTGAATTATAGGATTGTTTTACAATCATCAACAATGTTTTTATCCTAATTGTTTATAATAAGAATAAAAAGATCTATCTATCTATCTATCTATCTATCTATCTATCTATCTATCTATCTATCTATCTATCTATCTATCTATCTATCTATCTATCATCTATCTATCATCTATCTTTCTTTCTTTTCTTCTATCTTCTATCTAGCTATCTATCTATCTATCTATCTATCTATCTATCTATCTATCTATCTATCTATCTATCTATCTATCATCTTTTCTTTCTTTCTTATCAATCCATCCACTCCCCCACTCCATCCTTTTCTGTAGCTACTGTATTAGAATCTGTGGAATGTAGTAGCTCAGCTACACCAGGTCATGGAAGGAATTATTTTTGCCACTGAGGAAACAATGTCCATTTGACTTTGCTCCAGGCTGCTCATTCAGTTTGATGGGCTTCTTCAGAAAAATATACAGATCCCACACCTTTAGAGCAGTGTTTCTCAATCCTGGCAACTTGAAGGTGTGTGGACTTCAGCTCCTAAAATTCCCCAACCAACATGGCTGGCTAGGGAATTCTAGGAATTGAAATTCACGTATCTTAAACTTCCCAAAATTGAGACTCACTGCTCTAGAGCCTACCCTTGCCTGTGTGTGTTTAGCATGTACATTAATGGTTATCAGGGGTGGGTTCTGGTTTCCTTTGCTGCCGGTTCGCTCAGTGTTGCGCCACGCGGGTACGCGCACGCTTCGTGCATGCGCACGCTTCGTGCATGCGCACGCTTCGTGCATGCGCACGCTTCGTGCATGCGCAGTGCTTTAAAAAGCTGCGCATGCGCAGAAGCAAAAAACAAAATGGCGGCGCCTATGGCTCCGCCGAAAGAACCAGTTCGGGGGCGTGGCAGGCGTGGGTCGCTGCTGGTTCTAGCGACCCAGGCCGCCAAGTTACTACCGGTTCTATAGAACCGGTCTGAACCGGGAGGAACCCACCTCTGATGGTTATGTACAGTATGTGTGTGTTTGAGGGAGTGAGAAACAGCATGCAAATCCAAGGTCTGAGTTTTCTTAAAGTGTTCACTTTGCACAAAGAACCAGTGTTCAGAGGCTTGTACCTGGCCAGGTTCAAATCTTTTTCAGGCCTTTTGCTAGGATGTCCATTACTGTGAGGACTTGATTTTGTAATAGGAAAAAAGGAGCTTAGATGAAATTATAATTTCTTAAAGTACTGCATGTATTTTGAGCAGTCGTGCCAAAAAGAAATAACCATTTGTTCCAAAAGCTCGGAGCTCTTCCCAGAAATCTACCACATCACTCCATTAAATGCATGCCACGTGATGTTTCTTAACCTAAATTCTTGCCTTCGAGCAGGTACAAAATATTCCAAAGAGCATTAAAGAGGAATGGTTTTAAAGAAAGGATAACATTAAGCATCTCCTTCACTTCCAGAAAGAGTGCCATCTCTATTCTCCACCTCTACTGTCAATTAGGAAAGGGAGCATTCAATTGCGATAGATTAAAATATGTGTGATAATTTTAATAGATTAAAATATGTGTGATAATTTTAACACTGCAGACAGCTGACTCCTCTGTGAAACTTGGAATGATAGAGGTCCACTATCAATAATGAGATATGTTAAATTAGCAATATATGCCCAGATTTGTTCTCCATGGATGGCCATTGAAATCTAATCTTGCTTCTGTTATACAGGTAGTCCTCAACTTACAACCACAATTGAGCCCAAAATTTCTGTTGCTAAGTGAGACAGTTTTTAAGTGAATTTTGTCTCATTTTACGAGCTTTCTTGCCACGTTTGTTAAACAAATCTCTGCAATTGTTAAGTTAATAACACAGTTGTTAAGTAAGTCCAGCTTCCCCATCAACTTTCTTGTCAGAACGTCGCAAAAAGTGATCACATGACCCTGGGACATTGCAAATAAGAACCAGTTGCCAAATTTTGATTATGTGCCCATGGGGATGTTGCAACGATCGTAAGTGTGAAAAATGGTCACATGTTCTTTTTGTTTTATTTCAGCAAAAAGTCCATAAGGGGTTTCCAGTTACTGACAACTGTAATTGTTGTCTTTCCTCTGGTCAAGTAAGTTAATTTTGCCGTCTCTGCAAATTGTGTCATCTTCACCAACCATTCCTCTGTTGTGGGTATCTCAGCATCTTTCTATCTTTGTGCATATAATGTAATTGGAGGGAGGGAAACAAACCACCAATTGCTTTCTTTAGCCTATCAGTTCAACATCTGTTGCCAGATGCATTCCTGTGATAGACTAGAAATTGGCAATGAGGTGGTTGCAATATGTGCCCGCTCACGGAGTGGGAAACAGCACTTTAATGTGCTTTGAAGCAGAGTCCTGAAACTACTGCTTTGACATTCCCCCTGGATGCATTATCTTCAGAGCGACAGGCACTTTGGATATCAGCATTGATTTTCTCTGTACAGAAGTCCCTATTATTAACAGTGTGATTGTAATAATAATAATTAAAAAAAAACTTTCTCCAGTGTGATGGCCACACTGGAGAAAGTTTTCCTAGAACAGCTTTTCCCAAATGGATGTCCTCCAAATATATTGGGATTACAGATCTCAGAATTTTCAGCCAGGGTTGCCTAACTATTTTGGGAACTGTAGTCTCAATACAGCTGGAGGATAGCCAGTTTGGAAAAGGGAGAATGTTAAGGATCAAAGGTCACTTAAGAGCAGCTGGTGATGGGGCAACCACAAATAGGCCATTAGTGTTGACATTGCTCCAAAATATCCTTCCTTTTTGCTTTTAGATGCATTTTACAAGCAGCTGGAGATTATCATACTTAAATATCTCTCTCTCTTTCTCTCTCTCACACACACACACACACAAACACACAAACACACACACACACACACACACACACACTTCCCCCCTCAAATAATTGTCTACCCTTAAGTAATAGTATTTAATCCAGCCAGTAGACCGAGCTCTATTTTATTACAGAAGGTACAATACAATACAATATTCTTTATTGGCCAAGTGTGATTGGACACACAAGGAATTTGTCTCCGGTGCAGAAGCTCTCAGTGAACATATAAACAACAAAATAATACAATCATAAGATACCAATAGTAGAAGGTAATAGGAAAGATGAGAAGGATAATAGTAATACAGCCCTACTCCAAGAATGAATATCCTTAGACATAGGACAGTGCTGTGGGAATTAGGTGTTCAGCAGAGTGATGCAGAAGGTATGAGTTTAAAATGCCATTATTTATTTTATGTATTACTTAAATAGATTTATATGGTCACGCACCTCGCACACAGTGACTCCAGGTGGCGTACAACATTAAACAACACTTTACTCAAGTATTAGAGCTGGAAAACAGATTTGTATGCCAGGAATATAGAAGCACTTGTAAATCATGCAGTGCTGTTGCGGATATAGAAAAATTGTATCACTTGTTTTGTTTATAACAGTATGATGTAAGAGCTACTGTTAACAAAATCAGTAAGCACCCATGAGACCATTGGATTTAAGATCTAAAATTTCCTAGCCATTCCACTCAAACAGCTTCTATTATCTGAAAGCTTCATAATCTTCCTCAACAGTCTCTGGTGAATACTGCTAACCACAGGAATTTGTGATAGGACAGTTGTAATTACTGAATTATAATTAATGACTGAAAGAATAAGCTATGTGAATTTATAGTGAGCTGGACATTTTGAGGTTTGGTTTGGTTTAGGTTTGGTTTGATGCTATTTAATGAGTGATGCTGTTTGTTTAAAAAAAAAAGCATTTACAGCCTTTGTTATACATTTTGTTTATTTGTCCTCATGATGGAACTGATCCTATCTTGGGAACTTTTTGTTGCTTGGAATTCTACAAATTATATACTTTGCTAACACATGAAAATATGATGAAGCTGGTTTGTCCCTAAGCTCAAGTACAAAAGAAAGCCTCAAATTTGCAGAACTATCCAGTTAGGGAGGCTGTGAGGTGCAGAGAAATAATGTTTGTGAGTTGGAAGTTTTGTACTCATAGTTTGCAACTTTAGCTACAATCAATATATGCCAACCTTTCCTCTGGGAATTCAAGGTGTCATATAAATATTTCCTTTAGTTTTATCCCTTGTGAGGTAGACCAGGATGAGAGATGGGCCCTAAGTCACCCAATGTGTTTCCATGACTGAGTGAATTTGAACCTGGGTCTCTTTCCAGTCCTAGTTGTGAGATATGAGACCCAATTATTTTAATACTCACAATACAGAGACAGATCTGGTTCACAATTCAAAGTTTTATTTCAAAGAAAAAGCGTTTGCAAAGGCGGCCTCCAAGTCTCTTCCCAAGTGGATTGAGTACAAGGAGAGCAAAGTACATTCTACAATCCATACATTTTATACCTTCTACACAATGCACGCCACGCCTAAGAGGCCCTCCCCACACCCCTTTATTCTTTTAAGTCACTTCTTAGGTTATTCTATACTCTAAAGGGTCAGCATGACAAAATCTCCATAGTAACAGATACCTTATCTTGCCCACTGGTAGCTTCATCCTGGGCAGATGTTCCTATCTAACTGAATGTGGCCTTGCCTTGGGCGTGGGTGTAAATTTGTAACAAGTCATCCTATATTGTTTTACTGTTTTACTGTTTTACTGAATACATCCTGGGTTAGTTTGTAACAATAAAAAAGTATTATAGATTATGTTTATAGTATATAAAGTATATAAAGCTCATTAGTACATTAAATACCTTTATAAAAGAGTAACTTATTATTCATTTCCTTCATAGTGCAATATCATAATCAGCCACCATCTTAATCTGTGACTTTATACCATTTCCCAAACTGATGTCCTCCAAATATATTGGTCTGCAACACCAACTGTACCCCAAAAAAAGCAATAGTCAACACAGTTAGGAACAACTAACGGAGGAAGAACCATGTCTTCACTTCTCTACAGTCCTCGTAAGTATTTTCTGGAATCTCTGAGAAGCTACTGTTACTGGCAAGCCGTCCACAGTGGGCCTCCATAATTCAGGCCCACACTTGAATTCAGTCCTTGTAGCCATTACAAGTGCCTACTTGCTTTCTGATCTCTCTCTGAGCCCAAGGGTTACAGTTATGTTGCTACCATCTCATCTCATCCCAACCATACCATAAATCCTTTAAAATAAATAAGCAAATACCAGACACTGCCTTAAGTCTTCCTTAGTTGTTCCAACTTTAAAGTAGGATGTTTCCTCATAACTAGGCCATAGACAATACCAATTTTATCATAAGTACAATCTGACATGGTTTATTGATGTTTCAGTAGAGTTAGACGAACCCTGAGCATTTATTGAGTACTTTCAGCTGGTATAGGCATCCCACTCTCTTCTCTCCTCCCTGGCCTCTGCTCTCTGCTCTCCAAAACTATTTTCTCCTCCATACACCAGGCTTTGAAGAGGAATCATATATAACAGTAACAGAGTTGGAAGGGACCTTGGAGGTCATCTAGTCCAACCCCCTGCTCACGCAGGAGACCTATACTAGGGATTCGAACTGTTGACCTTTCTGACTGACAAGCTCAGTGTCTTAGCCACTGAGCCACCCAACTAATAACTGACAGGTGCAGAATATGATGTAAAGAGGCTGTTATGATGCTATCCACATACATACATATCTGCCAGCTTTTAAGTTCTACTAATTTTTTATTTAAAAAAAATGGGTTTACAGCTGTTGTTGAAGAACACTAGATAAGCCCAGCTTGACAGGGGTTGCAGGATTCACAGTGTGTGGTAGGAGGGAGACTCCCGCAATACCATGGAACCCCACCATCATGTGCCTATTGGCTGTAATATCTAACAGGGCTGTGAGAGGTGGCAGGAGAAAGGAGGAACTGACTCTGATGTACCCCTGGAATCAGAAACTTGAGGACATTGAAGAAGCTAAGTAGCACCTCCCGTTCAAACTGCTGCTGAGGACTTGTGGATGGCACAGAGTATGTTTCAACAGATGGCTGAATCTGCAGATTTGCTATTTGCTCAAACTCATTAAGCAAATGTGATGAAAAGAAAACATCAGCCTCCTTCTGAGTCAGTCACAGCAGCAGAATATGAGTGTCTGCAAACTTGGGACCTGCTGAGCTTAAAAATTGCTCTGGGGTTGGAGGAGAAGGTTGAGGAGACAACAGATGCCAGAGGTCAACAGAGAGAAGCTTACAGAGAAAGTGCTTATTAGGACTATATATATTAACTCTTCCACCCTCCTGTACTACTTGTTTGGGACTTAGCTCTTCTCCGGCAGAGAAGAGAGCTGGTTCCTCAAGCAAGAAACTTTTCCTCAGAGGGGAGGAAGGGGCCAGAGACTTCTCAAGTAAAGAGTTGCTTCTATGCCCAAAGCTGATGCTGAAATGATTATTGAGATTGCTGGTGTGAGACCAGAAGGAAAAGCCTCAAACTGTTGCTGTGAGACCTCTTGACTTCCTTGGATGGACTCTGAATGTTACTTTTTGGTTTGGACTACTGAAGCTCTAAAAAGTCCCCCCCCATCAACTCTTGTCCCTGAACGCTCAAGTGACTGAAGGGAGTAAACTGTTGTGTTCCGACTTAACAAGCAGGTATTTGCATACCCGCCGCTGATTGGGTTAAATCAGTGGCGGGGAGTTTGAAGCGTTGTCACTGGCCAAGCTGGCTGAGGGGAGCTCCATAAAGGCGGCTTCCCTGCCGCCAGCCACCAGTCTGCTGTAGTTAGTGCTAACCGTTATTAAAGTGCTGAACGGGTCTTTTCGTCTTGGCTGTTATTCCCGCGCCTATCTAACACTGGCGACGAAGGCAGTGGGAGAAGACGACTGAACAAAGGCACCTCGTGGCATCCATCGGCCATCTTAGCAAGTTCCGACCTGCACCGGCCAAACAACAGGATGGCACAACAGCACTCTCCAGCACCAGCATTCTTCAATCCACAAACAGAAGAATGGCGCACATATATGTCCAGATTTCGCATGATCTTGGAAGCCAAAAATT
>QLTV01020729.1:400150-427701 GCA_003457575.1 Thermophis baileyi
TAGAAAGGTTGAGAACCACTGCAAATGATGAACAGTTTTTTTTCCCTAGGGCAAAGTCATTCATTTGTACTACATTATTTATATTATACACTGAATAGATTAGGAATATCATTTGTGAAGGTATATGAAATTTCACTCTTTTCATATTATTTGTTTTTGCATTTTATGGCCTGAGTGAACAGTGCTAGGCTAGTTTTTATAGTGCTGCTCTTTATATGGGAAAGGAACCTCCTTCTCCTCCTCCTCCTTTTTTCTCTCTTGTATGTATAGATGAGCAAGACCAGGGCTAAGGGGAGTAGAGCTTAGATGATAGGATAAACAAAAAATGTGTGAAAAAACAACAATAATGACAGGTCACACCCTTTTTTTTCCAGCTACAGTAAACATTAATTGGAGATGTGATTTGTACTGTACTTCCCCAACCTGGTATTTTTCATATTTCTTATAATGACAATTCTCAGAATTTCCAGAATGGATGGCATTTGTTTGAGCAAGACTGTTATACACAGTAGTCTAATTCACACCATACTCTAAGCAGTTGTTTGTTTAACCAGCATTTATAGGGTAAACCCCTCTTTGCAGAGTTTACACTTTGCACTGAGCCATTTTACAAACCACAATAGATGATTTCACATATCATGTGAATTATTCTCTGCTGCACCATGGTTTATTGAAACCACAATTGTCTGGATTTGCATAGCACAAGAGGCAACCCACATTATGGCTTAATGTGTGAACTTGGTCAGTGTGTTAGACTGGGACTTAATTTATCTGGAAGTACTCTATGGAGCAGGGGTCTCCAACCTTGGCAACTTTAAGACTTGTGGCTGAGGAACTCTGGGAATTGAAGTCCACAAGTCTTAAAGTTGCCAAGGTTGGAGACCCCTGCTATGGAGGATAGGTCTGAGGTTAAAAGGTTAAAAGTAAATAATAAAATAACTGTTCCTTCTGATCTTCCTCATTTCAGTGGCCCTGAATTTTCAAACGGCTGGTACAGAGATGGACTTGTATGATGGACTTTTTAGTCAAAATGGCCACTGCGGTTATGTGTTGAAGCCAAGTTTCATGAGGGATAGAGAGACAGCCTTCAGCCCTGAGGACCCCCAAAGCAGGGGTGAAGGTAACCCCTTGAGCTTAATGGTTAAGGTACTGTACGTGTCTGTACCCACACTTTAACTTTAAAGATTTGGGGGAGGTTAAAAAAATATGTATCTTCCTTATACTCAGCCAGGCCAATGATCATAGAGTTCCACCCATTCCCAGGTTCTTAAAATTATATTTATACATATTTGTTGCTATACCTTTATGGTTCAGTAAAGTCCACAACAACCAATAAAAACAATAATTATATTTTAAAAGAATTTCCCCTTAATTTTCCCCTGTATATTGGCAATTTCTATTGGAATGTCCTTTCTTTTACACCAGAAAGTCTACATACTGTATGAGGAAATTAACTAAGGAAGTAAATTTGGGGAGAGCTGCATTTATGTTGCCTGAAATGGGGGGGGGGGATAAGTGACACATGGCAAAAGGCAAAAATGAAAACAGTACCTAAAGGGAAGAGTACCTTTTTCTCCACCTTTCCTTTTCTTATTACTGCTGCCACCCTACTCTTCTCCTCTCCCTCCAATCAAACCAGTCATTTACTTTTGTTTGTTTACAATTCACATCTCCTCTTTCTGGAGCGCAGGTTCAGTTTGCCAGCCACATAAAAGAATAGATGCAACGAAGGAGCTCTCCAAGAGTAATGGCTAGACTCGAGTATCTTCTAGCATAAGGGTCCCCAATCCCCAGGATGTGGAACAGTGCTGGTTAGGATGTCTATGGAGATTCTCAGTCATCCAGGTCATGATTGTCCCAAAGGTTCTTTTTCAAGAGGCAACTGGACTTTCTGGTTTTTCTTTGAAGATGTTTCACTTCTCATCCAAGAAGCTTTTTCAGCTCTGACTAGATGGTGGGGAATGGAAGGATTTATACTCCTTGCACAGCTGGACTTTTGCATTCTTTGAGCCAGTAGTTAAGGTCACCTGGAGGTTTATCTGTGTCATCAGGGTCACCTGAGTGGTGCAAAGGGTTGTGGAGCCTTCTTGACTGTTGAAAGGACTTGTAGATTGGAGATAGATGATGTCATATCCCTCCCCCTCTGTTGAGAGAGGGCTGTTCAATTTTGATGTAGATGGCCTCTTTGGCCCCTCTTTCAAACCAGCGGTCCTCCCTGTCCAAAATGTGGACTTTGCTGTCTTCAAACGAGTGGCCTGTGTCTTTTAAATGCAGACAGACTGCTGAATCTAGTCCTGATGTGTTTGTTCTCCTATGTTGTCCATACACTTATGAAGTGGTTGTTTTGTTTCCCCAATGTACAGATCTGCACATGGCTCGCTGCATTGTACTGCATATACCACATTGCTCAGTTTTTGTCTGGGTGTTTTATCTTTGGGGTGGACAAGCTTCTGCCTTAGTGTATTCTTGGGTTTGAAGTATGCACATATGTTATGTTGGTTGAAGATCCTCCTGAGCTTTTCCAATATGCCTGCAACGTACGGAATAACAATGTTGCTTTGTTTTCTTCATTATCTGTTATGGAGGAGCTCCTATAGGTCTTTTTTGAGATTTAATGAAGGCCCACTTGGGATAGCCACACGTTCTGAGGGCTTCCTTGATGTGTTTTTATTCTTTTTCTTTCCCATCTTTGCTGGTAGGCAGGCCTTCAGCTCAGTGGTGTAGGTTCTGATGACGCCAATTTTGTGCTCCAGTGGGTGGTGGGAATCAAAATGTAAATATTGATTTGAGTGGGTGAGTTTTCTATAAACTTCAATGTTAAGGCTTCTGTCTTCCTTAATGTGTACCGCACAGTCCAGGAAAGCTAGACTATTTTCCTTAACATCTTCCCGTGTGAATTTGATGTATCTGTCTACAGAGGTGATATGTTTGGTGAACGTTTCCAATTTCTGTGTTTTGATCTTGACCCAAGTATTGTCCACATACCTATACCAGTGAGTGGGTGGAATTCCTGTGAAGAAGTCTAAGGTTTTGGTTTTTACCTCTTCCACGTAGAGATTGGCCACAATGGGGGACACAGGTGAACCCATGGCATAACTATGTTTCTATCTGTAGAAACCTTCATTGTAGATGGTAGGTAGTAGTCAAGCAGAGGTCCAGCATGGCACATTTGTGGTCTGGGCTGAGACTGGTTCTGTCACCTAAGGTGCTGTCTTGTAGCAGTCATTTTTTCACTACCATGACAGCTTCAGTAGTTGGAATGCAGGTGAAGTCCACCAGTCAGAGCTGAAGAAGCTTCTTGGATGAAAAGCAAAATGTCTTCAAAGAAAAACCAGAAAGTCCAGTTGCCTCTTGAAAAAGCACCTTTGGGACAACCAGTTAGGACCTAGGTCTCACAAGCAGCAAGCCAGCGAAGCTTTATCTGCCCATGCAAAGGATCTAGGTTGTATGCGAAACCATCCCCTCCCAGTTCGTGGAAGACAATTTTTTCTTCCAAAACTGGTCCATGGTGCCAGAAAGATTGGGCACCGCTGATCTAGCAGACCCTCCAGCTTCTGTACTCAAAGGAAACGCTGGTGGAGACCTTTGAGAGCATTTGCCAGAGCAATGGCTGGCTCAGCCACATCAGTGCCAATGCAAAAGTGGCACTTCTAGGGTCAACTGGCAGCTGGGGACAAAAGAAGTCTTGGTGATTCTAGGACTCCTGATGAGTTGCTCTCTGTGTTGAGCAGCATGTTGCAAGTTTTAGCAGTTGGTACTTTGCAAGTTCTGCCTTGTAGCTTTGACATGAGTTTCAAGATCATGCAATCTTCTCTTTCAGATCATTAGTGGGCAGCAGCTGCCCAAGATTCCCAACAGCAAAGAAGGCTCCATTGTGGATCCATTCGTGCGAGTGGAGATTCATGGGATCCCTTCTGACAGTGCCAAGCAGGAAACCAGATATATTGACAACAATGGTGAGCCAGTCTTACTGTAAAGATGAAGGAAGTTGGGCTTTAAATCTTACACATTTTCCTTATTTTTATTTCATTTCATTCAATTCATATAGCTGCCCACCTCACAAATGTGACTCTGGGCAGTTCACAAGCAAGCAGCGCCTGAGAACAACTTCTTATCACCTTCTCAGCTTGAGGTTCTCACAACAACTCTTCACACCTGTGGATTGGTTCGCCTCAGACTGGACAGAGGGGAGGGGTTTCTACAATGTTTAACCTAACGATTTTGAGCGGGAACCTCAGATCCTGCCTATTCCTCTTGCTATCATTATCTCCCAAAAAAGTTCCTTTTGAAATGCTGCCTGTTTCAAGAGTTCTGCTTTCTTGAGGGGATAGAAGAGGCAAGTCCTTACAATGAGTCTCAGCAACTTTAAGATGTGGAGTTGCTGATTCTAAGAGTTGAAGTCCACACATTTTAAAGTTGTTGAGATTGAGAAACACTGGTCTAAGGGAAAGTTAAAAGAGACATTGAAATACCATTTAGTGATGGCATCTCCCCTTTATTTCAAAATTCTTAAACAGGTTTTAACCCACAGTGGGGTGAGTCCTTTCGGTTCTACGTGTGGGTCCCAGAACTGGCCCTTCTACGTTTTGTGGTGGAAGATTATGACAAGGCATCTCGGAATGACTTTGTGGGGCAGTATACACTACCTCTCACCAGTGTCAGAGCAGGTATGGGACTCCATATTACACTAGTCAAGAGGTGGAGTTACCTCACACCAAGTCCTGGGGATAAAAATAATAATGGTCCTTGTGACAAATGAGTTGGGGGAAATCATTTGCAACCACATTGGATATTCCTTTTCCAAGAGTACCACAGTATAAGTTAATTATAATAGGCTATGACCATCTGGCTGAATCTCCTGTCAAAATCTTATCTGTACTGCTGGGAATTTGTTAGGTCTTCTACCAAGGATGTCCTCCTTTCAGCCCAGCTCTAGCAAAAAAAGAAAAGAAAATGTGCTTTGAATCTTTCTTCAGGTGACATCAATGAGCTATATCATACATTTCCAAATTTACGGTTCTACGATCGTTTATTTGGCAGCAACTAGCACAGTGTTGGCGAACCTTTTCGGCACTGAGTGCCAAAACGGGAGCGTGTGCGCGCACGCGGTGGAGTGCCGGAAACCGGAAGAGCAGCTCCATGGCGCACATGACCACCCCAGGAAGCTGAGCTTCTGGTTTCTGGTGTGCGCATACACGCTGTCTAGCTGGTCTTTGCGCACGCATGCACACCAGAAACTGGAAGACCAGGTGACCAGTGTGCATGCGCACGCCGGAAACCGGAAGCTCAGTTTCCTGGTGCGTGCATGCGCGCCAGGGAGCTGCTCTTCTGGTTTCCAGTGCTCCCCCGCACGCGTTCCCGTTTCGGCACTTGGTGCCAAAAAGATTCTCCTACACTGATCTACACCCACATTTCTTTACTACCCATACATGCAACTCTACATTTGCTCTACATTTGCTACATTTGCCATGCAGCTGGTCTTTGTGCGTGCAGGCATGCCAGAAACCGGAAGACCAGGTGACCGGTGCACATGCGCATGCTGGAAACTGGAAGCTCAGCTTCCTGGCGTGCACATGCATGTTGGGGAGCTGCTCTTCCGGTTTCTGGCGCTCCCGTGCGTGCGAAGACCAGCTGGCTGGCGCGCATGTGCGTGCCAGAACCCGGAAGAGCAACAGGTGACGGCTGGTGTACCCGGAGAGATGGTTCTGCATGCCACTTCCGGCACGTATGCCATAGGTTCGCCATCATGGAACTAACATATCAATATACTATACAAACCATTAATGAGCCTTCATTAAAATGTGTGTACAATAATGTACTAAGTTCATTTTTAGTTCAAACATATTTTTTTCACAAGTTCACTTTATACCACAAAATGTCTAAAAGTAACTTGCAGTGTAGAAAAACAAAGATATAGAGACATGGACATGGATGGATCAACCTTCAGAAGTTCCCTGACTCTACTTTGTCCTCATTATTTGAATTAATTTTTGCAAGTATTGCTTAGATGGGATTTTTATCTATGTCTGTTACTGTAGCAAAGCCAAACAACAAAATTTTGTGGAAGAAAAAGAGATCACGTTGTCCTGTCTTGTGAATAAGAAACTAATATTGTTCATGTATAGCCATAGAGTCACCACACCTTGGAGTGGTGCGGTGGCCTAGAAGTAGAGCTCTCGCCTCACAATCAGGAGGCTGTGAGTTCAATCCTAGGTAGAGGCAGATATTTCTCTCTCTGGGCACACTGAGAATATATCTGCTGAACAAATCTCCGCATTTGTGACAGGAAGGGCATCCGGCCATTAAAACACTCTGCTAGCTACATTCAGTTGTCCAGACTCCACCCTCCAAGGGATTATGAGGTCATTAAAAGAAGATGATGATAGCTAAAGAGTCACCTTGGGTCAAACAAAGAAGATGGAGGAACATGGAATGTTTCAAAACTATCTGAAGGATCAGAGCTCGAAATCTGGTCCAGTTCAGGCAGGAATCAACAACTAAAAAAAGGTGTTTCTAACGATAAGCATCCTTCTGAACTTCCTTCTTGCTATTTACAAGGGACAATCCAGTGTTTAAAGTAAAACTGCAAGCTATGTATGCAAATACTTTGGCATCTTGCTTTGCTGCTATTTCTTATCTCTAAAGGCTGAGGTAGCAAGGGTGGGAGAGAGCTATTGGCCAATAAGAGGAGGCAGTTCTGAATGAAACAACCAATGGGATTCCATTCAGGGCTGGTCTTATGAATCCAAGTGTCCAGCGCTGGCAGATGGGAAGTGTTGCGAAATATGCAGTTAGAAGAGCTCTGAGTCTTCCAATGCGTCCTATGCAGAGGTGGGTTCCTCCCGGTTCGGACCGGTTCTATAGAACCGGTAGTAACTTGGTGACCTGGGTTGCTAGAACCGGCAGCGACCCAGGCCTGCCACGCCCCCGACCCGGTTCTTTCGGCGGCGCCATAGGTCCCGCCATTTTGTTTTTTGCTTCTGTGCATGCGCAGAAGCTTTTTTTAAGCACTGCGTGCGCACGTCACTGAGCGAACCGGCAGCGAAGAAAAGCAGAACCCACCCCTGGTCCTATGTTCTCTTAGTTAGCTTCTCCTGCAGACGGAGAAGACAGAAAAAGAAATTGGCTTTGTCCTGCTTAAAATAAGCCTCTCTTTTTTTTTGCACCTTCTTTTCCCATACAGGATACCGCCACATCCATCTTCTTTCGAAGGACGGCACTGGGATCTCACCAGCATCACTCTTTGTCCACATTCAGATACAGGAGTTGGCAATTGAGAACGATTAAATCGCATTTCTGCATCACACAATGCAACTCCTCCTTCTCTGCCCCCTTTGGTTTGGAGAATGAGGGTGAATGAAGGAGACAAGAATCAAGATGGTGTTTTTTTTTTAATCACCCTATCTGCCAATCATCTCTTACTTCTATGCAGAATGGGATATGGACACAAACATTGTTTTCCACTAGTATATATTTTTTTTAAAAGAATACCAATTGTATTATTTTGCTTGTTTATTTATTTTTATGACTGTGACTTGCTCAGGTCTCACCTTATAATCTACCTCTGCCTTGTAAGGAATCCAGCCTACCCTGACAGAGCAAAATTCTTTTAATGTTTTCTATAATCGTGGACTTACCAGAAGAGCTTTGTTAAAGTACTATTCACCAGGCCTTGAGCCAGCAGAAATGTATGCTGGCTTAAACTGTGCTGCTTTTATTGCTGATCGGTATTCTGCAACAGTAAAAGGAGGCTGATGAAAGCTTTATCCTATTGTGGGCCAAGTCTAAGAAAAGAATTGATGTATCTTTTTTTTTTCCTAGTCTGGTTTCCCTTACAGGTTCCAGTAGGAAAACAGTCACTAATCACTCTCCCTTATATAGGTCAGAACTGGGTGACCGAAGGAAGGTGCTTAAAATGATGAATTAGCCACCTGTCAGACAGGGAGGGATATGTGGCATGAAGCAGAAGGAAGGGCCTCTAATCTTCCTGTTTGGTACAACTCTTTCTCTTCAACTGTGACATGGCAAGCAAGCTTTTTTAAAAAACAAGACTACTACATTGTAGAAAGAGTACAAAACCTCTGTCCAAACATAATGTGGCTGAGATGTATAGAAAGGAAAGAAGATGACCTTGACAGAATCATTAGCCAGGCAAAAGAAGCTGAAACATTTTTTTAAGCCTTGGGAAAGAAGAGCAGATGCTCCCTAATCACTGGATTATAAGAAGAAGAAAAAAAAAGGTGGGGGGTACAACACCGTCAAACTTGCAAGATTGATGTCAACCCCACTAAGTAAAACCAGAGAATGAGATCAAAACTCTATAGGAAGACTAGAACTATCTTTATTGAGATTGGCTGGACAGGTAGTCCTTGCTTATCGATCACTTCTTTGGCAACTATGCAAAGTTACGACAGCGCTGAAAGAGAAGACTTCCAACTAACTAGTTCCTATAAAATGCAGCTTTTGCAGTGTCTCCATGGTCGTGATTCAGGCATTTGGCAACCGGCAAGCATTTAAGCATTTACAATGGTCACAGCATCCTATGGTCAAGTGATCAACATTTCCACCCTTCGCAAACCAGCTGCCAACAATTCTCTCTCCCTCTCCCTCCCCCTCCCTTTCTCTCCCTCTCTCTCTCCCATATGTATGATTAGGGGCTTGTCAAGATCCCATTGGATCCCTTCCAATTCATGAGAGAGAAACTTTTTTGAGTTAGGATGCCCTTGCTAAAATCTTTAAGATATGTGTGAACCTGACGTGTAACGCTGTGATCTGTATTTTCCACATGGAAGCAGTTCATGTTTAAATGGATGTCATCAAGCATTATAAATATATGAATTTGGGTGACTTCACTTTCAGGCAAGAAATAACAGGAACATACTTCACTGGTTTGGTTTTTTTTAAGAACCTTCATCAAGAGGTTGGAGGACCAGAATAACAATTGGAAGGGACCTTGGAGGTCTTCTAGTCCAACCCCCTGCTCAAGCAGGGAGCCACCATTTCAGATCAATTTCTTTTCTGAGATCAGTGGAGTAGACTTTCTTTCTAGCATTTGTTACCAAGAAACTTTTGACAGCCAGGTGTAATCTTCTATTAGTTTTATAAAAGAAACCAATGAGCTAGGATCAAATTGGGAATAGTTTTCTGAAATTCTAGCAAAAGATGTTTATGGATAGATTTATTTTTTCTATGGCTCCTCTAGAATTTTCTTAGAACAAAATATTTGGGAACATTACAAAATGTTGAAATCTCTCTTTTTTGGTACATTGAAGCTGCTCACCAGCCATCAATTATTTCAGCATTTTACATTATATTGAGAGATAGCTTCTCTCATGTAGGGTATTTATTGGAAATAGAGATTAGCAGCTGGAATGCCAGTTCCAGAATCTAAAGAAACAAAATTGATAAGCTAACGAAGAGGGAAATTGCATGCTGTCTTTAGATTGAGTAGCATGCCATTAGAATTTCATTTGAACCTGTTGAACCTACTTTAATCAGGACCAATTTAGCCCTGAAGATCTATTTCAAAGCTACCTTTCCTGGTTACAGCTTGCTCATGTGCCATGGACACCATATCCATGCTTTGCTCTCTAGCTCACCTAAACAATCCAATATGTTTGGCTTTCAACATGGTTGTGCTTAATGTGATATCTAACGTAACTGCAGTGTGTGCAAAACTCCCTTGAATGCCATTGTCTCTCAAGTACGGCTTTCTTTGTAAGAATCTATAAAAATTGTTTATCCAAATAAATATATTACTTAAGAGAATTGTTCAAATTACTTCTAAAGTAGAGGGGTTTTTTAAAAAAAAATTTCAGAATGGATGTTATTGCAATATTTATTAGTATGTGTGTTAGAAAAGAAAGTTAGTCTTTGTCATGCCCCCATTGGAGCCTGAATCTGCAGAGGAATACAAGCCGGAGCTGGAGACTACGGAGATCGAGGGGGCGGCTTCGTTGGCTTCGTAGGAATGTGGGGAGAAGCAGGACGAGGCAGCCCAGGGGCCCTCAGGATTGGGATGGCTTGTTAGCAAGGAGGAACGGGGGCAGGATGACCAAGAGAGGGCAAGCAGTGGAAATGAGGAGCAACGGAGCTCAGGCGATGAGCAAGGACCACCCCCTCCTGATCCCCGAGCACAGAGTGTGAAGGTGGGAACAGCGCAGGCCGACCCAAGGAATTGGGAGGAGTGCCCCACCCCTCTACACAAGGCACACCTGGGGACTGAGCTTTAAAGAGACGCTGTGGGGAGGGGCGTTTGTCGGGAACAAACGCTGAATTTGTAGAGTTTTGTGTGCAGTTGAAGACATTTGGAGTTCGCAGGACTGCTTGCTTCTTCCTTGCTTCGTGGACTCATTTCCCTGTTCCTTTGCTTTGCTGGACTGCGCGCAGCCAGAGGCTGCCGTGTGTGTGTGTCTCTCTGTGTGTCTGTGTGTGTCGTGTGCTTTGCTCTGGGACTTGCCAAGAACGTGGGAGCGTTTGGGGAAATTTGGAGCATTAAAAGAGAGTTTGAACTCTCAGCTGGCTGTGTGGCCTTCATGCCTTGTCCCGGGTCATCACAGTCTTGATGGGTGACACTGATCATAACCTGAGTCTGTGAACCTCACTAACATTAGTTTCATTAGGAATCTATCAACGTAACAAGACAGATTCTGCAGAACCTAAGCTTCCTATTCCCCACTTCAGATACTTTGGTTCCATGAAATATACAGGAAGAAATTTAAAAGGTTAGAGAATATTTATCAACCTCACCTCCTTATGCTTTTGGCTTATTTCCCCAAGTGTGGCAATCCTTCAGCATAAGTGAAGGACCGTAAAAAGAAAAGTCTGGTTGAAAGTCTATTTAATTATGCTGAGATTCGTGTTTCAAACTGAAATCAGAATAGAAACAGAATCACAGAAGTTACTTTTAAAAGTAAGAACAAGTTTTAAAAGTAAGAACATATGAAGAACAGTTACAGGAACTGGGCATGGCTAGTCTAGAGAAGAGAAAGACCAGGGGAGACATGATAGCAGTGTTCCAATATTTGAGGGACTGCCACAGAGAGGAGGGGGTCAAGCTATTTTCCAAGACACCTGAAGGCCAGACAAGGAATAATGGATGGAAACTGATCAAGGAGAGATTCAACCTAGAAATAAGGAGGAACTTTCTGACAGTGAGAACAATCAACCAATGGAACAGCTTGCCTTCGGAAGTTGTGGGAGCTTCATCAATTGAGACTTTCAAGAAGAGATTGGACTGCCATTTGTCAGAAGTGGTGTAGGGTCGCCTGCTTGAGCGGGGGGTTGGACTAGATGACCTATAAGGTCCCTTCCAACTCTGTTAATCATCTGTTAAGTTTCGCGCAAGCAATTTTGGTTAAAAGTGTCAGAAAATAGAGACGTGCAGGGTATCTATTTTGTATGATTCTTTTCTAAAGTAGAGCAGAAAGTTTCATAAAGCCCAATCTTATGCTTATTCACTCAAAGCCGTAATATTTAGTCCCTGGCCCGGGCAGTTTGCATAGGATTATATCTTGTTGCAACATATCTTCCTAGTACAGATGCAAGGTTATGTGATACATTCATGGAAGTATAAGCAAATCAAAGGAAAAGGAGACCTACATATAAGCAACAGGAGCAATCTGGACAAGAAAGAACTATAGACTTCAATGGGGAAGGTACAATTATTTCCTTCTTTTGTTTTGCTACTTTTGTATGCTTGCTTTTGCTGGTATAATTTCGTTTTATTTGGCTGATGAACTGCAGGCAGAATAAAGAAGAAAAATTGAGGGCTGTATATAAAAGGGACAAAGAAACTATTAAGCCTTTTATCCACAAAACAGTTGTTTGCATGTTACTAGAAGAAATAAATACTGCAGCAAAATTTTGTTGATTCTGTGTCTTACAGAAACACACAAGCCTATTTGCTTATCTGAATAGCCACAAAAATTGGCACGTTTTAACTGTCGCATCCACAAACACAGCTTTTATGGCGTGTGATACATGTAAGAACGACTGTATATGGCATTTCAAGCCTAGAAGACAAGGCTTAATGTGGAAGTTTCCTAACTCAGCTTATAATAATTTATTAAATGCAGCTACTATATAATCTTTGCTTGTCTAAAACACCTGACAGGGAATATGCCAGGGGACAGAACTCTTCTTCCTGTCCTTCTAGAAGGCTGAAATGATATTACCAGAAAGGATGAGACCATATTTTGTTGACCATGTAAGACCACTATCAAGAAAGTTGCTCTATTTTACTCTTAATTTTACAGACTTCTTTTTTTCAGAATTTAAGAGTAGAATGGCAACTGTTTTCTGTTTTCCACCTGGAGGCTCTCCCCCGTTCCCAACTCTTAAAACATGTACTAAAATAAAAATGGGCCTGAAAAATAGAACCATCAGGCCACTTTGGAAGGTATTTTGAAAAATCACAAGTGAAACATTGTACCATTGAAACTCAGCTATTTTGCCACCCAATTTTGGTGATGCAATCTCTGGAAACTGGGAGGCAACATGGTAGCCAATTGCTAACCTAAGTACTGCAAAGCAGCAGCTCAATAAATCCTCTAGGACAGGCCGGATGCGTCACACACTGGCCACGCCCACGCCCGGTTTAGCCAAGGGGGAAAGAGGTCCCGATACGTTACGTGACGCCGCTGTGATGATGTGAGTTTGACACCCCTGCTCTAGGAGCTCTCATCAAATGATCTCATTATTTAAGAGCTGAAGCAACTGGATTATTTCCAAAGCTCTAAGACTAAGGTTTCCAAGCACTTGGCAATATCAAAACCTGTCTTCCATCCTTACTCTGTTGCTAGTGTAATTATGATTTAAGTTATCCTTGGTGTTCTTTGAGCTTGGTTGTTTCATTACCTAAACTACCGTGTTTCCCCGAAAATAAGACCCTGTCTTATATTTTTTTGAACCCTGAAATAAGCGCTTGGCCTTATTGCTATGCACTCAAAAGCCCAATTGGGCTTACTATCAGGGGATGTCTTATTTTGGGAGAAAACAGGGTAGGTAACATCATCAGTGTGCTAGTAAGGAGTATATTCTGTGCACATGAAGTTCCATCTGGATGTTCTTTGGATGCATCTGTCATTCGCATTTTGGAGGAACCGTCTGAACAATTTACCAGAAGTATGTTTTATGAAGTATGTGAACTTAAACCAAACTGTCCCATCGCTGAAGGCCTTATGCAGAAACCACCAGAAGTGTTATCATCACCATCATTCTTGCTCTGCTCTGTAAATCAAGGAATTACATGCCATCAATGGAAATAGCTTTTATATAATCACATATTTTACATCCCATGTACAGAGATAAATATAAACAACAAGAGAGCACAGATAGGTGGTAATCGCCCTAGTAGACATCAAGCATCTCAAACCAGACCTCACACACTGCTGGGTAAGAACTTCCACCCACTTCTGGCTCATGGAAACTACAGCCACGCAGTCTTGATGTACAAGACTTGATGTACCTCAGCCATGTGGAGACATTTGAGCCGCACTTTCCTCTAGGTGCTTGGAGGAGGAAATCTCAAGCTGAACATCATGCAGATGGACACTGAGAATACTTGGGTCCTTGCCCACCCCTTTGCTGAGATCCCCTTCTATTTCTTCTTGCTCGGGATGGTGCTTCTGCAAATGTTTTATCACTTGGAACTTCTGCTTTGCCTTGTAACTGCAGAAGCGGCAGAAGAAAGGGTGTTCATTTGTGTGAATGAGATAGTGATGCCGCAGGCCTGCCGCCCACCGGAAACCACGGTAACACACATTGCAGATGTATGGCTTTTCTTCACTATGCTTTTTTAGATGTGTCTTGAGGAGGAACCGAGTCTTGAAGGCCTTCCCACATTGCTCGCAGATGAAAGAACGGGCCTCACGATGTCGTGTCTCCTTGTGAATACGCAGGGCATCGGCACGGTTGGTACAGTACTTACACTCATCACACTGGTATGGCTTGATCCCTACACAGGATACAGGCATAAAAAAAAAAAAAACCCCACCAGAAATGGAGTTGAGACAATATTTTCACGTTATCAAAACAAAACTTTCACTTGGTGGATTTCCATGACAAGAGACCTTAACTCCATTGGACGATGCAGAATACCTCACCCACCCACCCACCCCGCCTGGGGAAGGGAAAGCTCAGAGATCATCATCCAATGCTGCAGCATATAGAAGTAGATGGTAATATCATATGAAAATGAAGTATCCAAGAGCCCAACCCCCAGGCATGCACAATAGCCACTGGAAATATGATAATTCTTAAGTGAGAAATTAAAACAACTTCCCCCTTGCGATTTTTATCCACAAAGCCAGCACTGTCTGATCCCAGGACGCAAACCTACTTCATTTGTGTGAAAACCTACCTGTATGCTTTGTCATGTGGTACTTCAGTTGATTCACCCACTTGCACTTGTAGCCGCATTCCGGGCAAAGATACTTTCGCTCCTCTTTATGGATACGCATATGATACTAAGTAAAGAAAAGAAAGCCAGGCCTCAATGAGACACTAAACTGTTAGCTGTTCACACCAAGTATTATAAACTTGACTGAAACCTTAGGGACTGAATGGACTATGCAGAACTCAGTAGACTTCTAGATATAACTGGTTGGTGGACTTTTGAGTATAAAAATGGAATAATGAAACATATTGAGTTAGTACTGAACAGTAAAGCTATGCAACTTTAACAATGATTTAGAATAGGTGCTTTAGACTTTGCAGAAGGAGAACATTTATCGGCTGTTCCCTCAAGCTTCTTCTCTTAAACTTAGTGGACTCTTTAGAGCGATTGCACTTCTCTTTTTCAGACTTACCTAGAAGCATTAATAAAATAATACTGCTTTAATGAATACCAAACAAATACTATGCTCACACAGGAGCCTAAACACCGCTAAATCATTTTAAAGGTGGCACAGCCCTATCAGACAGTGTGCCATACAACTGGGGGTTTCTGTTTAGTATTACATCATAAAGATGGCTCAAGTTTGTGTTTGTTTGAGGGAAAGAGATACAATCCACCGTGCTCATCATCCAAGGTTTTCACAAAATGTCAATCTGCTCTGCACAAGATAAAACAGATGCAAATACAGAGCTGACTGCCAATTATTGGAGCAGGAATGAATTCTTTAGCATATACATCATAAGACAAGATACAATGGGCAGAAAAGTCAATTAAACAGCGTAACTTAATGAAAAGCCATTCCTCAAAGCGTGGGTTATGGACCAGACTACCAGATCTATTCTCTTCTGCTCCAATGTCTGAAAAATCTGGTCCCTGAGATAACTATTCAACTGACAGAATCTCAACTTTGCCATGGCAATGCAGTTTCCATTTCCTGGGAAATGGATTATACATCTTCCACAACAACCTTCCACTATCCACTCACCAAAGCTGCCCAGAGCTCTCACCTTGAGGCGTGAAGGGTCGGCACAGGCGTACTGGCATTGATGGCATTTGTAAGGTTTCTCCCCAGTATGGATGCGGATGTGCCATGTGATCTTCTGCTTGTTCTTGGTGCTGTATTCACAGTCAGCGCATTTATAGATGCGGGTGCCACCATGACCTTTCATGTGATGGTCATACACCAGCTGATGGTGACAACCAAAGTCACAGAACATGCATTTGAATGGAGGCTCAGCACCTACGGAGGGCTCATGAGCCTCCAAATAGTGGCTCACTAGCTGCTGCCGTTCCTTGGCTGCAAAACTGCAGATGTCACAGCGGTGATTGAAGTGGAGTTTCTTATGCTCTTCCAGCTCCTCCCGAGTGGTCAGAGTCTCTTTACAGGTGGCACATTCCAGATGTGGGTGCTGCTTCTGGATATGGCACTTGAGGGTGGCCTCACTGTGGCAGACAAAGGCACATCGAGGACAGCCATAGGAGATCTTTTCCTCATGCTGTCTCAGTGTGTGTTGCTTCAGGGCCGTTTCTGAGCTGAAGCAAGCTTCGCAGCGGGAGCAGGCAAAATTCAGCTCCCCTTGATGGCAGCTACTGACATGGCGAGTGATGTCGTTCTGGATATAGCCACTGTAGTCGCAGAACGGGCAGAAGTGGGTGGGCTTCTTCTCGTGGACACGCAAATGGTGAATGCGCAGTTTGGAATTGGTGCCAAAAGTCTGGCCGCAAGCGGTACAGGCAATGCGGCCCACCCCGGTGTGCAAGGACTGGTGTGCATCCAAGCGGTAACGCCGGGTGGTGCTGAAATCACAGTAAGGGCACTTGTGAGGCTTCACGCCTTCGTGCTTGATGCGGACGTGCTGGCGGAGGCAGCGCACCTGCTTGCAGGTGAAGTCACACTGCCGGCAGGTCAGCTGAGGCCGCGCTTTGAGATACTTCCGATGGAGCTTGCGGTGGAGTCGCAGAGCTGCAGCAGCCTTGGAGGTAAAAGGGCAGAGTGTACAGCGGAACTCCCCCAGCTTCAGGCAGCCATGCTTTCTGTGGGTCTTCAGAGCTCGTTCCTGGTGGCATGTGAAAGGGCAGGTAGGGCAGGAGAAGTGGCGCCTCTTATGGGTGGTTACTGGAGGTGAAGGTACTACTCCTGCCAGCTCAGAATGCTGGGGCGTTTCCTCACAGCTGATGTGTTCATTTCTTTGTTCGGTTACAACCCCTGGGGATGTGGTGCTGTTAGACCTTTCAAGCAGGCCAGGTTGCGGAGCTTCAGCGTGTCCCTCCGACTGGTGGATCCTAAGTGCCCTCTTAGAACGAAAAGGCTTACAGCATAGGAGACACCAGGACTGCTCCAAGCCACGGCAGCTATCCTCTACATGAGAGCGGATGGTGGATTCTCTTGAACAGAGGAAGGAACAGGACTTACAGTGGAACTTGCCTTGTTCCAGGAAGTATCTCTCTGAGACACAGCTGGCAGCATCTGTCCCAGTCTCTGACAATGGTTCTTCTACCACAGAGTCAGAGTCGTGATGAGATGTCTTGTCCTGAGGGCTGATGGCCAAAGATTGTGCATCAGGAAGTACAGTAGGCATAGATTCGGCATTAACTGGCCTGTGTTCTACTTCCCAGGAAGCTTGTGGCAGGTTGTTTACCTCGGCCTCATCTAGGATTCCTGTACTGTTTGACTTTCTGATTGCTGTTCTTTCCAGAGTCCTCCTGCAGGGCAGCAGAGCAGCAGGCTGCTCTAAGCAAGCTGTTTTTCCACTGTTCTTTTTCATTAGAATTGGACATTTCTTGCGGAGATGAGTATTCAGTCCTCTCTGCTGCTTAAAGATGGCCCCACACTCCTGGCACACCAAAGGGCATTTCTTGCTTTGGCAATCAGCTTTGCAGTGCACCAACATTGACTTCTCCTTCCTGGTGATGTAGGAACATTTCTCACATTTAAAGACTTGACTCTTGGACTGGACTACCAACATCTGCACTCTGCCTTCAAGGACCAAGGTTTCTGCCTGCTCTTTGTCCTGCCTCCTTAGAGCTTTAAGCACTGACTCTGACCGAGAAACCTCTTCTGAAGAAAGTGCATCTTCTGGAGCAAGGGAAGTTTCAGGGCTACTATCAAGTTGGAGGGAATCTTGTTTTAACGCCCCTGTCCAAGGCTCTGATTCTTGGTACCCTACATTCTGCTCAGAACTAAGCGGCATCTGCAAAAGTTCAGTGTTCTGGCTATCACCGCCACAGTTCTTTAAATTCTGAAGAGCAACTCTTTCTCTATTTCTACCAGTAGCAAAGCTGTTACTTTTCTCCAAATCTGAACCGTCGTGGATCTCTGCTTCTTCTTCAAATTCGGGAACATCTTCAAGGGCAGGTTCGCTCTCCTCCAGGAGAAGCGAATCCTTGGAGCCCAACACTTGATAAGTTGATTCTACTTCCTGGGCGTTTAGAGCTTTTCCATTTTCTGACAAAGCTGCAGGCATCCCTTTGGCCAGCTGCTCCAGAGCCGGCTCCGAGTTACACAAGGGCTCTAAGTGCAGGATGCAACCTTGAGCAGACCTGTCAAGTTCCTCTGGACTCTCAGAAGGGGCGTTCCCAGAGAGATCTTTTGAAGAAACCGCTTCTGTGTTCTTACAATCTCGTTCTCCTGCCGAGTCTTCTCTTTCTGTCTCAACGCTGCCTTCATCTGAACAGAGGGCCTTCTGATGGCAGTTTTCTTCCTGGGCCTCCAAAGCAGGGAGTTTATGTTTATCCTGACGTGGTTCTTTTCCAGGCAGAGAGAGACTTGACTCCGAATGCAGAGTCATGGCAAGGTTATAGCTGAACAGCACTTCAGTAGAGGAAACCTCCAGCTCTCTGCCGGCATAGTTCTCCTGCCAGCCTTTGTCACCAGGCACGTAGCCGTGAACCTTGCGTTTATGGAAAAAGAGGCTCGTGTTGCTGAAAGTACGGTAAGTGCACAGGGCACAACAGAACTCTCTCTGTTTGGTATGCTTGCAGTTCTCATGGTTCAGGAGGGCTTGCTTGTATTTCGTCTGGTAGCTGCAATACTGGCACTGAAAAATGGGCATCTGATAATCCTGGGAATGTTTGGACTTCATGTGCTTCTGCAGCTCGTATTTGCGTTTGCAGGCAAAGCCACAGATCTCACAAATCAAAGACTTGCCCTGATGGCGCAACTTGTGGCTGCTCAGCTGATCAGCCCGATGGCACCGATAGGGACACTGGTTACATTGGTACCTAGTATAAGAACAAGAGTGAATCAGAGATTGAGACAAAACATCAGCACAGGCAATCTTCCCAAATCTGATGTTCTCCAGATGTGTTGGGACAAGTCTCCAAATTCCCAACCAGCAGAGCCTTCCACAGGCAAGGATTAACTAAGCAAAAACTGCTTTATAGCAGAGTTACAATCACTACCGCTCACAAAACTTAAAGCTAATGATTTTAGCTCCTTATTTGCAAACTGGGAAACAGACAGAAGAAAATTGCTTATCAAGTTCACCGAACCATTTCCCAGAGGAGCTGGGACATGAATAGGGGCTGCCCTAGCCTAAAACCCCTAACTCTCATTGTGGTTTTTAACAAAGTTCAGTTCAGTGACTAGAAATGTGCAGCCTCCCTTAGCTGGAAAGCAAAAACTCAGGACAGCTTTCTCCAAGATTTTTTAAATAGCACCAGGTTGGAAATAGATTCCCCCCCCCCTTGCACTTCCAATCATAAGAAGTGGATTTATTCTTTTTAACATTGTAATGCAGGAATGCAATAGGCTTCACCATATCTCTGTACTATTCAAGATAAATAGTTCCTGCAGAAAAGACAGAATATAAATCAAACAAGAAAACCAAAACCAAAACATTCTCCCTCCAATAACGCTAATACTTTTATCAGTAGCTTGTCAGTCAAGTATTCCCAGATACTAATGGGTTCAAATATTCAGGTTACCATCCAGACACTGTTGCCAGTATCCGATTCATGTAATAGCTCAATAACTTAACCAGAAAATCTTGCCCGGTCTTTGATTCTGCATTATTTCATATTTTGTAATTGCACTGTATCTAGTTTTAAACCATACCCGTAGTGGGAGTTTAGAGCTGGAGATGGTATAGATATGATGTCTGTCAATTCTAGCCTTTATTTACTTAGAAAATAAGCTTACGTAGTGAGAAGGAGGCTGCTGACTACCTGAGATCTCCCGTGTGCTTCCGCATATGAACATTCAAGTAGTGCTTCCATTTTGTCACATAGCCACATTCTGTACACATGTAGTTCTTATCGTCCGAGTGGGTCAGCATATGCTTGGAAAGGTAGCTCACATCTCGGCAAGTGAAGTCGCAGAGTTGGCATTTGTGAGGCTTCTCTCCTAAAGTCACAGAGCAAACTGGAAGCTGTGGGTCGATGGCCCTGGCCCTTGAGGTCAGCAGATTACATTTAAAATGGAGTTGTATTCTGCCCCTCCCTCCCTCCCCCTTGAAAAACAGATCTAGGGCTTCTCACAGAGGGTAGAATAGTACAGACCCTGCCCAGGTTTGGTGGGTGAGACCAAAACTCAGATGCAAAAGCTAAGTATTTTCAGAAAACTAGGGGGAAGGAAATATGGTAATTTAATGCCAATAAATTTTATAAACAAAGAAACACTTAAACAACATTTTTTTTCACGCTTCCTTGCTCCCAAAGCCCTGATTAGCTGAAAGCATTTAAAGTAACTTATTCTCCTCTACATTCCAATAAATGAACGCATTAGGGATACTGTATATACAAAAAAAAAGGTATATGTCAGTATTTGATCCTGTGAGGAAAAAGGGCCCAAGAAACTCTCCCAGTCTCAGCTTATCCACCCATATAAATGATGACAAGCCAATAACTGACACCCGCAATGCTGAATTCTGGATGATAGGCCTGACTCGCAAAGCTCTTTTGGAGAAAAACTAAGGCAGAGGGGAAGGATGTATTTGTACGCACGCAAGTATCATCGAATTGGGAAGAAAACTTGCCTGTATGGAGAAGCATATGGCGGATGAGGACCCTCTTGTGTGCGGTGGCAAAGCCGCATTCTGTGCATTTATGTATCTTCTCGCTGGCATGCATCTTGCCAACATGATCGTGGAATTCCACCGAGTTAAACGTGGCAAAGGGGCAGAAGCTGCACTGCAGCTCCTCATTTCCTGGGTGGCCTTGCTTTTTATGCTTGCGGAAGACATGCTTGTTGGAACAAATAAAATCACACTGTTGGCAATGGAAGGCATAATGGGTTTTACGATGTGTCTCCATGATCTCTGTCGAGGGGAAAAGCAGAGAGCAGGCATAATACTTGCACTCCACTGCTTTCATGCCATGAACCTCCTTGACGTGCCTCAGAAACTCCTTGCGATCTTCGGTGCCGTAACTGCAGCCGGCCTGAAAGCAGCTCAGTTGCTTGGGCTCCGTCTTGTGGGTCTTCAGATGTTCCTTGAGGGTCTGGCTCAGTTTAAACTTCTCTTTGCACACAGGACAAGAGTAGACATCTGAATAGAAATTGGAGATACCCTCGTGCATGCTGGCCATGTGCCGGTTGAGGGCATTCTTCTCGACGGAGCTGTAGTGGCACAATGGACAGCGATGGGCTTTCTCTCCGGTCTCACGCATCATGTGGATCTTCAGTTTGCTCTTGCTAGTGAAGAATTTCTGACAATTTGGGCACTGCAGCCTGGGGTCTGGGAAATGGAGGTGAAGGTGTTCCACCAAGTGTGTCCGCTTCTTGAAGCAACGCTTGCATTCTGGACACATGTGGGTCTTGAACAAATATTTGGACTCCTCGGTGATATTTCCTGCACCAAGACAAATCACAGTTCATTACAGGAAAATGAAAAGTGGAAGGCTGTTACGTGTTTTGTCTCACTACCAGGAACAATCAGCTTTTTGAACAGGAATCACTTTCCACGTTTCTCCTTATAGAACTCCATGTTATTATTAAGAGCAGGGGTGATTTAGAGCGGCCTATTTGGAACTGGGCCTTATGAGTGGCAGGCCGGCACGCAAAACGCAAATGCGTGTGCGGAGCTCTACTTGCGCAAGCAGCGAGCCGGCATGGGTGCACATGTGCACGCATGTGTGCGCGCTGGCCCGCCGCTCACACAAATCAAACTGCGTGCATGTGCACCAGCCCACCACTCATGCGGCCCGATTGCCCTCTCTCCCCCCCGCAGCCGGGCCACCAAGCTGCAAAGGATGCGGACCGCTAATTTAGAGGCAATCCGAAAACCTGTCAACACCAACTAGAGAATAGCTATTTTACACAGCATCCTATTTTACTCCAGAAAAAAAATGACATTTGTTTAAATGATTTCTGATCTTCTTTTCAACAGATTACAGTCTTATTATCCCACCTCCCTATTAGATGTTATTCAAACCTCTTCAGCCCTTTGTTAAATCCACATCTTTCTTAATCTTCAAATCCATAAATTTCTTCTTCTTTCTTTTCTTCTTTCAGCAAAAAAATCCATATAAGGTTTCCAGACTTTCAAAAGTTTTTGTTTTTTTCTCTGACCAAAACAGATCAGTTTTGCCATTTTGGCAAATTCTGACATTTTCACAATTATTTTTTCTACTGTGGGATTTCATTATTCTTCCATTGCTATGTACACAATAATCTTGCTGGAATTACTGTATACAAAATCAATCTACTATATGTCTTTTCCACTTCATTGTACACAGAGCCCAATAAAAAGAATTCTGGTTTCCTCACAATATTAATCTTTAAAATTCTTTGCGTGATTCTGTAAATTTGTATTCACGGTTTCTTAGCTTTCTCACAAATCCACCATGCAAGACAAAATGTCCTTTCATGTTTTCCATATTTCCAATACTTCTTTAAAATACTTTTGTACATTTCTGATAATTTCTCTGGTGTCATATAGCAATATTACACAATTTTATTAAAAATATCTCTTATGACACAATATAAATTTAATACCAGTTACATTCTCTCCCAAGTGTCCATCTCTATGTCATATCTAAAATTAATAGCCCATTTTGTCTTTTTCTGTTTCAAATCTTAACAAAAGTTTATACATTTTTGCTATTACATGTTTATCATTTGTGCATAATTCAATTTCAAATTCCATTTTGTATTTTTCAATTCCAATTATCTTTTTATCCATATTAAACTTTTAACAGTGCATGAGAACCATTGAAACCTAAGTCTTTCTACAGTCAATTGTTCTCTTAACTTCTTTATTTCTCTATCTCCCTGTATTAATAACTCTTGAAAGGCATTTCTCACTATCTGCTACTTCTCTACTACAAAATGCTTCCTGTGCTGAGGTCCATAAAGGTATTTTTAGGCACAGCCGGGATTTGCATTTATTCCATACTCTCAATTTGGCATGGGTATGCAAGTAACTGCTTGCTGCAAGTGAAAATAACTAATTACAGAAACAGGAACCAAAAAGGGTTAAAGATGGAAATCAGGCCCTTGTATTTAGCACAAATGAAGATGAAATATTAAAGTGCTCTCAAAAAGAAGCTGCTCCTTTTAATTTCCATATTCCCCTGAAACTGCTCTTCTTAATCCTATTTGTTTCAGCTATCATCCCTACTCTTGCTCTCTACGTTTACTACTTTTCAAATTACATTTCTCTTGATTAACATACATTTGCAATATCCCTGGTCTGCTGGAGCACCACCCACACAATTATGACATAGTACGGATTTACTAATTTCAATAAAGCTGCAGTAGCTATATAACAAAATTAAACCTATCGTAATTCCAAATGGTTCTGGGGCACTGAATAATGTGCATCACTCTAGTCTACAATATTCCTTTCCATCCACCCTAGTCAAGTCCAGAACGTATGATTACCTGTGTTTAGAAGCAGATTATCTGTCAATCCCTTTTTCATTATAGAAGGGAATTTGCCCTCCGCGTTTTCAGCAACCATCTCTATGTCCTCCTGCTGTATAGCTTCATGAAGATGGATCTGCCTGTGTAGGCCAAACTGCTTAACGTTTGCACTGATAAAGTCACAGTGGTCACAATGGAATGGGAAGTGGTTCCTACGATGAAGCTCCATGTCCTCATGGTTTCGGAACAAAACCGGGCAGCCACGGTACGTACAGGCTATTGGTGATACCTGGTGAACATGCCGAAGATGTCCTCGGAGCTTCTTGCGATCCTCTGAACTATATTGACAGCTTTCCTCAGGACAGGCTTGGGCACCCTGGGGTTTGTGGTGTTCTTTAAAGTGCTCTTTCAACTCAGTAGGCAGTGCAAATTCCATTTGGCATATAGGACACGGGAGAGGTTCAGTGCAGAATTGAGGGTCTTGTCTGCTTTCATCCAGAAAGTTCTGCCCTTCCACCTGACCAACAGTTGATTGTTCTCCTGAAACAGATAAGTTTTAATTAGTGAGGCTTAATGATAAACCTTGGAGATGAAGGAACTTTACCAAATTGTCAAGCTCACCACACTGATGCTGGGAAAGAAGGCTGGGATCAGGAAAGCTTCGTCCACACTGTTCACAAAAATAGAGTTCCACAACTTTGACTAAGACCTCTGGGGGAAAAAAGTTAAAATTTTATATTAAAAAACAAACATGTCTCTCCCTTTCACCCCTCAGTACCAGTAGTTATAAACTTAGCAGAAATTATATTCAATTCTTCTAATGTCCATCAGGAACAGTGACCATAAATAATCTTCTCTATGAACTACATCAAAACACTATTATCGTTTATTTTAATACATAGCATTGGCATCAAATTGATTTGTGGGGTAAGCTTTTAACTGTTTTTTTTAACTTGTGAGTTTTTAACTGTTTTTAATTGTTTTTATTATGGTTTTTTTAACGGTTTTTTATATTGTTGTGAGCCGCCCAGAGTCCCTTGGGAGTTGGGCGGCATACAAATTTAATAAATAATAAATAATAATAAAATAATAATAATAATAATAGCTTCCCTTGCAACAGGTTCCCAAAACTGTTTTCAAAAGCAAGATTATAATATAATGCAATGTTTAAAAAACAACAGTAATAACCTCTTCCAAAATGGATTAAAATAAGAGGACTGAAATAAAGCTTTCTTTACAGATCTTGTTAAAACCACACTGGTTTATTGGGGGTGGGGGGAGAGACAAGGACAACTTTAAGAACCTCAGGAGGTACAAAGTTCCAAAGTATGGGGGCCACTACATAAGAGGCTATGGATTCATTCACCTCCTTTTAATTTCAAAGAGAGGGGAAACTTGGCCTGTGCTGAAGTAGTAGCCATGAGTCCAGGGAGACCCCCAATTCACACTCTAATTTCTTGGGGAGGGATGATATCACTTGGAGAGTAGCTAGGAACTTGGGAGGAATTTAATCTGATCTTATTTTGCCTCATTCACATCTTGCAAACTCCAGACACCAAAAAAGTTCAAGCTTCTCATGGCATTTCCAGTTGATAACGACAACTTAGTGTCATAGCTAGCACAATTCAACCCAAGCCTACACATGACCTCTCCCAGCATATTCATGAAGCTTTCTGATCCATATACACACATTAAATGCAAAAAGATCAAAGCATGCATTCAAAAGTTCTACTACCTGTTATAACATATCCTTGTCTGTTCATTTAGAGTAAAATAACGCACTGACTAGAGAAGTGAAAGCCCATGAAAACAGGAACATCTGGGAAGAGATTCCCCCCCCCAGGCCATTATATTGTTATGATATGGAAACCGTAAAACAAATAATTCTATCAGAGCACAACATACCTGTAGGGTTACCCGGATTGCTGAGAGCCATGGTGCTACTCATGGCTTCTACAAATATTTCAACACCACCCGTTTCTGTACCTACAACAGAAGCCTCTGTTAAGAGCAAACTCTGTCCCACTGGTAGATTTTCACTTGAGATGCCATGGCTGTCTTCATTTCCTGCAATTCCTGAGCCAGGTAATAACAGCTCCTGGCAAAGTCCACTCATTTTGTTGTCTCCAATGGATTCTGTTGCTACTGCTCCTCTGCTCATTGTCTTTTCTCAAACAGCCTTACACCATGACATACAGATACAGATCCTGTTAAAGAGACACAAAAAACCCAATTTCTCTTTTAAAGGGAATAAGGATACATATAGTGCTTCTAAGGAAAATGGGTACAGAATGGACTGATACACAATGTTAACAAAAGGGGGGGGGGAAACAGAGGAAAGCAGATGACAACCATCATAGAAAACTGTTCTATGAGAACTTCTTCCCTTTCCCAGAGGGGACTTGCTACGTTAGCTTTGGCAGAAGATATTTACAAAGGGACAAGGCTTCCTTAGCTAAACTCTGCCTTCCCTTTTAGGGCTATTACCACCATCTGCCCTGTAGAAAAGATACTAGAAGTTTATTTGCTTTTCAACGTTTACTGCATTTTTATCTGTATAGTTTTTATATATATATATATATATATTCTATTTTATATATATATATATATTCTAAATGTTTTGAAAGGATTAGTGTCTTTAAAGGTGGGATATCAATAACTGTAATAAAATAAATATATTGTTAGCAGCTATAATTGCTCAGTATTGCTAGTAGCCATACCAGGGGTGGGTTCCTCCCGGTTCGCCTGAATCGGTAGCGACCTGCTGGTGACATCACGATGATGTCACCGAACCGGATCGGTCGGTGCCGGTCCATCTTTTTTTTGAATTTTTTCCCCGAATTTTTTTATTTATTTTTTCCTTCTGAGCATACACAGAAGCCGACTTCCGGCACTGTGCATGCGGTCGCCATCTTTTTTTCAGCTTTTTTTCCAGATTTTTTGTTACTGCGCATGCACGCGCGCGCAAAGTGCGCGTGTGCCCACAAGGCGTGCCCACACGGCGCGAGAGGGAGCGAACCGGCAGCGAGGTAAATTGGAACCCACCCCTGAGCCACACCTATGTAGAAGAAAATGCAGTAGGGCAGTTGATATAGGATGTGAAATAATTCAGTACTTTGATCTTCTGAAGAACTAAATAAAAGAGGAAATATTATAATTGTACAGATACAAACACAATGATTTTCATACTAACACACTCAAATTAGTGAAACCTGAACTTATACCCATAAGGTTTTCCACTGGAATAGTTTAACTTTAAATACATAGGATTTTAAATTAGGGCAAACAAGGATTATAAGGGATTTGAAAAAAAGAGACATTGTTTTAATCTCATGAAGTGAGGATGAAAAGGAAAGGGCTAAAACGTCTTCTACCAATATTTTTAAATTAAAGCTGGGATGCACTAGTATGTTATTACATATTGTTGATGGAATCAGATACAATAACTGGATTTACATTGATATTAAGTTATGACATAGTTTGCTTGATCCTAGCTTAGTGTTTTATGTGAGAATCCCGTTGTTCCAGCTTGTGCATCATAATCTATGACATACTGTTATGTGTAAATTGAGTCAATTCTGATTTTTCACACAAACAATAATTAAAGAAATCATGTGTGCTATGTAAAGTCTGATTTATCAACTGGCATACCGTGTTTCCCTGAAAATAAGACAGGGTCTTATTTTCTTTTGACCCCCAAAATATGGCCTTGGCCTTATTATTGCGGGGGGGGGCTTATTATTTTGGGGGTGCAGTAGGCAGCAAGCCCACCGGCCCCACCCTCTTCATCCCACCACCTGCTTGCCTGTGGCCGCAATGACCCAAATTCTCTGTGCGCCCTTGGCTTCCACCTGCCTTGCTTGCTGGGCTTGCTGCTGGCCACCGAACAGCTGACTGTGCTGCTCTGGCCTGGCGGGGGCTCTTCGCTCTCCTGGCAGCACTGCTTTTGGCCATGCTGCTGGGCTGCTCCTGCCTGGTGGGAACGTGATGGAGCTACAAGTGTCAGGTAGGACGCGTATCTCGCGGTGGCGTGCAATTTGGGGGTGGCAGGTCGGGCGGGGCGGGCTGCAAGACGTGCGTCCTACCTGGGACTTGTAGCTCCGTTGCGTTCCTCGGTGTTGTGTCCACTGACCCTCCCCCGCCTCCGGCTCTCAAGCAAAGCGGGAGGGAGAAGAAACTCTCGCGGGCTGCCTGAGGAAGCCAAGCTCACAGTCAAACTTCTAGCATGGCTCAGCGGCAGAAGCAGCCGGGCACGCGCTTGTCTCTTCCAAACTCTCTCTCTCTCGGCGCGGGGGGGGGAGTGCACGTACGGTAAGACACAGCACCAGGAGAAGGAAACCTCTGGCTGCA
>QLTV01020729.1:428119-441074 GCA_003457575.1 Thermophis baileyi
ACTGCAAGAACAGTATGCATTTCTTCCTTTAGGAGGTGCTGCTCAGACAATGATTCTGATTAAATGTCCATTGAAACTTAGTCCCACTCTCTTCTTAACACTTCCCCCATCTTCAATTCTTTTTATGAGAATGGGGTTTTTATTTTTATTTTTATTTAATACTGTGGAGAGGAAATATGAAAAATTGTTACTTTTGGTTTTGAAAATTGTTTTGTGGAGGCTTTTTGGCTGTTCCACATAAACTAGTAAGCAGTTCAGGAGATTGTTGCTCCCTTTGTTACAAATAAATATTACAAAAAAGTAAATTCTGTTTGTGATAATTGTTTGGCTACACTATATTTTTAATATGCTAGTTGTGATAATTTTATGCCAAGTCAAATTGTCCATAGTCATATTTTATGTTCCTAAAGTAACAGAATGACTTTCAATCTTAAAAAGACAAAAAAGTGCTAATGTAGCATTTTTTTCAATTTTTCTGAAAATTTCCATTCCCCCCCCCCCAAAAAAACCGGAAAAAAAACGGGGTTTTTTCCGAGCTTCAAAATTTCTGGAAATTTTACATCTCTAGTTATAACAAGAATAATCTTCTTGCGCTTTGGTAGTTTAGCCTCCACTTTCTTTCTTTCCTCTATAATTCCCAGATGCCAATTAGCCATTTTCAGCTCGGGAATTTCTTTTAAAATCCAATTTTAAGAATGCCTTTTACCTGTGAGTTGGCCACTCTCTCACCCGGTTTCAGCACTCTGTCCAAACACTGCTCCTGCACATAAACTTAGTCCGGTTGCCCCAGCTTTGTAGCGGTCATTGAAAAATAGCCCCTGCCGCTGGTCTGAAGAGCTGTCTCTGACCGATCAAGGAACTTGCCTGCTCCTCTAGGTCGTCTGAGACACCTCTCCTTCTTCACCGTCCCTTCAGGACAATTCCAGTCCGAAGACCCCCCGACAGCAGTTTGTCAGACTGGGTTTTCACGAAGCTCATCGGAGCTCCGCTATTTCCCAGCCTGTCTCACCGCAACGCTTTCGGTTTCTCCAATCTACACTATACTTGATGTTATAGAAAGGCTGAATGATTTAGTCACAAACATGATTGTTTAAAGAACAGGTTCCAGACCAAATGAATATAAGTAACTGCTGGCTAAGATATGAAAGTGGCACATATATTTGCAAACAATAAATAATTCTATCAGGAAAAACGGGTACGGTTTAATTACATACACTGCAATTTCTGCGGAAAGAATATTTCACCATGATTATGTGCCACCAAGTCATTATCAACACTTAGTGACCACACAGATTATCTCCATGATAATTTGTCCCTAACCTGGTCTTCCAGGAACTCCAACTGAGTTCATCCATCTTGCTGTTAGTTCTCCTCTTCTTCTCTTTCCCTCCACCTTTCCCAGAATTGGAGCCTTTTCCAGAGAGGTCAATCTTCAGATAATACATATGTCCAAAGTAGGATAATTTGAGCCTCACTTGTGCTTCAAGTGAGAATCCTGAACTGATTTGTTCAAAGATTCACTGGCTTGTTCTCTTGGTTGTCCATGGAATTCTCAGGTGTCTTTTCCAACACCAAAGTTTAAAAGCAACAATACTCTTTCTATCCAGCTTCTTCAAGTCCAGCTTTCATTTCCATAGCGTCACAGGGAATATCATGGCTTGCACGATTCTGATCTTTGTAGGTAAAGACACATCATGGCATTTGAACATCTTTTCTAAGATGTTCATGGCTACTCTACCAAGTGCCAGTCTGCAACATATTTTGACTGCTTGCTCCTTTATTGTTAATCATTGAACTAAAAGGCAGGAGATATCCACCACTTTGATAGCATCATTGTCAATTCTAAGGTTGATTGGTCTACCTATTATCATTAGTTTGGTCGTTTTTATATTTAATTTTAGCCTCATTTTTTTCATCTCGCTCCTTGACCTTTATTTGCTAGAGCTTACAGATCTTGTGCATTTTTGGTTATCAGGATAGTGATATCAGCATAGCACAGGTTATTGATGTTTCTTCCTCCAATTTTAAAACCAGACTCATCTTCTTCCAATCCAACTTCCCTTAATATGTATATCTTTAGCATATAGGCTGAATAGGAGGAAAGTATACAGACCTGTCAAACTCCTTTGTCATCCTGGAATCGGTCTATTTCACCAGGTTCTGTCAATAATGTACATTATATATACAGGTAGTTCTCAACTTACGACCACAATGGAGTTCAAAAGTTTGTTGCTGTTAAGCGAGTTGTGCCCCATTTTACAACCTTTTTTGCCACAGTTGTTAAGGGAATCACTGCAGTTGTTAAGTGAATCATGCGGTTAAGTGAATCTGGCTTCCCCCATTGTCTGTTTGTTGGAAACCAGATGGGAAGATTACAAATGGTGATCACATGATCTCGGGACAGTGCAACAGTCATAAATACATGCCAGTTATCAAGCACTCATATTTTGATCACATGACCATGGCAATGCTGCAACAGTCGTTATGAAAACAGGTCATACGTCACTTTTTTTAGTGCCGTTGTAACTTCGAATGGTCACTAAACGAATGGCTGTAAGTTGAGGACTACCTATACTTTATATTATTTCATTGCACATTATCCTATTTCACTTTTATTTCCTGGACCCAGGATTCCTTCATGATATCTCTTCTATATACTTTCAAGCAGCTCTGAGTTGTTGAGCATTGGGTGACACACAGGTTTCATATATTGTTATCATAGTCATTATAACAAAAAAAAGCATTCGTGATTAAAAACAGTAGCCATCTGATTAGGCAGGGTAAAAAAAGATTAACGCACACACCCAGTTTCCTCTTCTTCTGGTGGGCTTTTTCTGCAACCTTCTGGATTCTGTACGCCAGGCGTGAACCATTCTTCTCCGTCTCTGAAGACCTTGCAAGAGAAAAGAAGACACAACCACCAATTTAATGATAGCATCTTTTGGATCCGAATGACAAACAGCCAATTCTATAGGACTAACGAATCTCAACTGGAGCTGGGGCCTGCTCCTCTCCAGACCCCTCGCCGCAGAGCCCCCATTGCAGTACCTACGTTCAAAAGCCCCTTCAGCATAAGGGATCCCCGTGAGCAGCACAGAGGGTCACCCCGTCATTCCCCTTCCCCGAAAAAAAACAAACCCATTTGGTCCTTAGAAGCACGTCCTCTTGCTTTTCTGGCTACCTATTCCCCCCACTCCGCCGCCCCAGGATAGCTCCACGGCCGTCCCGACTCGCGCTTCCTCTTGCCTCTCCTCACCCTCCTCACCATTTACAACGCCCGGATCCCCACTCCAGGCACCGTGTCAACGATCCCTCTTTCCCCGCGCCGGTAGGAAAGCATCCATGTTTTCCTCTCTAGCCTCTCTCTCTCCCTCCCCCTCCCTCTTTGTTGTTGCTTCGTCCGCGCTCTCCCCGAGCAACTCTATGGTTAACCTTTGACGCAGGCTTCGGCGTTCGGGGATCGGAGACGTCGCCACAGAGGAGGTGCGCAGAGCGTCTTCCTATCACTGCCGCGCGGTAGGTGCCTTAACTTCAAAGCAAAGCGGGGGCGGGGGGCAGAGCTTGTTGTCTTCTCTCAAATCAAAATCCCGATATTCGGACTCCCCGCGGCGAAGGTTGTGATATAGGAACCCGGGAACCTAACGCTTTCCCAGAAACCATAGAGTGTAGGTAGGATAATTTCATAGAAAGTAGCCAGCCTTCTTTTCCCGAAGCGGAAAATGGAAGATAGAGCTAGAGAAATTAGAGTCGCCCATCCTGGTCTTTAATCATAACGAATCTCTACTTTCTAGTCATGTTTATTGTAAAGTGCTTGACTCTAGAGCAGAGTTCCCCCAACCTTCCCGGCTTTGCGGACCGGGCTGGGGTGGAGGGGAAGGACGAGATGGTTCCGCGCGAGCAGCCAGCGAGCGTGCACGTGCTCACCCACTGCTCGCGCAAGTGGGAATGAGCCCGTGCACTCGCCCGCCGCTTCCACGGCCCGGTTCCGAACGGCTCACGTCACGGCCCGGGGGGTTGGGGAGCCCTGCTCCAAAGTGGTTCCACTGTGCCTATAAAAGTCGAGGAAGAGTAAATGGCTCCTTTCCGTTTTATTTTAAACCGTTGTTTCAACCTCAGGAACTTTTTAAGAACTGTGACCTTCAAGTGCCAGAATTATGGGGGATTCTGGGAGTTGGTCCAGGCGCCTTAAAGACACCGAGGCTGAGAAACACTGCTCTATAAAACTGACGCTTGCATGCCACGGAGCTATCTCGGTAGGAACAAGAGGGTGAAGACTATGGAGATTCTCGGTCATTCAGCGTCATGGTTGTCCCAAAAGTGCTTTTTTTCTTTTTCTTTTCAGAAGGCAACTGGACTTTGTAGTTTTTTTCTTTGAAGACGTTTCGCTTCTCATCCAAGAAGCTTCGGATGAGAAGCGAAACGTCTTCAAAGAAAATCCAGAAAGTCCAGTTGCCTCTTGAAAAAAAGCAGCTTTGGGACAAGAGGGTGAAGGGTAACCTCTTCCGATCAGGTGGAACGACAGAAGTGAGAGGGCGGCGCTGATTGGAAGCGGGGGCGGGGGGGGGGAAGGTCGCTCAAGGAAGGGCAAGTGGGAGATAATGTGTCTGCATCAGTATACTGTACGCGGGAAGTGGGGTTTTCTCAAGCTCCGGTTTGCAGTAAGAGATAGGACAGATTTCTCGTTCCTTTGATCTGCATGAAGCTGCATCTTTCTCCAGCAGATCGAGAGGGGGAGAGAGGGGGGGAGACGGACAAACCACTTTTTAAGCTAAAAATCCAAAGAGATTCTCCCCAACTTATTTTAAGAAGTGAAGGACAGTTATGGGAATCTGTACAGCTTTCTTTTTGTATAGGCGAGTAGAGACCAAGTTCTCTTGGATTTCTGAGTTTAGTTTGGCTAAAATGAATGGCGTGTAATACCAGCCGGAGAGCCGTCTGCCATCTAGACATTGCAAAAAATCTGGTGCATTTGATGCAAGCCTTTGAGTTTTTTTGTTCATGAGTTTAACTGCTTTCTCTTTTATTTTTCAGGCTTTAAAAGAAATGCTGCACCCAGTGATTATTTAACTTTGGCATTATTTGCTCCTCCCGCACACAATGCCTTTTTCTGACTTTGTCTTCGCCCTAAAGGACAATCCATATTTTGGGGCAGGCTTTGGTTTAGTTGGTGTAGGCACAGCCTTGGCCCTGGCACGTAAGGGGGCCCAGGTTGGCATGATGGTTTTCAAACGGCATTATATGATCACCCTGGAAGTACCAGGCAGGGACAAGAGCTACCACTGGCTGTTGAACTGGATATCTCACCATGCTAAGCACACCCAGCACCTGAGCGTGGAGACTTCTTACCTGCAACACGAGAGTGGCCGTGTCAGTACAAAATTTGACTTTATTCCCAGCCTTGGGAATCATTTCATTTGGTAAGGGAGAACCGTGAAATATCTCCAGGCTGGAAGTAGTGGGAAGATTGTGAACATGAATAGATATATTTTGCAATAACTCCCAAATACTTCTATAACAATAAGCAGGAGTTTGCAGTGCACAACTAACAGAAGAAAGTAAATTTAAATGTCTACATCCTGAACTTCAATTTCTAAAATTGCAAAATAGGCAAAGATCAAGAAAACAGCAAAATGCATGTGCAGGAGTATAGAATGGATGTTTACAAGGGTGCACTCAGAGCAAAAGGATAGTTGTTATGCCAGTGATTTGCAACAGTGTGGCTAAATGTTTGTTTCAGCAGCTGTCTTATTTTTGAAACATCATGCTGTTAATTCTATCTATACTCTCATGCCTCCATATTTAAGAATAAATCCCATTGAACTCTAGGATTTAAAGGTAAGATAAAATCTCCCTTGAGCTGAGCTTAAATCCTTATGATTTTGTGGGCACATCTGTGCAGGTTTTTTTTTAGCAATCATGCTATTGCCTTATTCCACAGTGTTTTTAATTATTTTATTTCCATTAATCAGTTCCAGTATTTCATTTCTATTTTTATTTTCCGATTTATCAATAGGAATTGATTTAACTATTAACTAGGTTCAACTTTATTTATCTTTTAAGATTAACCAGTATCAGCTAAGCACTGAATTTTTTGTAAACTTATTTGATTTCCAGCAAACAAGCATACAATTAGATCTGTTCTTTACTCCCCCAACTCAGAGTGTGATGATACAGAACAATGTTAGGTAACTTGAGATATTGTAAAATATTTTGAAATGCTGTTTGGTTATTTTAATAGCTAAATCTCTTTTTTTAACAATTTTGTGGTTTGCATTATATACATATAGTTTTATTTCTCAATATGTTCAGCTATTTCAGCAATGGAATAGAGACATTTTAAATAAGCAGAACTGATTGGATGGGTAACTTTTCCTTACCCTATAATTGCAGTGCTGTAGACTATATTGCTACACGAGCAGAAGAAAACGCACAGAACAAATTTCTATTTTCTTTTTTCCTTTTTCAGAAGGCTGGAGAAAGTCCTGAGGAACATGAGCTATATGGCATGGGTAAACAGCAAAAATGGAAATTCAGGCAAAAAAAATGAGGCAAAAAGCAAAACCCAAATATTTCTGTATAAGGAGAAATTTTTAAGTTTGTAGGTTGGGAGAGTAGGTAGTCACAAAAGAGATTTCCTTGTGTTGTTATCTCTGCCATTGCATTTTTTGGTTGGCCATAATGGAACATATATAAATCCTAGGTTAACTCTTGTTTGATTACAGATCAACAGACATGGAAAAGGCTGTTTCTGGAGGTGGAAGTCCAGAAAAGGTTTTCCTGCTCAGGTGCTCCTTGCTCTGCTTTCAGGTATCAAAAGAAGTGGATCCGTATAGAACGGAACCGGGAGAATCAGATGATTGATCTCCACACAGGCACTCCTTGGGAGTCTGTCACGTTTACAGCAGTTGGCAACAAAAGAGATGTTTTTTTCAACATCCTGCAAGAAGGTATGTTAGCACCCCAAACCCCTAGCACCCCTGAATGGAATATTGCTCAAAGTTCCAAACCAACCAGATTTGGACATCGTGGCTAAACAGACAATCTCTTCTATGTGGTATTTTGATTCCTTTGTTGTTTCTAGGGATGGGGATTTTTCTTCAGCTTTGTCCTGTCTTCCTTCCAATTTATATCCAAATATTTTGTATAATCAACATTTTACTTTCTCTTCAGCCAAGGAATTGGCTCTGAGGCAGCAAGAAGGCAAAACAGTAATGTATACAGCAATGACTGCTGAATGGCGGCCATTTGGTTTCCCACGACGACAACGCCCACTCACCTCTGTAGTGTTTGACAAAGGAATATCAGAGGGGATTGTGCAAGATGTGAAAGAGTTCATTGATAACCCCAAGTGGTACATTGATCGAGGTGAGTGCATTTCAGAGGCTGGCAGTTAGATGACATCATGCACGGATTCTCCTTTATATCAGGATGTATTTGATACCAAACAGACAGAGAGCATATTCTCTCATCTTGTCTTATATCTGTATTCAGTGTTTCAAGAACTAAAGGAGAGGAGACAACAGTAATCCCAGTCTTGTCCCTTTTTGTATCTCACAAGGTTTTGCTAGTTCGCAATTCATTCACAATTATTTGTGCTTTCTGTGAAGTGTAAATCAATTACGCATTTACAGTAATAGAATTCTCTCCAAAATTCATATCTTCCAAAACTTTAACCAGGAAGGCCCAGTTCAAATTTCCAAAGGCCTTATGTGCATCGGGTAGGTTCCGGATTCTGTTACTGCCGGTTTGCTCAGGGCTGCACCGTGCCGGCGCGCGCGCGCATGCACAGTACTAAAAAAAAGCTTCTGCACATGCACAGAAGCAAAAACCAAGATGGTGCCTATGGCGCCGCCAAGAGAACCGGCTCGGGGGTGTGGCAGGCCTGGGTCACTGTCGGTTCCAGCGACCCAGGCCACCAAGTTACTAACGGTTCTATAGAACTGGTCCAAACCGGTAGGAACCCACCTCTGATGTGCATCTAAGAAAATCAATGCAGCTTGCTTCTCATTATGCTGCTCCAAGTATTCCAAAATGTCCAGGACATTTGTTAAAGGACAAAGTCTTTTACATCAAACTCACATCGATTCTTATGAATACATTCTTGCAAAATTATTTTCAACTGGAGCCATGTAATCTGCCAGGATGCTGAAGGTGGAGCAGCCTGCTCTCCTTTCCCAATCTGAGCTCTGGGAACCAGTGGTGCAAGAAAGCAGGCCTAAGGCCTGCAGGAACTCTTTAAGAACTAGGAAGCGGAACATGTGCTTGAGGGGCAGACTATTATGTAATAGCAATAGCATTTAGACTTATATATCGCTTCATAGTGCTTTACAACCATCTCTAAGTGGTTTTACAGAGTCAGCATATTGCCCCCAACAATCTGGGTCCTCATTTTACTGATCTCAGGAGGATGGAAGCTGGGGAGGTGCTGAAATTCAGGCCTGGGCCTGCGCTAGGCCTTCCAGGGACTCTCCCACCCCTGAAGAACCCCATGCTCAGCTTAATGATCTGCACAATCACAAGATCACACCATGTGGGAGTCTCATTTAATAACCATCACAATTTGTGATTGTTATTGGCAGGCTCCATTATGGTTATAAGTTGAGGACAACCTGCAGAGTAGTCTTTTAATAGTTACATATAATTTCACCCAGGTGGAAAAATTTTAAAGACTAAGAGAAAATAAGAAAATGGGCTTCACCCAAATATAATGCAGTATTCTTGTGCAACTTTTTCACAACATGTGGAGCTGATAATCATTAGAAAACTGATTCCTTGTTTAGAAGTGGCAGTGTACCTTTAGAGCAGTGGTTCTCAACCTTTCTAATGCCGCGACCCCCCTGCGACCCCCCCGCACTACCACCGCGACCCCCTCCCTACCCTCTCCCCACGCACCATTTGGGTTCTTTTACCCTCTGCGCATGCGCAAAGCATTCTGCGCATGCGCAGAGGGTAGAAGAACCCAAATGGCGGCGTCCGGGCTACCAGCTGTCCGGCGACCCGCAGCACGGCCGAACCGGGACATTTTCACCCCTGCAGTGACGGTGGCACCAAAATGGCGGGCTAACGTGCGCGGCGACCCGTGAAATGGTCGTTCGACCCCCAAAGGGGTCGCGACCCACAGGTTGAGAACCGCTGCTTTAGAGCATGGTGGTTATAACTCATAAAGTAGGAAGTTGGATAATTGAATGATGTCTTCTAATTAGTTCTTTTCTCCATAGGAATACCTTATCGGAGAGGATACCTACTGCATGGGCCCCCAGGTTGTGGCAAGAGCAGTTTCATGTAAGTGTGGGCTCTCTGTAGTCTTCATACTGAACCTGTTCTCAAAAAGTGTCCCTTCTCCCCATCCTTATTTAGCAGTGCTTGAGAATATTGCATGCCAATGTGTAATTGGAACAGGTTTGATTTGCTTCAAAGTGTATTTGAATGGAATTAAATTGTCATTTGGGCAAAAGGATTATTTATTTTTTAAAATTATTTAAAATTAATAATTATTCATCAGTAGACCAATTAGAACAGAAGTGTGTTTTATGATCTTTTTAAAGGCCAAATTAATGGCAGTCAGCTGTATTATATTAGGAAGTAAGTTTTACAAATGCAGGGCATAAAAGTGATGTGATAAATGTACTTTTGTAAATTTAGAAATAGTTTTTCAGCAGGGAGCAAAGTGATAAGGGCTTCTTCACCTAGTGTCTCCTTTCCTCACAATTTGTGATATTTGGGGCAAAATTGTTCATGCAATTTAGATACTTATTGCCTCTTTCCCTGCAAGCTGAGTTATATCCAGCTACATTAAATGGATCAAAAGTGTGTTTGGTTCAATCTATTGCAGAGTTAGAATTTGCTGTTTTTAACTGCTCCAAGTGGATTCACCTGTAGTAGAGTTCCACTTCTTGGAAGTGATGATAAAAGCCATCCTAGAGAGAATATAGTACATATACCATACGTCAAGAATACAAGTAGTAATGGAGCTGTGATGTTGCAGGGAAAAAGGGATATAATTCTCAAGAGAATCTGATTCTAAACAAAACTTTTATCACAATAGATTTTCTTAAGAGTTAAGTTGATTGTGCTATTCTAGGTAATACCTTCTTACTCTGAACCTTTTTATTCAATAGTGGTTTGGGCGAATTTAGAAATTTACCATGGTGCTTCCATGTGTGTAAACTCAGATCTACATAGATCTGGAGCAAACAAAAGTGTCTTAATTATGAGAGGAACTTGCAGGAGCTCAGCTTTCCTCCCGTTTTCAACCCCTTTTTTTCTTGTGTGTTTACATTCTGTAATGAAATTCCTACCTATTACAGCACAGCCCTGGCTGGAGAATTGCAGTACAGCATCTGTCTTCTGAGCTTGAGTGATCGAAGTCTCTCGGATGATCGCCTCAATCATTTGCTCAGTGTAGCTCCACAACAGAGCATCATTCTCTTGGAAGACATAGATGCGGCCTTTGTCAGTCGGGACCTTGCGGCTGAAAGTGAGTGAGGGGCACATGTTCCAAATTATCTCACTCTTTCATTCCAGCTGGAGCCTAACTTTGGACATGTCACAGAATCACTGCACCATGGAGACGTCATATGAAATGCCACTTTGGAGCAGTTTTCCTTTAGTTCTTGGAGTAAGCCACCCTCTCATGCCCAAGGGCTGCATTTAGCATTTTTCCAGGGGTGAGGGCTCCAAAGTGGCTAGAATAGCACCACATATGTATGTAAGCGTGGGGTAGTGGTGGATTTTTTTACCTTTTAATAGTGACATGTCTAAGGGATGCGGTGGCTCAGTGGCTAAAACGCTGAGCTTGCTGATCGAAAGGTTGGCAGTTCAGCGGTTCGAATCCCTAGTGCCGCGTAATGGGGTGAGCTCCCGTTACTTGTCCCAGCTTCTGCCAACCTAGCAGTTCGAAAGCACGTAAAAAATGCAAGTAGAAAAATAGGGACCACCTTTGGTGGGAAGGAAACAGCGTTCCGTGCGCCTTTGGCATTTAGTCATGCCGGCCACATGACCACGGAGACGTCTTCGGACAGCGCTGGCTCTTTGGCTTTGAAACGGAGATGAGCACCGCCGCCTAGAGTTGGGAACGACTAGCACCTATGTGCGAGGGGAACCTTTACCTTTACCTTTAGTGACATATCTAATTTAATACATGCTAATTCTGTATGTGTTCCAATGAAATGCATGATTTCCAACTTCTAACATGGTTGGAAAAGGACACCATCATTTTTTTGCAGCCATGATTGAAAGATGACCCAAATACTACAAAATCAGGAACTGGGCTGCAAGTCATCCACTTTTGTCTATCCCAGATTAACGATTGCTCTGATAAGCAATCAGTTCAGAACTTAACAGTAATGTTTGTCTCCCTCCTCTCACATAGCAAAAGAGAGAAGGGAAGAATTTGCCAGCCTTAGTTAGTGCGGTATTTGTAACCCTTTGACTCTATCTGCAGGTAACTTGCAAATTCTTAAGTCAGGTACCCTTGAAAGAATGCAGCCCTTGATAGAAAAAAAAGGTGTTTTTGCCCCTGTGGTAGTGAGTGGTGGGAATAGGAATTATGGGAGTTGTAAAACCAATTGATTGGGTAAATCTGCTCCTATACCTAGGCAGAATGTAGTAATGTTTACTTATGTCTTTACTCATATTGTTAATTTTCTTTTGTTCCATATTTCTGAATAATTTTCTGTTGCTTTTTCTCCAGATCCCGTTGCATATCAAGGCATGGGACGCTTAACATTCAGTGGCCTTCTCAATGCGTTGGATGGTGTAGCGTCTTCTGAAGCCAGACTAGTATTTATGACTACCAATTATGTGGACAGGTTAGAACTGATGCACAAAAGTGGGATAGGTGGGAGTTATTAACTTAGCCAACCTTTTGACTTAGGAGAACACTCATACGGGCTAACTAAGAACGGTTGCTGATATTGGTGACATAACTAGTTAGCAGTTTTTGCTCTAGCTGCTAAATCAATATCACAGAATAGGGAAAAAACAGCTGCCGTTCCCAGAGTTTCTTCCAATTTCTTTATCAATTTTCAGTCATAGCATTGTTCCCAGTAATGCCCTGTATCAGGTGCACGCTGAAACGCTAATCCACAGGCAGTGGAAACCCAAATAGTTTGATAACATAAATCAACTAATCCCACTGTATCTTATACAACACGGGTGTCAAACTCGCGGCGTCACGTTGCTGTCACATGATGTATCACGACTTTTTTTTCCCTTTGCGGAGCTGGGGTGGGCATGACACCGTTATACAATATCCAAGCATATCATTAAGAAAAGCTTATGGTGCACCTCTTGTTTGAAAGACAGAAAAGGTATAAACTTTCCTAAGGCAATTACTGACAATAGAACATATACCGTGTTTCCCCGAAAATAAGACATGTCCCGATAATAAGCCCAACAGGGCTTTTCGGGACATGCGTTGAAATAAGCCACCCCCGGAAAATAAGCCCCCCCATTACTTTCCGGGGGGAAAGGGGGGGGCATGCCGGGAGGCGCTCTTTTTGCTGCGGGCACTTTTTTGGCCGGGAGAGCGAGAGCAAGTGAGAGTCGAGGGCACGCACACCCCACGAGACTGCTCGGCTCCTCTGGGCTCTGCCTCTGCCAGCGTTTTCAAACGCGCTCCTGCCTCCGAGGAAGAAAAGGGGAGCCTTGATGGCTGCCTCGCCGCCCCATCTCAGGCAGGAGCGCGTCACAACGCTGGCAGAGGCAGAGCAATAAGCCCCTTTCCGGGGGGAAAGGGGGGGGCATGCCGGGAGGCGCTCTTTTTGCTGCGGGCACTTTTTTGGCCGGGAGAGCGAGAGCAAGTGAGAGTCGAGGGCACGCACACCCCACGAGACTGCTCGGCTCCTCTGGGCTCTGCCTCTGCCAGCGTTTTCAAACGCGCTCCTGCCTCCGAGGAAGAGAAGGGGAGCCTTGATGCCTGCCTCGCCGCCCCATCGCAGGCAGGAGCGCTTCA
>QLTV01020729.1:443778-466210 GCA_003457575.1 Thermophis baileyi
AGGAGGACTCTGCAAGGCCTGTTGTGCCGTTGCATGCACCAACGGCAGAAGGACCCCAGCTGTGCCAGTATGATGAAGTTTGCGGCAGTCCTGCAGTTCGTGCATGCAACGGCACAACAAGCCTTACTGAGTCCTGCACCAGGAGGTGGAGGCGGCAGGGAGGGGAGGAGAGGCAGCGGCGATGGGACATGCAGACCCACGCTCGCCGCCTACTGCACCCCCAAAATAATAAGCCCCCCCCGATAATAGGGCCGAGGCCATATTTGGGGGGTCAAAAAAATATAAGCCCCTGTCTTATTTTCGGGGAAACACGGTAGTAAGGCATTGTTTTGGAGGAGAAAGCAGGAGAAAGAAGTCAAAGAAAAGAGTGGCAAATAGTTATTCCAATCCGTAAATCAGTTAGCTACATAATTCAGGAGTTGGGAGGAAATTAGTTTGTAGAATCCAGAGATTGTCTAGCCCCTCATTTCAAAAAGCTTGGCTTTCCCATGGTTTCCACATACACTATACAGAAATACTGTATGCAGTGTGTCTGTATCTCTTGGTTTGCACAGTAGGCTTTACTATCAATGGGAATAGTAATTATTCAGAGTTTTTTGAATAATTAAATGGGGGGGGGGAGGAACCCAGCCATTGTATTAGTATCTTTGGGAGAACCAAACTATCATGATGAACAGAAATATGGTTTGTATAGGTATGAAGTGTTACATGAATGCAACAAATTTTTCCCCTCCTTGACTGGATTTAGGCTTTAGCAAGTTATGTAAACCCAGCCTATCAGTGGAGGGAGAGGAATAAATCTCTTTAAAGAAGGAAGGGATCGACTTGGACAAAAAAAGAATACTAGATAATAGCAAGTGTGCACAAAGGAATCTGTTTACCTTCTTGGATACTTTGATGCAGGGTCCCCAACCCATGGTCCGTGGCCCGGTGCTGGACCGCAGCCCATTGGGAACTGGGCTGCGGAAGTGGTGGACAAGTGCATTATGTGCAAAGCTGCATTTGTGAAAGCCGTGTGCAGATGCAAATCCATCCCCTCCCCCCCCCCGTCGCCTCGCCAAGCCAGAAAGGTTGGGGAATGATGCTTTGATGGCTCAAGAATATTTGGGACAAGTTGAATCGTATTCCTTGTGAGAGAAAAAATGCACCTTTTGCCTTTGTAGGGGGAGGGGAGGAGGAAGTAGAAATGCAACCTTTTTACAAAGAATAAACAACATACTTCTCATCCCATCCATGAGAACTAGGAACAAGCTGAAAAGAAGCAAAAGAATGGTGAAGTATCCTAGAAGCCTCACCTGTATAACTTTCAGCCTTTCTTCCCTAGCATGGGGCAGTGCTAGCCATACAACCTGCTGAGAAAGGATTCATAAGTGTTATGGAGCGACAAGGCTGAGTTGTTAGATAAGCTTAAGTCAGTTGACATTGAATTCGGTCAAGAGTGGGATTATGTTTGTGCATTGGTGCTGTTGATCTGAGAAATGTGTTGGCAGTGGCATTGTCATTAATGGCCTTGGTCATGATTTGAAACATTTGCAACATTGAACCTGCAAAATATACATGTGGTTTTCACTCTGTTACCTTTCCTGGCTCCATATTGGCTGCTAGGACTGTAGCAAGCAGGTGCGTAATTTCAAGGTAGGTGATAGAGGAGGAGGAGGAGGAAGAAGAAATATGTCTATGTGGCAGGCTGTGCAAGTTTTAGATATGATTCTGTAAAGGAGGTTCATAGTATATGGGAGTGCAAGTATAACATTTGTCAGTGACTCATTATGATTGATTCTAAGAATTTGCAATAGCTATGAAAATAGATGCAGCTGCTTTAATAAATCAAAACTGAATATGAAGTATTGCATAGTTATTCTGTGTGAAGTGGATTTGGGCACAATTATTTAAAATGCTACCTTTGCTCTACATACCTTACAGATAGTTCTTTCTTATTCTGTGCAGGACCCTTTAGTCTGGATTGATGTAGTACAGCTGAGGAAAAACTTAAAAGATTTAATTAAAATAGGATCTCGATTGGTATTAATATATTTATTGGCCACCAAATTTATATTTTTTTCTGAATCTGGTGGCCAACTATATATTACAGATAAAATAAAACAGATTTTATTTTAAGAGAAGGTGTTTTAGCCTTGTTCTTTTTGGAATTTTAGGAATAATAGCATTTTGGGCTTGCGTGTAAAGAGGGAAGCTATATTTGCAAGGTTAAACTTTTACTGAGCTCCTTTGTTACTTTTTCACTTCCTGCAGGCTGGATCCAGCCCTGATTCGCCCAGGCCGAGTAGACCTCAAACAGTACATTGGGCATTGTTCGGAGTGGCAGTTCAAACAGATGTTCCAGAGATTCTATCCGGACCAGCCATCTGCTGTAGCTGAGCAATTTGCTAAACGAGCCCTTTCTGTCTCTGATCAAATCAGTGCTGCACAACTTCAAGGTCATTTCATGATACACAAAGCAGATCCAGTTAAAGCCATTCAGAATGTGGAGATGCTTATATCTCGATTCTGAACAAACACTAAGAAAACATTGAATGTAGTTGCGTGGGCTGTTCACCCAGCACCCAGTAACTGATATCATCAATATTTCTGCCTCAGTGAGGTGGTCCTTTTTGTAAAAAAATAAAATAAAGAATAAACCAAACAATCTCATTGCATCTCTTAAAAAGAAATTGGAGTTCAGATTGAATGACTTCTCCCTTCTCCTCTCCAGACGAGTCTGTGCCTCAATAACCACTTAGTAATATACTGAGAAGGCAATTGGTTCTTCAGAGTGGATGGTTCTAGGGCGATCTACCATTCAGCTTCAAGCAACTTACAGGCTCCAGGTTAACTGGATGCCTGGGCAGTTCAATGGACTGCAAATAGATTGGTTTTAATTTTGCTTGGAGGAAATGGAATCTGTCTGCTAGCATTAAGAATTAAATGCTTTTTATAGAATATGATACTGAAATAGAGCAGCTCACATTGCTCTATGTTGCTCTGGATCTGCTGGACTTCCACTGACTTTGTACTGAGAACATAGTGCGCCTATAACTGTTCCAGCCCATTCTTGCAAATACCATCAAATGCAGCCAAGGAAGACTCGTGCTACTCTTACTTTCAACCATTAAAGAACCAAGCATATTTTTTTCAGATCACTGTCACTAGCACACCAATTTGTGAGGCATGATAATCCTACATAAGTTCTGGAAATTGTAAATTAGATTGATATAATTTTTGATTTCTGAGAACTATTGAATAACATGTATGTGGGTGTATGTGAGCAAAAACACATTTACATTTTCCCCTCTCCACTACTGTGGTAGAATACAATCCTCTGATCCCAAGATTGGGTACAACAAATTTGGGCCAAAAATGGTAGAAGAGAAGAAATCACTGCTTGCATTGCTTTTTATATTTCTGGTACACTCGCATTTAGAACTGAAGGCTCAGTGTAATCTCTTGAAATACAAGAATCTCAAAACTCTGGAGACCAACTATTTAATCATATAAAATAAAAGGTACTTTGGTACTGACAATAGTGAAAAGATCACTAAAAAAAACCCCTCACATCCCAGTATGCAGCTTAACTGCAGACTTATGTGGTTCAGAGGACCATTTACACATAAAAGGATTAATTAGTAGGATTAATTCCCAGGGCTAAATTAATCTGATACTATAGTGCACACTTTTGCCATCATGTTTAGCACTAGTGACCATAAATAGTAAGCAACGTGGCAAAATTGATCCAAACCCCTGGACAATAAAGAGGGACCTCTTTATTTTTTTTAAAAAAAAATTCTAAAAGTGTTTTAACAATGCATTTTCCCAATGGCCTTTCCAACTAAGGGATTTCACCTCCCGACCACTAAAACAACTCCATTTTGCTAGAAGATATTTCAATATACGTGTAAACTGTATTTGACTGTCATTTATTGCTCTCTCAAATTAGGCATTTGTCCCTTTGCAGCATTCTAATCCTCACAAACAATATTTTTTCGCAAAGCTGATGCCATCCCAACAAAGACATACTGCCAGTGCATTAGAGAAAACTCCCAAGACAGCTGGGGGGTGTTCCCCCCACCCTAAAATAAGGAAGAGTCAATGTCTGAAAGGCAACGTGACAAAGTGATCAGTGTCTTCCCCCTTGATTGCCATCAGCTAAGAACTTCCTTCCGTCTCTGGGCCCTGAAGTTCTTTCCGTGGCTTTGGCCTGGATTGCCCCCGACCTCTCGGCATTCTGGGATAAGTTACATACTCTCTCCCTTTGGCCTTTTCCCATCTCTCACAGTTCTGAATACCATGCTGACCTTGCCATGTGTTCTGTCCTCTGAGCTCACCATGGCAAATGTCCACGTTCTCTCTGTTTGAGGCTTGAGTTTTTGGCATTGGTATCCACTTGTCCATGTTATTTTTCTCTTCTTTGGCTGATGGGAGATCTTTGGCGCACAAATCTTTTTTATCCAAGAATGAAGGCTCCTGGTTTTGGCTATAAGATTTTGAAATATCTTGGTTGTATCTCCCATAGTTCCACCGCCCTCTTTCCTTCTTCCAGTTAGATCTCCTACTTAAGGCTTCAGATTCTTCCTCAACGTACTTTCCTGTTGCCATCTCCAATGTCTTATAATGTAATTGCCAGCTAGGATTTTGTAAAGATGGCTTCTCCCCTCGATTTCTTTCTCTCCTACTATGGTGATGCAAAGTAACAGATGATGTATCTGTATTTTTTAGCTCATCGCTCATGGGGGTTGTACCTCTTTGAGTGTGTTCTGAAACGGCTGGTGACTTCAGCTCATTCTTAGTTCCCAGGTCGTTTTCTGAGATGGCTGTAGGGTCATATTCCCTGACATCAGAGGGCTGAGAAGAAAGCGAACGAATTAGGATAAAATACATGAACCAGAAAGATCACGCAGCAGGGGCTAAAATATTGGTGTCACCAAACTCATATTCTCCAGCTTGATTCTACAATAAGCCTCTCATTGCAAGGAGGCTGCAATGTGCTGACAACAGCAGCCATCCAAAATGGCTTTGATATTTCAATCTTAAATCAATTACTTAAAAGACACTTACGGAATTGCTTAAGATGTAAATATCAGAGTCAACTCTTGTGCTCCAAGACTATCAGCCACATAAAAACTTACCTTTCATTTTCTTTCCCTGCAAAGAGGATTAATAGCTTCCTTATTTTGGATACTATTCAGTTCCTTCCTTCCTTCCTTCCTTAATAACCCTTTTCCCTTCTATTCTGCTGATCCACTCACCCTTTGCAGGGTGACAAAATAGCGATTTCTCTCCAGCTCCACGTCAATGATGCCACCTTTTTCTTGCTGCCTCTGGAAGTGCTGACGCAGCTGCTCTCTGTGCTGCAGTGTCTGTTGGTCAGGCTGGTATATTTCCTGAGGGGGAACAACAGCTTGTACTTCAGGAGAGTAGCAAGTGGAACCTTTAGGCCCAACACTATAACTATGATGCACAGCTGGAAAGGCGCAGAGTTTAGATAAAGCGGGGGGGGGGGAGAGATCTTGACACTGTTCTCAGATGGACAAGGGTTTAGGCAGACCTCCCTCCCCCAAGCTGAGTTCTCCAGACATCTTACACTAAAACTTTTATAATTCCTAGACCTACCTGGAAAACCTGAGCAGAAAAATTTATTTAGATTTTGCACTACACATTAGGCTATGTGCACGTAGCTAAAAACTGTTATACATAGTGAGAATGAGAACAAGCTGTGGACATTTAGCCATTTTGTTTCTCCGTCCCTCCCACACCCTGCCGAGCTAAAAAGCCCCACTGACGTCACTATTTAGAAATAATTCAGCAAAACTTATTTAGGGGTATCAGATGTCTTTAGACGATTTGATATATGACAAGTGGTTTAGGCCACAAGCCTCTTGTTTGTCCCATCTTTTTAACAGTAATGGTTCCACGCAAAAGGTCCGGCTGCCAATTTTCCTTACCATTGACTGCTGTGGTAATGGTGCTGCCTGCAGCGTGGCAAGGTCATACACGAGAGGCTCCCTGCACACGGGGCATTGCACTTCAATATCCTGTGCAAGAAAAGATGACAGAATCAACCATGAGCATCATGTAATTAGGCCACACTATAAGATATTCTGTTTCTACCTTCATACGCCTCTGATGCTCTGCCTTGGTGGGTAACAACTGCTTTAGGAGAATTCTAGACAAGTCCATGGCTACTTCTCAATCAAAAACAATTATCCCAGCACTCAGTATTAATGGAAAAGCCTGGATCCCAAGCTTTTTACCTAGGTTTGCTAAGAGTGCCCTCCCAGGTGCCACAACAGAGAGGAAACGGTATGGTATACTACCAATTATGTTATTATCCATGATGGAGTCGACTTGGCATTTCATGCTTTTTTTTTTTTTGCACTGCTGCAGCAATCTTATCCCTAGCTACCACAATTCTTGTGATCTCAGAGAAAGATGCATTCGGTGCTGCCCTTCTCTCTTATTATGGAGGAAGAAAGAGAGGATCATTTCATACCTTGGCAAATAACATGTCCCACAAAAGAATTATCCAGAACATAAAACATATTCTCGTCCTCTTTCATTCACTAAAAAAGAACCATCTTGGGTCAAAACGTAACCATTTCCTTGAAGAAAAACTTGGAATGTTTTCTTCAAAAATAATGCACATGGTTTTTGTTCTTCTATAACAAAACCAGAAAGATGATCTCTATTCACAGAACCTTACTAAAACACTTTAGAGAGAAAGACATATTATTCGTCTCCCACGAAGTTTAAATCAGAATATTTCTAGAATGTATTTATTTATTCATTGTCTCCGAGTCAGACTTGATTTAAGGTGACTACATGGACAGGCCCTTGCCGTTTTCTTGGCAACATTTCTTCAGGAGTGATTTGCCATTGCCGCCTTCTTCCTAGGGCTGAGAGAGAAGGGCTGCCCTAAGGTCACACAGTTGGCTTTGTGCCTAAGGCAGGATTAGAATTTGTTTCCCAGTTTCTAGTCCAGTGCCTTTACCACTGCACTAAACTCTTCCCAGACTTAAGGCACTGATTAAAGCTCCCCCCCCCCACATATAGGAAATGATGATTGAGAACCCAGGGCTTGCATCAGTAAGAGGGAAGCTGTTTATCATTTAGCCTTAATAATTTTATTAAAATCCATCGTTATCCCCAATATTTTGTTCACAATGCCATAATAGAACAAACTGAAATAATCTGGTAATATTGACCTAAACTAAGAAGCCATTCCTGAAGAAAAGAGCAGTCAAGCAGCTGCTGTGGAAAAATGGCAAACCATTCATTACCTCTTTGGACACAGCTGTCAAATGCTGCATTCTTTCTTTCTTCTGGGCATTGATTTCTTTCTCCATATATTCTATATAACTAGCAAGACAACGTGAGTGGAAGTAATGGTAACATGTTGTTTTGGTGAAAGCCTCATTCTCCTGTGAAGATGAAAGAACAGATTCTCAGGAGTACATTAAGTTGAGGCATGATACTTTCAGGAAATATTGCAGAGGGCAGTGTTTGCCACATTTAAATCCTACTTCTATAACACGTTAATTCCAAAGAATCATATAAAACTTGCTGCATATAACTAATGGCTTTCTTATTTTTTTATTCCACATAATATTCTATTCTGTTCCTTTGTGTGAAAAGCTGCTTCTGAGGGTGGGTGGGTAGCATTTTCAAGTAGGCTACAGAAACAGGAGTATGCACCCTAATAAACTCCTATGCCGTATTCAATTGTCCTAAAATCCCCATTTGATTCTCTTTTGCATCAAGTTAACTGCATCACGACTAAGAGATTCCTATCTGGGCATCTTTTCAAGAAGCTCACCCACATTTCATTTTTTTCTCCTTTTGTCAAGGATTTTAATTCCTCTAATTCCCAAAATAATAACAAAAAAGATGCTAGTCCAGCATGCTCTTACCTGAAAGCCATACAGGCAAATCACACACTGCCCGTGAGGGATGTTGTTGTCTGTGAGGATTTCTTTTCCCTTCTTGTTGAGAGAAAAAGCCAGTGTGTAATTTCACATCCTAAAGCAGAGACAGTCCAAGCTAAAACCATTCCTTACCACCACCCTGTATAACCTTGCAGGTCTCTGTCCTGTCCTCTTACCTCTATTAGTTCATACAGCACAGGTGTACCCAGTTGGCTCTCAGCAATACATTGCAGTGTCTGGGAAATTCTAGATAGGCAGAAAAGGAGCACCAAGAGAAAAACCAGAGGGCAATACTTAATGAGAGTGGCTAAATTGATCAAACACAGTGACAAGCTGAACCACTAATACAAGCACAGGCTTATTCTGAGAGACTGTAATCTGTAGCCCTGCACAAAAAAGATATTTCCAAACACTTTAAAGGGAATGTCAATAGGAAATAACTATACTCTCAGTATATTATGTCATATGGGTAGGCTACCACAACCTGTGGAACGAGCACAGGAAAGGAACCCAAGCTGCCTTTGCCATGGGATGAATGAATCTATGATAGTGACTTAATAATGCAAGGCTCCCTCAACTTACCCCATGGTGGGGGTGCATTTCCCTCATTTGGTAAGCAGCAACAGCAGCTTGGGTTGCCCAGCCTTTCTGAGTCCCCTCTGAGGAAAGGGCAAGAAAAGGGCAAGGCCTTACGGGGATTGGTAAGGCAGGAGTAAAGAAAGGTGGAGCAGATAACTCTGTCCATCTTGTGCTTTAGCTGATCAAAAATTCTTTCCATAAATTTCTCCTTTAACCTCCACTTCCAAAGCAAATCCCATATACCAAACCGTATTCCCCCCCCCCAAAGTTTTGCTTCCTGAAAAAGTTTTGGTGATTATGATAGACTTCTTCAAACTGAACACAAATATAATTTCAGAATGACTGCATCACACAGGAATCTTGAGTAACATGAAATTAACTTTTAATGACTATATTTAATTGCATAATGTTTCCAACATGCTGCATGAGTTCAGCAGGGCTAAAAGTGTTTTGCTGCTGATTTTTGTTTATACGGTGTCTGATGCATCTCACTCTAGTGTCCAACAATAGTTAGCCAGCACTGATGGATTCCAGTTGCCCTGATACCGTTTTTCCATTGTGGCAATGTTCGGGTGAAACCTTGCACTGTGTTCATCACTGATTGCACCTAGATTTCTGGGAAAGAAATCCAAATGTGGATACCAAAAATGAATCTTCAGTGACATGTTGTACTTCATGGTCTTTTATGTTGTAAGAAGTTCGTCAAGCAGTTGAATGTAGGATAGTGCTTGGTAGTTGCCAAGAAAATTCCCTATGACATCCTTAGATGCTTTCCGGACAATTTTCTCTGGTCCCACTGACACAGACCTGGGCATCTTATTGCCCCTGGGTCACATCCGGCCCTTTGCTTGACCCTATCCGGCCCGCATGAGGTCAATCGGAAATTAGAAATAAAATGTAAATAAGACATAACATGTATTCTTACTAGACGCACTAATAAAAACCATATAATTTACTGGTTTTTACAAAGCGATAAAAGTAATATTGAGCAGAATTAAATTCAGCCTATTGGTTCAACCATCCACAACAGTCCCAGTTTCTCATGTGGCCCCGTAGGAAAATTAACTGTCCACCCCTGCACTAACAGATCTTCAAACTGCTTGTCATTGGTGGTGAATCTGATCTGTTGACCAATAAAAATGCCTTCCTTGATCTTGGTATCAGTTATTCTTGGAAACATCTGTCTCAAATAACAAAAACCTTCACACCTTCCTTGCTCATCACTTTCACAAAATTTTTCATCAATCCAGGTTTTATGTGAAGTGGGGGTGGGGGGGAAATTATCTTTGTTGGGTCAACAAGTGGTTCATGTGCCACGTTTTTCTTTCCTGGAACCAAATTATTTCAGAGTGGTCATTTCTTTTTAGTATAATGAGACTCTCTTGCACTATTGTCCTGTTCACATACGTAACAACAGTACTTGGTGTATCTGAGCTGCATCCCAAGCAGCAGAACCACTACTTTTAGATATCCACAGATATGCTAGTTATACTTGGATGTGCTTCAACAACAGTTCCATGTTTTCGTATTTTTTTTCAATGTGTGCAACATAGCCAACAGGTACTGAAGGATATACATTATTATTGTATAAAAACAAAAGATTTCTACAAAATGGTATGTGATAGGTTAAATTACAGGCTATTTTCATGATTAGCAGCCAAAAATCTACAAGATTCACTCAAAAGTGTTCAGGAAGCAAAATCTTTGTTCTCCAGTTAATCCACAAATGTATTTTATATATAGAAACTACCTTGCATTACCTTCCTCCTCTGAAGGACAGCTACATATTAAGGAACAGAACTACAGAAGTAAAAATGGGTATCAGAAACCCACTTCCAAAGGAAGTGTGCAACTAATCGATAATTTTGATGATAAAATCAAAGTACTTACTTTTGGATCTGTTCATCTGATAATCCCCGAGGATTCTGGATAGCAATCTTTGGTATTTCATTTGGATACTAAAAGGAAACCAAGCCAAGTGTAAATATATAGTACAGTTGTATTCCATGATGAAATAACTAGAAAAAAAGCATTTAGAATTAGATATTTACCTGCAGAGGCACAGACAATACAAGGGTGAAACAGACATACTGAGAATCTTGATCCTCAGCAGTTGCTGGGTGTAGGGTGATGGAGATTTCCCAGGGAATAGATCTAGTTTGAGAGAGGCACAAGTTAAAGTCAATTGTCAGAAAAGAGAACAAATTTAAAAAGTAACACCTTGGAATTCTCCTACACTGGTGACTTTAACAGACAGCCTTCTTTACAATCTTAAGGATTTGTATCTATGTAACTCAGAGAATGATATAGGAGTGTGTCAATTTTATTCCTTTCTTCTGTCACGTAAGCCAGAGAAGATTATCCATATGGAAATCTGGCCTCAGGTTTTATTAATTTGTAACTATTTACACATTAATATTCTTGGTTATGTTTTACACCTGTAAGCCAAAAAAACATCTGACAATAAAGCAAATACCTGTTTCCTTTAAACACATGAAGCTCATCCAAATAGATAGACTCTAAGACTTCCACTTCTGAAGGCAAACCCCTGAAGAAAAAGAAATAATGTTACAGATATATCTTATTTTCTTAAATTTCTTCTGCCTGCATAGTATGAGATGTTTTTTACAGCAATAGTATAGCAGGCAAGCTCCTTTCAATAGAATAACAGAAACTGATTCTTTAAAATCTTTTTGTACTTTGGAAACTATTTGTAGTAATCATATAAAATAATTTGAAATTACAAAATGCCCCTAAAACTATTTTTTTTTTAAGAAAAGGCAAAATTTCCAGTTTCAGGATTAGAATAGCATCATTATTTTTACAATAGATAAAGATCAAAGTCATCATTACACTGCTCACTATTTTCTAAGATAGATTTTCTATATGACACTCCAACCTCATCTTTATTCAAAAGCTCTAGTTCTGTCAACTGCTTTAATTTCATACAGCAATGGTCAAAAGAACAAGAGCAAAATAGATGAAGAGAGATTGTATTAAGTTTATAGCATACATAAATGGAGGCAGGAGGGGAAAAGTAATTTTCTCTTAGAATAACTATTTCCTATACTTGTATAGCTAATCAATGTAACTGCTTTCATTCCTTCTTTGTAGGAAGGAAAGGCACTTTTTTAAATCTAGTAAAAAAAGAAATATTGAAGAGTTTTGTCTCAAAGTACAAAACAAAGGAAACTACTCACATCTCTAGTAGTAAACTGAACAAAATTTAATTCTTGTTCCTTGAGTCTGAGTCAGACCTCTTATTTTTCTGTCTCTATATCCTGTTTCTGAAACAGTATTATATCTCTGCCTTTTTCTAATTTGCCATGAAAGCAGAATAAAAAACAACATTGCACTCTATACATTACAAATATAAAGAAAAAAATCATACTGAGATTAAATATCTGCATATAATAATTCAGTAAAGAAACAGGAAAAGAAACAGACTAAATCTGTCATCTATTACAAGCCAATTTTTCTAGCTGAAAAAAACAATCTGGCAGATAGTCCCAAGAGTGCTTTTCTGAATTAGCTTCTTGGATAAGAAGCGAAGCGTTTTCAAGGATTAAAACCAAGAAAGTCCCCTTGCACTTCGGAAAAGCACCTTTGGGACAACCATGATCCGGATCAGGGGTGGGTTCCACTTACCTTCCCCACCGGTTCGCATCGCGATGTTTTGCGCATGCGCACGGCTCACGTGTGCACGTTCCCTCGTGCAATTTTGCTTCCGCACATGCTCAGTAGCTGCAATCATCCCGAAACACAGCTGAGGAGCTGATCAGCTGTGCTTCGGGAGAAGGAATAAAGGTCAGTATAAACCCAGGGGCAGGCGGGAGGGCACTTTTTCAAGCAGCAGAACAGGAAAAACCTTCCAGACAGTAAAAAATTCACAAAAAAATTCACAAAAAAAATGGCGGCACCCACGGACCGGCACTGACAAAACCAGATCCATGACATCACCAGCGGGTCGCTACCGGTTCGGGCAATCCAGTCCGTACCGGGAGGAACCCACCCCTGATCCGGATGATTGAGAATCTCCATGGACATTCAACCTGGCAGTTACCAAAGTAATGCTACCATATGTAGGCTGCAAAAAAACCTGCCAGATTACTATTAGATGGCAGCAAGAAGTGTGTATGAAGCATTGATGAGCTTTTGGGCCCAATGACCAAGGTTATTTGGCTTTTGTCCCAAAGGTGCTTTTTTCGAGAGACAACTGGACTTTCTGGGTGTTTTTTTTTTAAAGACGTTTTGCTTCTATCCAAGAAGCTTCTTCAGCTCTGAAGAAGGAAAAAAAGCACCTTTGGGACAACCATGACCTGCATGACTGAGACTCTCCATAGACATTTACTTTGCTTTTGTCCTGACCATTCAGCCCGAAAGCTCATCACTACTTCATGGAGGCCAGCCGTGACAGCCTAAGCCTGTATAACTAACTTTTTGCTGCCACAGTGGTGGGTCCGGATGTTTGCAGCGCAGATCTACTTGCCCCAACATTAATACTTTTAGTATATTTCAGAGACAAGAGACTGATTAAAAGTTCCCAGTTAAACTCTCCGCTTCCTTATGAACTCTTAATTGGGGTTATGACATCCAGGCTGCAAAAAAAAAATAGAGAGGTTAAGCAGAGGGCAGCAAGAAAGTACAGAACCCAGTTTTGGTCGTTCGGACAAAACGACACCAACCACCCTCTTACCAATCCTCCCCTCCCGTCCGCTCTTCATCTTCTTCTTCACCTGCCGCGGCCATCTTTGCCAGCCCCAAACCGGAAAGAGGGCCAAATTGGCCACGAGTACTTCCGGCGCCGGGAGTTGCTAGGCGATAGGTCGGCGACGCCGTCGTCTGACGCTTGGCAAGTAACGGGCGTCTGGAGCGTGTGGGCTTCCCTCCTTTCCCCCCGCCCTTGTGAGCGCCGGAGCTAAACCCCATCGCTCCCATCCTCGCGAGGAGACCCTTGGCAAATCCCTCAGGCGCAGACGGGTCGGTGGGGCTGAGGGAAGGGAAGTGGGATGGTGATGTTTTGCTGTGAGTTGAATCGCGCGTTCTGCACAAGTACTTAGAAGTAAGTCCTAGCAGTGCATGAATGTTCTCTAAACCAGTGTGTGGACTTCAATTCCCAGAATTCCCCAGCCAGCCATGCTGGCTGGGGAATTCTGGGAGTTGAAGTCCTCACGTCTTAAAAGTGGCTGAGCTTGAGAAACACTTCTCTAAGTAGAAAGGGTTGCAAGATTGCAGCCTTTCTGTTGCAATGCATCTTTGCAAAAATTTCGGAAAGAAACAGGTCTAAGCAGGATGGGATGAAGCCAAAGGCAGCAGCTGCAGTTGTCATCCCCTACTTTCTTTATTGGAGTATAAGCCCCTACTCACTGTTGTGGGTGCAGTGTGTGTTAGATTTAGAAAATACAGTAAAAATTAGGGGTGGGGAGGTGCCGTTGGGAAGAACTTTATTTCTTGTTGAATGTGCGGTAACTGAAATTTGAGAAAGGTTGCTGGTTAAAAAAATATAATATAATATAAAATGAACATATAATGAAATAATGTCAGTTAAAAAGAAGACAATTGCATCAAAATAAATAACAAAAGTAAAATGCAATCTATAAATTATCACAATCTTCTTTGAGTCTTCTAAAAGGTGCTAAAGAGCTATAACAAGAGAGCCTCTTCCTTTCCAGTTTGAAGGATGAGTAAAGCAGAAAGCTTTGATTTTGTTTGCTTAATGTATTGCACCCCAAAGAAATGTGCTATGAAAAGTCATCCAAAGATGTTTCAGTGTTACTGGATGCTTTGGTTTTACAATCCTATGGGATTTGTCTTGTATTTTAGGACTGTTAATGGAAATCATCGGAGCCCAATGAAGTTTCTAAAAACTGGGAGATACACTGTCAAATCAAAAGATTTCCAAACAAAGGTTAGAAAGATATGGTACATATAATAATGACCAGACTTCCAGTGAGAAAAAGGAGCCAAATGTAAGCCAGAGAAGAGACCTTGTAGTATAATTTCATTGATGTTAATTGAAGTAGAGGTAGATATTCTTGCAGAATCTAGTTTATAGTGAAATTTAGTAATGCCAGTATTGCTCAGCAAAGATCTAATAAGCTCCATGTTACAGAAAGAATCTAAAATGTGTGTAATATACCATAATTTGGCATGGAGGCAACTTCTGAATTATGAAAAATCCAGAAGAGAAAAGGGCAAATGTGAGAAAATTATTAGAAAAGAAAAGAGGTCAATTCGAGAGTGTGGCAGAGGGAAGTACTCATGACTCAACTTGCAGGAGCTAAGTTTCTGTTTCTGCACTCAACAGGTTATGCACTCATCCCTTTCCATACATACTAATCATGGACAGGTATCATGTGTTGGAAATGATTGGAGAAGGCTCTTTTGGAAAAGTCTATAAAGGACGTCGCAAATATAGCGCACAAGTAAGAACAAAAGAGAACAGTGATAATTGACTGAATGTTCAGCGGGGGTTGTTCTACAAATAGATTGTGTTCACTTATTCTGATTAGCACTGATTTGTTGACTAAGCCACAATTATCTGGGCTTCCATAACATGCAAAATCAAAGTCAAAGAAATCTTATTAGGGGTTATTAATCCAGACATAATTGAGAAAGAAAAATTATTTGACAAAACAATTAGGAAAGAAGGCAAATACTGATTTAGCATGTTTCCCCAGCCTTTTCTTTTCTTAAAACTTTACAGGTTGTGGCCTTGAAGTTTATTCCTAAAGTGGGTCGGTCTCAGAAAGAGCTGAAGAATTTGCAGCGAGAGATTGAGATCATGAGGGGACTTCATCATCCCAACATTGTCCAGATGCTTGACAGTTTTGAAACTGACAAAGAGGTGAAAACATATTGGCAAAACTACTTTAAAGTTAAGTGTAGGAGAGATAGGAAAAAGTGTGCACTGCTCATCTTTAAAGCCCTTTCTGATGGATTATGTGCCATCAAATCAATGTCTACTCTTACTACTCATGTAGCTAGACCTTCTCCAAGAAGATTGAGGGCCCTAGAGCAGGGGTGTCAAACTCGATTTCATTGAAGGCCGCATCAGGATTGTGTTTGACCTCAGGGGGATACGGGCGCGTGGCCAGCTTGACATCACTTGTTGAGGCTCCGTTTTCGGCCGCGAAGGCCTCCTGCAGCCCTCTGCCAGCGAAAATGGAGTTCCCTGAGCTTCGTTTTTACTGGCAGAGGGCTGCAGGAGGCCGTCGAGGCCAAAATTGAAGCCTGGGAGGGCTGTGCCCGAGCTCCATTTTTGCTGGCAGAGGCACCGCGGGCTGGTCCTTCGTTGTTTCCAGTCTAAGCACCCCACGGGCCGGATCAGCCCCTGGGCCTTGAGTTTGACACCCCTGCCCTAGAGTGTATGAATTTTTACTTCACTTCCCAATAAAGCCATTTCATTTTGTTCAACCAACCTGAGAATATATGGATTACAGTATGTTCCTCTTGTAAAAATCTGGGAATGGCTACCAGTAGGTTTCTCAATGGGATTCAGAGTAAAGCTCCCTTTTGCAATTGACTAATGGTGATTTTGTCAATGCCAACGGGGTTGGAAATGTTTTGCATTTCGCCCAAGGCACCTATTACTACTGGTACTACTTTTGCTTTCTCTTGTCACAATTATATTTTGTAATTTTCTCTAGTTCTTTCTTTTTTTTCCTGCTGTCTCTAGGTACTGCAATGTCCACTATCCAGACTTTTTTTAAAAAATCAACTTTATATTCCTTTCTTTTACTTCTAACAATCTTAATCTTTAGTCCATTCAAGTAATGTCATAAAACTGATTTCATTTCTTTTTTGCCCTTCTCACAAAATTTATCTAAGCTTTAGTAAACCTCTTTTGTAAATCCAATATATAAATGTTATCTAGAATCTAGACCATTCTCTTGGTTTACTATGTACAATTCCTTTTTGATTTTTAAAACATCAAACTATTTCTTTTGATATCCGATGAGACATCATTTTCCATGTCATTTGTAGATCCACTTCCAGTTTCAACTCTGTCTCTGTCTTCTCAGATAAAACTTGTTTCTCTTCTGCCATTTCCTCAGAAACATCTTTTGGACATAGTCTATCCCTACAAAAAAGATTGCAGTTGACATTATTGATGTTAACTTCTGATTCCATTTCTCAAAAGGGTCCTGCAATGTTTTCAATGTTATAAGACTTTACAGTCATTCTGTAGCTGTTAATTAGATTTATGCTCAGTGCAGAAACGTTAATCATAATATTACTGTATTCTTTCCCTGTGCTTCTTTGTGAATGATTATATTGGCTTACTTTTCTGGTTCTTGACTGCTAGGTGGTTGTGGTGACAGATTATGCTGAAGGAGAGCTCTTTCAGATCCTTGAAGATGATGGGAACTTGCCTGAGGAACAGGTAACTGCAGCCTGAAGAGTTAGACTGGAGAAATAGGCACCCAAGCTGAGAAATATTACAGAGTGGGAGTAATACTGTAATAGCAGTATAGGGGTCTGATCTTCTTAGGTCATGTGCCCCATGCTGTGGCATCTGCAAAGAATGAATGGGGAATCACAAGACTGAAGAGAGGCAATAATTGTCACAGCCCTCAAAACATAAATAATGACCAAGAAAATACTGTCCAGTCATCTGTTTTTTACCAGGAAAAATACTAGAACAAATGATAATAATTTTGACGACAGTGCAGTAGTTGGTAGAATCTGATTGGGATTCTTAAATAATGAACTCAGCCTATTGTATCTTCAAGCATATGCTTGTCAGGTGGTGTTCATGGTTGAATTTGGACGTCCTTCGATGGAGAGAAGAATCACTAACGGATTCTACATTCTGTTATCTCAAGCTCCTTCCTTATACCAAATCCCCCAAAAAATCATACTGCAGTGTACTTTGAGAACAAACCTTTAATTAGGAGGGCATGCTTGGCCCGCAAATAGGGTAATATAGGTAGAGTTGTATGATTTTATAGTTTCTTGGGGAAGATACTAGATTCAAAATTAAGCAGCAGCATCAGAGAATATAAAAGGTATGAAGGCGTTATACTCAAACTGGGAGAATTTTCAGAATACCGGTAGTGAGTAAGTAAGCCTCTTCTCAGGGTTAGGATTGCAATTTCTCCTTCAGGTGCAAGTTATCGCTGCTCAGCTGATTTCTGCACTCTATTACTTGCATTCCCACCGGATCCTACACCGTGACATGAAACCTCAGAACATCCTGTTAGGGAAAGGAGGCGTGATCAAACTCTGTGATTTTGGGTAGGTACCTTATGCTCTCCCTCCATTTCCAATTCCTGATCTAAGCATTGAAAAATCTTGGTTCTGTTTTTTCCCCTCCTTTTCTGGAAGGTTTGCCCGGGCAATGAGCGTTCAAACCATGGTACTGACATCTATCAAGGGCACCCCACTTTATATGTCTCCTGAGCTTGTGGAAGAGAAGCCATACGACCACACGGCTGACCTTTGGTCGGTGGGATGCATTCTGTATGAACTGTATGTGGGGACTCCGCCCTTCTACACCAATAGCATCTTCCAATTGGTCAGCCTCATCATCAAAGACCCAATCAAGTGGCCAAAAAACATGAGCCCCCACTTCAAGGTAGCACTTTTTTTTCCAGCTCCACTTAGTAAGATTAACGTTGATTTCTACATGAAAGCATCCCAAAGTTGCTTTTTCAAGAGGCAAATGGACCTTAACCAGAAAGTCCAGTTGCCTCTTGAAAAAGCACTTTTGGGACAACCATGACCTGGGTGACTGAGAATCTCCATAGACATGAAAGCATGTGTTCTTTCTTTTCTCCTAGAGCAGTGCTTTTCAACCGCTGTGCCATGGCACATTTGTGTACCACAAAAAATCTACAAGGGTGCCCTATCAATGAGCCACAAAGAAATGTTGGGAAGTGTTGTGGAACTGCACAGCCAGAACCCCATCTCTGTGACATCACATGGGTCATACTTCCTCCGAGTCTCCTTCCAGGTCCCAGCAACCTGTGACATCATGGGGCTTTTAAGTTTTGTGACCTGGAAGTCCCGCCTATAAAATGTACATCCACACATGTTAACACCTTGTAGTATGCCATGAGATGAAAAAGGTTGGAAACCACTGTCCTAGAATTTTCAGTGCCCTGTTACACTCAACATTTCCTATATTCTCTTTGGCCCTTTGCTCCCTCACATGGTTTCTTCACTTTCTTTCACTATTCGCTATCTGTGTTCAGCCCACATGAAGACTTTAAACAGTATTTTAAAAGATTAGCCTCTGTTAATTATTGACTTCAAGCTACCGCTGAACATAGATTTGATGCTACCCAGGTTATTAAAATTTGCACTGGTATTATAAACTAACACTTGTTGCTATTTCAAACAGTTCCAAATATATAAACCTCTTCCTTCTTACTGGTTCGGGTCCTGCCTAGTTTCTTGGGGAGATGAAATACATATTTTGCAAGTGTATTTGTCTCTTGAAGAATATTTCTGCACAATATTTTGCTGAAACCAGCAGAATTTTTAAGCCACAGTTTTCCTGAAATTTTGAGAACTGTAAATTTAAACGTAGAAACAAAAGTAACATTCCAAGATGTCTTGTGCTGATGACAGACTCATATATGGTTGGATTACAGAGACTCACCCAGTCAAGATCAGTAAGGCACACTAGCCATGCCTACCAGTTTAGTCAGGAGAACTTCTTTCATATGTTACATTACTTTATAGAGCTTCTTGCAAGGTCTCCTGATGAAGGATCCTCGTCAGCGTCTATCCTGGCCAGAGCTACTCTATCATCCCTTCATTGCTGGACAGGTGACAGGTAAGTATGGTGCTTTTCTTTCTACCATCTCCCCTCAATCTTGCTTTTCTATCTGCTTTAATGTATGCAGTCCATCAAAATCTGGTTACTGACCTGGATCCTTCTTTGCAGTGATCAATGACACAACAGAACAGGCTGTTACAAACCCTTTCACTAGCAAATTGACCCCTGAATTACAGGCTCTGAAAGACCAACAGGCACATTTCCTGGCCCCTCACAGTGGTCAGTCAAAGATTTTGAAGAAGGCACGTCAGAAGATGGCCCAGGAGGCTCAGAAAAAGGTGAAATGTATAGCACATAATCCTTGGGAAGGGTCCTTTTGATATAGTGAGTCTCAGTCCGCTACAGTAATGTAACATATGTGATTTTTTTTCTACTACAGGTGAGAGAGAAATCCAAGCCTCTTTTGAAAGGAGAAATAGCTAAGGAAGACCAGGGCCTTCCATGGAAAACCTGCCCAGTTCAGGCAGATCCCAGAGAAGGGCATCAGGCGTCTTCTGGTTCTGGAAAACAGAGGCCCTGTGTTCTAGAAAACCAAGGAGCAGAATGGGAGCAAGCAGAGCCATCTCCTACGCCTCGGTGAGAATTAGGTATTGGATTTAAGGAAAGAACAGCTCTCTGCTGTGCAGTCTCACTTCAATCTTCATCTTTCTTCTTCATGGGTAGGGAGAACAGAATTACACATGATTATGACCGGGAATTCCCAGAGGGGAAGCCAACAAATGGCAGACCAGCAGCACGAGACAGATGCAGCATCAACACTGTAGATCTGGAAACTGAGGTAAGCATATGTCTGTATACCTCAGCACTTTGCATAATAGCAAAGACATTTTTTTCTTGACTTCCAGGACATTGTGGCCCTTGTGGACACATTCTTTTTCTGTAGGAGCTGGATAGTGATGAAGAATGGCAGCACCTCATTGATGCCACAGATCCTGCAAATGTACAGCTGTGTGCCCCATTGAGTCTTCTGGGAGACCCTGATTTTGTGCAGCGCATCCATACCCGAATCCAGGATTCTGGTCAGCAGGTGAGATGTACAAAATGTCAAAGAACACTAGATATGTTTTAGGAACTAGTTCTTCAAAAATTAAACTACATGCACTTTAGAGAAAAGAGATGAGGACTTAAGTGAAAATACACTTCTGTGGTCAGACCCCTTTGGCAATTTTGGCCATTTAGCTATTACTCCTAGGAACTGGTGAGGCACGAAATTGAAGGATTAAGTAAATCTTTTAAGAGTTGAAGAAAGTCAAAGAGAAGAAAGTCAGAGTTCTTGTAGGGGTCGAGGCAGTCTAAAAGCTAAGCCGGAACATGCCATTGATTCTGGGGGAAATGGCTGTAGGAGGTATATTGAGTGAACTTAGTGATGGTTGTGCATATTATTGAAGGCAGTATGACTAGAATGAATAAACTGTAAAATGTCAGGGGCTGGTAGTTTGCTGAATGTTTCTGTTTCTAATCTGTTTTTGTAGGTCTTAGAAGGAATGCTTGAGGGTGCTTCCCATCTTCGTCCTGTTCTTCATGTCATTTGCAACTTGTTAAGTACACGATGTAATTCAGAACTACTATACACCTTCTGCAGGGATATAGACCTATCCCATTTTGTGATGCATCTAGTGAGGGACATCTTAGAGAGCTCCCGTATCAAGCAGGTAAGAAAGAGGTATTATTTAAACAATCAGCTCAATTCCAGAAAAATGATCTGGGTGGATGGCAGGCAAATTTTGCTGTATGTATTTGTTTAGGTTTTTTTATATGAGCATAATTTAAACTGGCATTTTTATGTTTGATTTAAAAGACAAAAATCATATTTATTGCACTTAATTTACCCAAAGTTGATAGCAGTATTGGAGTATTTGAAATGCAGAATTTGGTGGGAAGAACAGCAGGGAACTAGAGAGAATAGTACTATGGCTAGCCTCATCAGTTGACTTCTGGAAGGTTTCATTTTGCTCAAGTTTTCCATAGCCGATGTCTTGCATTTAAAGTGCACATGAGCAATCAAGAAAGCCAGCAGATTTTATTTAACTTAAAACTGAAATTTCATACTAAGGCATCACATTTGCCTGAAACTTATCTCAATGCTGCAGGAGCCTCATATGCAAGATAGTTTTGTCTAGACAGATCTTTCTTTCTTTCTTTCTTTCTTTCTTTCTTTCTTTCTTTCTTTCTTTCTTTCTTTCTTTCTTTCTTTCTTTCTTTCTTCTTTCTTCTTTCTTCTTTTTTTTTTCTTTCTTTTTCTTTCTTTCTTTCTTCCTTGCTTCCTTTCTTTATTCCTTCTTTCTTTCCCTAGACAGATCTTTCTTTCTTTCTTTCTTTCTTTCTTTCTTTCTTTCTTTCTTTCTTTCTTTCTTTCTTTCTTTCTTTCTTTCTTTCTTTCTTCTTTCTTCTTTCTTCTTTCTTTCTTCTTTCTTTCTTTCCTCTCTCCCTCTCTTTCTTTCCTCTCTCTCTCTCTTTCTTTCTCTCTTCCTTTTTCTTCCTTCCTTCCTTCCTTGCTTCCTTGCTTTTTTGCATTTGTATGGTCTGCATCTTGCACAAAATTCAGCAGTATGTCTGCAGAATTCACTGAGATATTCCTTGATCTTTTGGAGACCCCTAGACAATTTTCAGAATATGCACTCTTTTCTTTGTCCTACAGCAGCCATGGCATATTACACTGCTAATAGATCTAATTGCAGTGATGTCAGCCTTCTTTGCCAGTGATTTCAACCAGGAGAAAGATAAAGAAAAGCAAAGGTAAGAAACTTGCAGGATAGACAGAATAAGGAGGCAAAATAAGATGTAATACTATTTTCAGCAGAATAGGGGCAAGCAACATTGAATCACAGAATGAATGGATATGGCTGAATAACCGGTGGTTCTGTTCTCCTGCTATGTCTTTTTTTTTTAAGCAGGGCATGGCAAATAATGTCTCCAAATAGAAGCCCCTATACTGCAAGAATTGAACTACAGTTGCAGGAAAAAGTATGTTGACCCCTTGGGATTACGGGGAGTTTTGCATGAATTGGTCGTAAAATGTGCTCTGAACATCATCTAAGTCACAACAATAGAAAAACACAGTCTGCTTAAAATAATACTACACAAACATTAGATGTTGCCATGGTTTAATTGAACATAACATGTAAACATTCACAGTGCAGGGAGG
>QLTV01020729.1:466920-525160 GCA_003457575.1 Thermophis baileyi
CACGCCTAGGGAGAGTAGCAACAGTGCTAAACTTTCTCCATTTGTAGACAGTCTGTCTTACTGTGGACACATGAACATCAAGGCTTTTGGAGATACTTTTGTAACCCTTTCCAGCTTCATGCAAGTCAACAATTCTTGATCGTAGGTCTTCTGAGAGCTCTTTTCTGCGAGGCATGGTTCACATCAGACAGTGCTTCTTGAAACCAGTAAACCCAAACCAGGTGTGTGTTTTTAAAGGGCAGGACAGCTGTCAGCAACACATCCAATATCATCACACTGATTGGAGTCAAGGTTGGCTCACTCCTGGCTCCAATTAGCTCTTGGAGAAGTCATTAGGCTAGGGGCTCACATACTTTTCCCCCCCTGCACTGTGAATGTTTACATGTTATGTTCAATTAAACCATGGCAACATCTAATGTTTGTGTAGTATTATTTTAAGCAGTCTATGTTTTTCTATTGTTGTGACTTAGATGACGTTCAGAGCACATTTTATGACCAATTTATGTAAAACTCCACGTAATCCCAAGGGGTTCACATACTTTTTCTTGCAACTGTAGTTAGGATGGAGAAAACTGAGTTGCTGTGGTGGGGTTTCAGGGTTTAGCTCTTATGTCTTAAATCATAAACACAAATGGTTTTCTAGTTTGCAGGAATTTTACACGTCTGCTAGCCACTTCCTAACTCTGCTACCCACACTACTGACTCAGCCAACAGATCAAGAAAGCAGGCTGCGAGAACAAAGCCTCATGGTAAGTATCCATGCCTTATCTGATTTATTTATTTATTTTAAATTTATCCAGCTGTATTCTGTTGGCGGCTCTTTCCTTCTCCTCCTCATTCAGCTTCATCATCTGTTGCCCCAATCCATATATATATGCTGATACACTCATCCCTCAAGGCTCTCCTCAGCTAAGGAATATAGCTTTGTGTAATTAGAAGCCATTATAGAATTATTGAATTCTGTGGGTAGGACAGCTTTTTTTAAAGTAAGAAAACCTTTACTTTAAATCTGATAAAAAAATGTCCTGCAGAATCAGAGTCAGGAAAAAAAATACCAATAACCCTCTTGCACTTCTGCTTCTCTGTTCCTGGTATTCAGTAGTGTAATGTGTCTGCACATGGAGTTTCTAAATATCTTCCATGATTAAAAGCCTTGACAAACTTTCCCATATGGATTTGTTTGTAAAAAATCATACCAAATTATAAATCTTAAGAAAAGGATTTGAAAGCTTGATGTTTTCAAGTCTCGGTTTTTCTGGCATACTTTTCAACATGTGGTATATTGAATCTAAGTTTCATGTAATATTGTTTCCTTAATGTAGGTAGTCAGGGAAATGGTCCTAGAGAAGGAATCCAGAGGCCATGGGGAAAACCCCAGTTGTAGAACACACATGTGTTATATATCCAGAGAGACAGGAGAGCATTACAAAGAAAGTCAGAGTAGCCCCCACCCAATCCCTGACTCCCTGAGGTATAAGAGGGAGAGAAGGGAAAACATGGTAGACTTGCAATAACCTATTATTATAGCCTATCTCAATAATCTTATGGAGTCTGTTTCCGGATCTGGTCTACCTTTCAAGGGGGACAAGACAGTTCAGATTACCTCACGCACGTCTTACCATTCTATTAAAGAAAGATCTCAGAAACAGTTGTTGATTTGTTTACTCTCCTAGCCCAGGAGTTCTCAATCTTTGTAGTGACGTGGCCCTCTAAAATCATTGATTGTTTGGAAACTTCCGCCCCCCCCCCCCAGGAATGATACCGATGGCGGCAGAAGCAGACAAGGAGTGTCCCATTTTTAACAGCACCTACCCAAAGTGCTGCACTTGGTGCTATGATTTCTTTCTAGCTTTGAAAAGTGGTTGTATCTTTCCTCCCCTTTATCTGGGTATCCTCATAACATGGGACCCTTTCCTCCTGCTTTTCCAAGAAGTTAATTTCTCCGTAGGTCCTGCATTCCCCCCACCTTCCACCATTCAACCCATTTGGCCACCAAGCAATATGTGAGCTTTGCTAATGGACCCAGGGAGAGTATATTTATCTTATTTTAGCAGCACAGCTTCCCTGTGTTGGTCTAGGGCAGCAGTTCTCAACCTGTGGGTCACAACCCCTTTGGGGGTCGAACGACCCTTTCACAGGGGTCACCTAAGCGCGTGTTAGCCCGCCATCTTGGTGCCACGCCCCCTTTGTCACCTCATCGCTTCTCGCCTGGCAACGCGCACACGCGGGGAGGGGGTGGGGCGGGGGTCGCAGCATTAGGAAGGTTGAGAACCACTGGTCTAGGGTATTATTCCTTCTACCCACCTTTACAGTAAATCTGCTCCATCGGCATTGTAATATTTACCCTTTTTTCCTTCCTTTAGTGTTTCACCCATTTATGTGAGAGCATGGATCGCACCTGTCCATCAGTCTCCAACACCTTCTACACCAGCTTGCTTAAAGATCATCAAGCCCTGCTGGATGCATTCTACCAGGGTGCAAGCTATGAGCATTCAGCTCAAGGAGGTAATGGATGCAGTGGCAGAGATTGGCCTCCTCATATTTTGAGGATACTACAAATTGGCCATTATGTTTCTCCATCAGAACTTTCTCTTATTCTTAATTGATGGCTGCTTACAAGCATGATGTTTCTCTTACATTCTCACATAATTCTTACAATGTTTTTCTCCTCTGTGCTCTGAGCCAATTAGATAACACATAGCAGATGTGGTATTGATGTTCCACATAGTGCAATCAAATTTGTTTGCATTACCATTTACAGGGAATAGAAATGAATACTTAAATTTGTAAGCCACTCACTCACTTATGTGAGATGGGTATCTATGTAGATTAAACAAATAAAATATGTTCTCATTGTGAGGTATCTGGGCTTATGCTTTATCTTGTTGCCCTGAACTTCACTGAAAATGCCCCAAGAAAGCCTGATTCTCCTCAACAATGACAATTGTAGCTTTTAACATCTTAACTTATCTTTTTAACTTCATTCCATGTCTTAACGTAATTATTTTTGAAACAACATACAATTTATATTTATCAAATAAACCCCCATATGTTTTACATTTTTCTAATATTGAATACTGTTTTGTTCATCAGTTCTATTTGATCTTGTATTTTCATATTTTGTTGGTTTCTTTGTCTTCAGTTTATTAATCTTAAAGCTAGCTAATGCACCAAATTCTTTTAATTTTCTCATTGTTGATGGTCAAACCGAAAACCAAGAAAGATACATGGTGATTCTTCCAAGCAGATTTCTTTATTGTTCCATACCTATAGACAGGATCTTGCCAAACTGAAGGACTCTACCATCTACATCAAACACATATTGTGAGAACTATTAGAGAGGAGCTGTCTTCACCCTCTTTCACACCAACTATTTGAACTAAGATGCCTCTTATTCCTCTGGAATGCACCTCCTCCCTCTTGTGAAACTGGTCCACAACATTCTATCACATGGGTGTCAAACTCCCAATGTCATGTTGCCGACGTGATGTTTCGCAACATTTTTCCCATTCGCAGAGCTGGGGTGGGCGTGGCCTGCGCATGACGCATCCGGCCCGCGGGCCACCAGTGTGACACCCCTCTTCTATCACATCATTCAATGCCCTTTAAAACAACTTCCAATACCAACACAAATCGTCTACAAAAGCTCTGAACTTGTAAGCCTCTTTTTTAATTTGTACACCTAATATCCTCTCATCTTGCCTTATATCTCTATTCAAAATTTCAAGATAAACAAGAAAGGGATAATAGGCAGCCTTGTCTTGTTCCCTTTGGCATTGTTAAATCTCCATTTGTGCTTTTTGTGAGGTATAAATTGATTTTACCCATTTTATAAAATTATCTTCAAAGATCTTATCTTCTAAAACTTCACATAAACAGGCCAATTTAAATTATCAAAGCCTTTCTCTGCATCTGAAAAATTAGCGCAGCTTGTTTTTCATTATGCTGTTCCAAGTATTCTATAATGTCTAATACCGTTCCAATATTATCTTTTAATTGTCTTTTTAAGTAAAAGTCCAGTTTGGTCTTCATGAATAACTTCTTCCCTAATTATTTTCAATTTGTCTGCTGAAATCATTGTAAATAACTTATAATTGCTATTCAATATTTGTTGCTGGAGTTAAATCTCATCCTTCTTTATATATTAATGCTATATTAGCCTTTTTCCAAGTCTCCTCCCCATAGTATAGAATTCATCATATTTTGGAAGGCTTGTAAAAGTTTATATTCAAAGCATTTGTACTAAGAACCTGGTAACCCAACTGGTCCTGCTGCTTTCCCTGATTTAACATTTGGTAAATTTTGTTTTTTAAATAATCATCCTTTTATTCCAAGGGAATATCAGGTCCTTTGTACAAGTTAGAGTAACACTGATTTAAAAAGTGTTTTTGTATAGCCACATTGTCCATTGATATAGTATCTCCCTCTTGACATTTCAAAATCCTTTTCTTTCTCTTTTCTTAATTTACACACTAGTCATTTCACTGGTTTATTTTCAAATTCAAATTAAACTTCTACGGTAACAAATATCTGTGTGAACAGTAAGAGAAAGGGAAATCAAGGTGAACTATGCCAAGCAAAAGAATTCCGAATTTGCAGTCATAATTTTTTGGATTGCTAGAGAATGAGTTTTCTTCATGGGTGTGAGGCCTAGCAGCATATCGGTACTAGTTGACTTGCCTCGCTCTTCCACCGTTCTAAATACCAGAGCAGGGAATTATAAAAAGAGCTTATTCTGTATACATGTAAACTTTCTACTATATTCTTATTCCTTACCAGCAGTATTTCCAAAATCAGCTGAGGCAGCACATGAGTGGTGTCAATGCTTGGCAGCTGCTTTTACAGAAGCTCTGGCTGCATCCTGTGGCATCCCAGGAGGGCACCTCACACATCAAAAGGCCAAAAAGCAGGTGTGAGTTGACTTTGCATGTATACTTATCAGCTGTTGGCAACGTGGTCTATTAAAGCAGCAGAGGTTGGTAATACCATTGGCATCAACTTTAGTGGAAGTGTTGCTTCCTGGCCCTGTGGATCATATTGATATTGGTGGAGAGAAAACTTACTGTCTACAATGCATTGCTTGGCAGCATTGCAGTGGTACGTAGCATTCATAATATTGAGAGCCAGTTTGGTCTAGTGGTTTAAGGTATTAGACTAGAATCCAGGAGTCCCAGAATTCTAGTCTCACCTCAGGCACAAAGCCAACTGGGTGACTTTCCTCCTGAGAGTAACTTGTCTCTCAGCCCTAGGAAGGACTAGTGTGGAGGGCTATTATTTTATTATTTTTCTTTTTTTTTTATGTGGTGTTTTTATATCTTTGTAAGCCGCCTTGAGTCGCCATGTGCGAGTAGGCAGCAATATAAATTTTCTAAATCAATCAATAAAATAAATAAGGAGGCAGTGGCAAATCACTTCTGCCAATGAAACTGCAGGGATTCGTCCAGGCAGTCTCCGAGAATCAGACACAATTGAATGGAAGGGGGGGGGGGAATTAATACTACTACCGGTAATAGTAATGGTACTAGTAGCCAAACCAGTCTTACTGAATTATATCCTTGCTATATCTCTGATCTGAGCTTGTGATGATGTCTAGAGAGGGACTAATATTTAATCCTGTTGTTTTTGATGTGAAAGCAAGTTAAAGTAGCCATAAAATCCTACAGAACAGGACTCAGCCTCTAAGTCCGGTTGTCTAATATTGCTGGAAGAGTTGCTCCTGCTGCTTTTATTTTTCCCTTTTAGCTAGTCAATTGACCGAGGGTTTCTCTTGTGGTTTTCATGCAGATTTCCCAGCAAATAGCTGAAAAGCTCACCAAGAAAGATGACCGACTGCTTCCATGTCTTCTCTCAACCACCGTGTGTCCTACTTCTTCTATGAGTGGGCTAAAGGTAACACTTTTGACGTTTTGATCTTATTTGCAACTCATTGTGGGGTGTGTGCCTTTTCCCCCCCTCTTTCAACTGGGGAAAGGAGGGATTAGATTTCAACAGTCCAGTGTTGTTTTGCCTTTCCATTGCTTAGGTCCTGTATGCCTGCTGCCATGTCAATCAGGCTCTGTGCCATCGCGTAGCAACTCCAGAATTCCTGAGTTTCCTAATCTGCCACCTGCAGGGCAAGGTATTCATTTTCCTTTCATTCTTCAATTAGAAAGAGAGCTGCCTGTTTACAAATATAGATCCTTAATTCAAAGACTGTTCTATTTTGTACATGAGGAGAAAAAGCCAGTAACTGCCTTCTGTCCTGTTAGGGTATCAGTCCATAGTGCTTAGCATTGCCAACTCTGACTGGCAGTGTGTTTTTTTCCAGGAGCCTTTCCCATCGCCTCTTTCATCCATTAACTGGCAAAACTAAACTTCTCAGTGTTTTGAGAGTTCATAAACGGACAACCAGAAACAGTCTGGATGAGAAAGTGATGAGGTAAAAAGGATGAGACTATAGGAGATGACAGGGAAGAAGAATTGAGGCAGCCATGAAATAGTACAGAAGGAATACTAAACAGGCTTCATGTTGACTAGATCTTAGAAAGGTGAAGACTTGGAGGTAAAGTGTTTCAAAACTAAGGTCTGTGTCTTTGAAAGGTCTTGCTGCCTGAAATTGCACGAGTCCAGGCTGTTGAAGCCTCATTGAGACTCATCTCCCTGATGTTGCTCCAGTGCCAGATCCTACCACCACAGTAAGTACCAGAGCAAAGCTTTTAAAAATGAATCAATGAAAGTTACAGCAAAATGCCCAAAATTTGGCTACTCAATTTCAGGTCTCCTGTTTGCAGTCTTAAATCTCTCCTGCAAAAATGCCAACAGGTAGATGGAAAACTTTTAGTCATATTATGGAATGCCTGTAACTCACCAAAAAGTGGGGAGGCTGATTTGTAGCTCTGGCCTTTCAGAGGTTTCCAAGCCAAATTAGGAAGGGGGTGGGGGCTAGCAGAGGTTTTTCTTAGTGTTGAATCACAGCAAGAAAATGAACAATTCTTATTTCCACGAGGCATGATCTGTAAATCCTTAAATTCTTCATTTGCCTTGCTTTAAGGGAATATTCTTTCATCACATAAGACAAAAGACCATTTACAACAATGAGAAATGTTTGCCATACACTGTAAATTTATCAGCAAATATCCTAAGTATTTGCTAAAATTACCCCAGATTCATTTGTAACTGTTCGAAAGAGGGCATCCCTCAGCAGTGAGATCTGCAGAGGGCCTCCTTTTTTAAAGCATTCAGTGGGAATTTTGCTGGGAAGATGTTAAAGGTTTTAAAGCAGGGAGGGACCACGTGTTTCAATCCCATATCCATTGTATGTGAGGAAATATTGCTGAAATCAATAGGTTTTATTTCTCTGACTTACAGACCTTTGAGAGTTTTTATAACTCTGCAGGGCAAGTGCAAACTTTGGGAATTTAGAATACTCTTTTCTTTCTACCTGAAGTGGCTTCTGATGGCTTTCAGAGGAGAACATTGTGCCACTCATTCTTCCTTCAATAAAAATTCCACTTGAGGACTCTTTAAAAAATGGCATATAAAAATAAAAGTAAAGAAAAACTCTCTTCTTGGGCAAGCAAACACAAGTAATTCTTGCGTACAGTGAAATGTGAGTGGGTGTAATGAACTTCTTTTAAACAAAGAGCAAAAGCGGAGGCAGAGGATAAATACAGCACTTTTCTCCAAAAGTGACAATTGAGTTCAAATGAAAGTTGGCACTTCTGAGAATTGAAAATATCACACCTCCTATGAATTCCCAGATTTGACTGTCAGGCTTGGAAGTATTTAATTTGTGATGACTGCGCTGGTCTAGCGTGGAGTATATCTTAAATTTAATCAAAGCTCATCCTCTACCCTAGGTATTACAGTTTTGGGAAATAACTTCGACCTTTGAAGTTCCTTTAATGGAACTTCATTAAATAAGGATATTCCGGAGTCACTCTGCTGAAGCAGCAGTGATTCCGCTATCATTTCATAACACCAGAACACAGTGGATTATTTTTATGTTCTTTGCACATGGCCTTGTAAATTGTCTTCTAGGAGTCACATGTTTCCAGATTGATTGATTGCCAACAGTAGTATGGACTGTACTTCAGCAATTCTAGATGATTTATAGTAAATAGACTAAAAACAGCCCAAAACTGAAACTTTACAATCAAACAATGTAATAGTTATAATTTAAAAGTCGCTGCCTAGTAAAAAGCTTCCTGATTGAATTCACTATAGAAGATAAAAGTCTTCATTAATTAAGAAAGTGAGGAGGCAACCTGACTTCTGGAGATATATAATTTCAGGAAGAGAAGCTGCTACCGAGAATGGTATTCTCTGGGTCCCAGCCCTTCAGATCTCTCATGGGGTAGGCATCCATATCACCTTTTCCACTGGATAAATGATGTCGACGTGTCAAAGATGACTCCCCACAATGTTTTGGGTGACAGATCATTCACCAACACCCAACCACAACTATTCTCAAAAGCGTATCTGGTTCTCACATGATTTTCAGAGGCTGTGGAAGCTGCATGAGAATGGAAGAAATGCCAATGCTTTATTCCTTGTACTCTCTTATTTTCTTAGTCACTGAGCAAGTGCTTCATCAAGAACATTAGGGGTTTTATATGATTTGTTCTTTACTTTTAATTATATAATTTTTTTAATGTTGGTTCAGGTCTGACATTGTGTTAAAAGAAACCATGGAGCTTTTCAACCACAGAGCAAATGCCTCTATTCTAGTGAGTATTCCTGCCAGCTGAAACCGAAAAGGATTTAAAATTTCCTACTTAAATTCACCCACCTCATAGACACAGCTCACTTGTTAATTCATTTCCGTTATAGACATTTAAGCAAAAGAGAATCCCAAATGCGTTGCATTGTAGATGTTAGTTCTTCAGTAAAAGCAGGATGAAAATCAAACAGTTCTTATTCCACACCTTGTTGGTGACATTACAACATGTTACGACCTTTCTTGCCACAATTGTTAAGTGAGTCACTGCTGTTGTTAAGTTAGTAACACGGTTGTTAAATGAATCCGGCTTCCCCATTGACTTTGCTTGTCAGAAGGTTGCAAAAGGGGATCACATGACCCCAGGACACTGCAACCGTCATAAATATGAGTCAGTTGCCAAGCGTCTGAATTTTGATCACATGACCATGGGGATCCTGCATAAGTCATAAGTGTGAAAAATGGCCATGTCACTTTTTTCAGTGCCGTTGTAACTTCGAACGGTCACTAAATGAACTGTTGTAAGTCGAGGAATACCTGTACCTTTTCATATTTTTTTTCTTCTATTTTTTTTCTTTATGTTTCTATAGTTTTTAATCCGGTATAAAATTCCTTTTCGGGACAAATGATCTATATACGTCTTTTTTGTCATGCAGAGTGCTGCGGGATTGTTACTGGCCTACCTGATCCAGTATGGTGCTTCTGTGAAACTGAACCCAGAGCAAGCCTTGACAAATATAGCTACTGCACTCGCAGAACCTGCAGAGGTAACTGTCCAACTATATAGAGTTTGGGACACATAAAAGACAAGACGCCTCTGGTTGTAAATGAATTCACACCCTTATAGAGTAAGGTGAAACCTGTGTTCCTCCAGATATAGTTGAATTGTAATTCTTTGCCATCCTCACTATTGGGTGGACCTTCTGAGGTTTCTCATTCGGCAACATCTTGAATTGACTGCTCCTGCCATGCAACACAGTGGCCAGTGTGTGATTTAGATGTTCTGTGTTAGTCTGTTTACACACCTTTCTCCTATCTTTCAGCTGTACCTACCTTCTCCCATGGGAGCTGGCTTCTATGATGGGCTCTTGTTTTTGCTGCTGCATCTATTAAGCCAGGTATGGGTTTCCTTCTCTCTTCCACCAAGGAGCTGCTCTGAATTTTTAAGTGTGTAGAAGCTATCCAAAAAATAAGAGAGCTTGCTGCCAAATGGGAATAAGGGAGAATTGACCTACATTATTTCTTTGCTGTGCTATACCCAGTTCCACTGTGCGTGTAGGAGTAGAAAAAAGGCTCCACTTAAACGTTGACCTTTTTTTTTTTTTTTACAAAAATATCCTTGGATTGGGAGCAATATCAGAAGACTGAGAGGAAACAGAAAAGAATCTAGAAGTGGAAAACGCAGTTTGCCGTATGATTACAGCAATATGTGTGGTATATTTGATAAAGGCGTGTGTCAGATTTAAGAGGGAACATCTGTGTTCAGCCGGCGGAAGATAAGACCTTCTGCCTGATGGTTTGAGTCTGGACTGGTTCTCTTGGACTAGGGAGATACAGCAACCGTGAGAGAATTTGTGGCCTCAGAGCTCTGGAGCATTGTATGGCATCGCTTTGGTATGGTGCTCCATTTGACCACTTGGCAGCCAGTGATGGAAGGTGAGACCCCGAGAGCTGGCCAGCAGTCACCAGTGCCTGATTGGAACCTGCTTTCACCGCACGGTGAGTTTTATTTTCGTTAAGGGGAAATGCATTATAAAGTCAAGTTTGCTCTCTTGGGAATGATTTCCTTCTGTCTACATAGTAGAAGATAAAATGTGGGAATTCTAGTCTATAAGGCTGAGGAGAGGCTGTATAACGTCAGGATGTCCTTGCTCTCTTTCTGGATGTTAGACGTGGACAAGGGTGCTGCCTTAAGTGAAAAAGGAAAGGGAAGCATTGAGTGAATGCATCAGGGATGTTTTCTCTCTCTCGCTGTAGGGACCTTGCTCTTCCTCAGCTTAATCCTCTTCGTCTTTGCCCAAGAACCTCACCAGTGCCTTTCCCAGCTGGCCCAACCCAGTAGCATTATGATGGCAATTCTGAACAAGCTACTTGAACCTGGCTTCTTGAAACACTTGGCCCAAATGTGAGTAATCAACAATCCAACATTGACCTAAAGAACAGACAAAATAGACACAGCAGAGAGTTACACTCGATGGCCTAAGTGCTGTTTTCTGATTCCGATTCTGTAAACACAACCATAAGATGCAACAAAACATTTTGGGGGGGAAATGGCATTGTGAAACTTGCATGCTTTTCATTCACCCAAGCACTACTAACATGACCTAAAACAATCATGCCATCTCTCCTGCACCTAATGTTGGTCTCATTCTTCAGCACTGCGCTTTTCAAGAAGGATCTGCCAACGGGGGCAAATATGGAACGATCTGAGCACCCCACTCCCAGATATTTTCCCAATGCAATCGCTTTTGAGAATATTCTAAATATAAGCAGCATAATTTGTTTTCCCATGAGGTTTCCCACTAAAGATTCTAAGTTACTGGATTAAAAAAATAATGAATTCTTAATGTCTTTACCCATTCCAAACTTTCAGGACCTGTACTCATATTCTAATTAATATTCCCCGTGTTCCTTATTATTATATTATCCCAACAGCAGCAAATATGGAACCATCTGAGCACCCCACTTCCTCACGTGACTTCCAGATCCTAAAAATTACAATTTAAATAATGGAGGCAGGTAACCCTCTTCTTGCAGATACCGAGAATTTGAGATAATTTAGTTTGACATAATGTTTTGTTTCTTCTCTATGAAACATATACAAGATTTCAGTCTCCTCTAAGTTCATCTTCAGAGGATACTTGGGAGTGAGCTTTTGGAGTAGTAATCCCCCAATTTTGGAATATCTTCTCAACAAAGGTAGCATCTTTAGTCCCTGTTGCTGCTAGGTGGCAAGATTTAGGAAAGCAAAAAAAATGAGACATTATCCCCTTTATTACATTTTTTGGATGCAGAGAAAGGCATTTATATTCTTCCGTGGTATTTAATATTTCTGCAGTGATATTTTAAACTTCTTATTGCTGCTCGTACTCTTACCAGGGCATTACTTACTATTCTATATTTTGTTCAGGTTTTGAATGTGTTTACATCAAACGTTGGATTTTCATTGTAAGGCACTTTGAGACCTTTTGAACAGGAAACACTATAAATAATAAATAAATAATACACTTTCCCCCTTGAAAGACTTCCCCTAAAATTGAACAGTGACAAGCCAGAGAGCAGTCGATGGAACTTGGGAAGTTGCCGCCTCCTAAATCAGACCGTTGTTCCATCAGCTGCTGCCTGCTGCACTGAATGGATGGCGCCTTTCCCATTCCTGAATGAAAATGTCAGGCCCAGAAGCAGCCCTTCCCTTTTGCATGGGAAGCTCTACCGCTGAGCTACAGCACCGCAGCCCTTCCTTTTACTGCAGTTACTGCTTTACTGTTAACTTTTTGCATAAACATTTCACTTGCCTTAACATTTTCTGAAGCCACTGATGCTTGTGACTGTAGTTGATATACTAAATCTGGTGGAATTTGATCGACGTAATGCCTGACTTGCTGCTCTTTTTCTCCTTACTCCCCAGGCAGGTGCAAGAGGACAGTGATCCCAAACTGGTGCCCACTGTTGTGCTCCAAGTCTGTCGGCTATTCTGTTTCCCGTTTGCTCTGGATGTAGACTCAGAAACTTTAGAATATATCATAGCAAGCCTGAGGGACTCCCAAATCCCCGCCCATTTACTCCAGGTAAAATCTGTTCCAGCATTTAGGTACTTGCAGGGGGGGGGGGAGTGTCAGGGGGAATAGCCTTGTAGTTCCCTATCTGTGCCCTGGCTGCTCTTTTTCCTGTGTTTCATCCTTCTCCCTGGTGCTTGCGCTTGCGAAGATGGCCTAGATAACCATAGAGAAGTTGTACTTTTGGTGTAAGATAGAAATTCCAACCTTTGGAAAACAGAGATGGATTCTGATTTCGTCATGCTGTTCTTCATAAGAATATCCATCCATTCCTGGACTCCTTCCTCTGCTCTTTCTTAGGTCTCCATTCAACATCTTCCCATCTCAGAGACTGAGTTGCCTTTGAGCCTTTTGTGCCGCTTGGTATTGAGTGATGAGGGAATCATCGGCCAAGTGGTTGAAATAGCCACCTCAGAACAAGCCATTGTTTTCTTGTCGGCCATTTTGCTTTCAGATCAGGTAGCTATTACCGCAGACCTGCTCTCCCTGCTCACTCACATAGCCCGGGCCAGTCCAGCTCACTTGCCTTTCCTTCAGAGGCTCCTGATTGACTCCGATGCAGCTTCTCAGCTGTTGAACCACGTGCTTCGCCATCAGGACTGCCTGATCCGTGCCAGAGCTTGTAGCCTTGTAGGCAATCTATTACGACATGGACAAGGATTTCCTCATACACTGTGGCACAAGGCTGGGCTACAGGAACTTTTGGTGGATTGCCTTTCAGATGAAGATGAGCACGTGCGTTGCTCAGCCAGCTTTGCCGTTGGTAACGCAGCCTACCAGGCTGGTCCTGTAATGCAGGGTTTTAACAAAGCCGTGCCTTGGCTTGTTCGGCTCCTGGGGGATTCTCAGGCAAGGACCCGTTGCAATGCTGCTTCAGCACTGGGCAACTTGGGACGACAGTCCGTGGAGGTGGGAGATTTGCTGAACCAGAGCAGAGCACCTGAACTTCTGTTGGATGCGGCCTGCCACGACTCCCATCCTGCTGTGCAAGAGGCAGCACTCTTTGCTTTACGCTCCATTGGTCAGCAGTCCAAGATTCACCAGGTACAAAGTCTGTAACTTTGAAGGGTGATGATGGATGAGTATGAACTCTGGTCCAGTGGGGAAAGGATTGGAGACTGGCAGTACTTCAGTGTGGACCCTCAATGCACCATAGAAGTTTTCTTCTCAAACTTTATTTGCTAGGCAAGAATTAAAATATTATGCATTAGATCCAGAAAGGGTATTCTATTAGACAGTTCTTTTTAGTCTTAAAGAATGCCATTCTAAATACTGGCACCCAATGCTACTGGAAAAGGAAAAGTCCAGAATGTTTATTTAATCTCATTTTGTCTCCTGATTTCTATTAACCTAAGACTGGCTCTCTCTCCCCTCTCTCTCTGTTAACTTACGGTAATAAGTAGCCATCAGTAAGCCTCCATTTTTTTGTACAACAATCACATGTGATTGGGAATGTAAAATTAATTTTATGTTAGCTAAGAATAGGACCTTTAGCAGTTTAGTCCTAGTATCAAATGTTTTTTTATATATTTTGATAGATGTTTTTTAAAGAATTCCTGTCTCACAAATGTTTTGTTAACGAGATACAGTGGATTTTTATGTAAAGATATATGTTCTAGCTTTTCTGGCTGCTAATTTGGGGAGGGAATAAAAGAGGCTATTTGGCAAAATGGGATCCTTGGTGTTCTCTTAGTTTGGTTGTTTGCTTACAGACGTTTCATTACTCATCTAGGTAATTTCATCAGTGCTGGTGAATGTGGGGGTTGTTCCCTGTTTATATACAGTAGCTTGCGCTGCCAGTGTTGGTTGGGGTGTGGTTTTTTTTACTTAGTAATTTCTAGATTAGGGTATTCTTTTCTGCTTAACTGTTTGTCTGGTATTAATCCTGATTATCTGGATATTGGCTGTTGATAAGGATGTATTCTGGTATTTTTGTTTCTTCGTTTTATTGTGTTTTGAATGATGACTGAATGTGGTCTTATCTGTATGTGTCTATTGATGCTTGATTTGTCTGAATGCCGAACTTCCAGGAATTCCAAGCTTTTATGGATTTAGTTTGTTCTAGGCTGCTCAGTTTACCAGTTGAAACTATGGTCAAGTCTGTCCATGTGTTATGAGATTAAGGAGTCTTCCCACAGACTGCTTGTTGGGGTACCTGCATTCGCTCTGCTCGTCTTCTGCCTGTCCGTCCTACATGGCGGCTGCTACAGCCCTTACATTCCACACTATAGATGACTCGGTTTTTTTCTTCTCGGCCTAGTGAGTCTTTTGATTTACTTAATATGTTTTGGAGGACTTTAGTAGGTTTGTGTGCTACAATGATGCCATGTGGTTGTAATAGTTGGTGGTTTCTAAGATGCTTTTGATGTATTTTAGTGTTATTGTTTTCATAGCTTGTATTGGTTATGCTATAGTGGGTTGAGTGGTCAAGCACTTTTTGATTAAGTTGCATGGGTATCCATTTTGTTAGAAGATGCTGCATAGGCGTTCTGTTTACTTTTTCTGGTGTTTTGGGTTACTGCACTCTTCTGAATAATGTTCTTACACAGCTTTACTTGTGGGAGGTTGGGTTGTTACTTTGGTAACAGAGCACTTGTTTTGTGCGGATTGCTTTTGGATAAAAAGTTGCATTTCAAATTTGCCATTGTTTCCTTTGCTGGTTTTTTTTTCTTCCCTTGTGAATTTTATTCCTTTGAAAATGGAGATTTTTTTTCCAGGTGTTTAGAATGAATTGATTTGTGAGAATACAGCCCTGGATATCTAAGTAACTATTAGTTTCCTTTCTAGGTACTGATGTCACTCCAAGCAAGTGAAAAACTGGAAGCGCTTTCCATTCATGGATCTCAGGCTTCTACATATAGTAGTCCTCGGCCCACATCGAGGCACTGTAAGAAACTGATACATCTCCTACAGGCTGCACACAGTGTATAAGATCTGAGGAACAGATAAAACTGTCTGTTTTTTCGGAATATTTTAGGTTTGGGGGACTATAAAGTAGTAAACTCCATTGTAAGTACTTTTTGAAAATAGATTTTAGCGTGCTTGGAATATCATTTGATTCTTGCCTTACTGAGATTAGAAACAGCCATCACAAATCTTCCTACAAACTGTTTTTTTGAATCCAACACTATGTAAACTGCCTTCTGTAATGACAAGTCTATGCATATACTAATTCTTTCCTATTGTGAAGAAGCTATGCTGTACTGTTGTCCAACATCTTGGAAGACGGTCATTCATGAAGTTGGTTCTTGTGACAGTTTTCTTTGGAATGGTAATGGTGGACATCGACCAACATCCAACAGTCTCTGCTGAAAAGAAGAAAAGATGTTAGTAGCATTGCTGGCTAAAATGTTCATTTGCTTTTAGTTTTGCAGAATAACACAGAACAGAAGCTATAAGACATTTTTTTTAAATCTTGAATAGGAATAGAATTTCTACTTCAACTGACTGATCAATTTTGATCCAGCTCATGAAGGCGTCCCATTTTTATTTATTGAGAACTTTTTTAGAATACTTCCCTGGCTAGTCTCCTGTCTTTATTATTAATGTTAAGTCTTTGTAATAAAAGCTGGTGTTGATATTCGGTGTTCTTGCTTATCTATGTACCATTAGAAAACTGTAAAAGATACTTCGGATTTTGAAAAGTGACAGCACGCTTGGTCCTGTGCCTTAATTATTGAAGGATTATAAATATGACTAGAAAGACTATTAGTGTATTTTTCTAAATAGAAGAGAGAACAGATTGAAATGATACTGAGAGCACGGCCTTTCTTGAACTTAACACTACTATCTAAATTTTAATGTTCTCATGCACTTCTATTTGAAAATTATAATTTTACACTTGGAAATCAAACCAAAGATCTTCAGGATGGTACAAGAATTGTATTTTTCCTATCATTGTAAAAGCATAGTGCACCTGTCAACTATTTTTATAAGCTTAGTAACTTTCAAGACACTTAAGAGGTCCTTAATACATCTCTTTGTCTGGTGAAATAAAGGAGATTTAGTATGAAAAAGAACTATACATATATTCTTTCTAAGTGTTGTTCTCCTGCTCGGAGTTAATCAGATGCAACCATCATTGATAAGGGAGACAATTACCCGGATTTATGTCTGTAACAAGCTTAGCTGAACTGTAATGATCATTCAAATGAGTATCACCCTTGGTATGGTACAGGTAGTCCTCAACTTACAACAGTTCATTTAGTGACCATTCCAACATTACAACGGCACTGAAAAAAGTGACTTACGACCATTTTTCGCACTTATATCCATTGCAGCATCCCCATGATCGCATGATCAAAATTCAGATGCTTGGTGACTGGTTCATATGATAATTGCAATGTCCTGGGGCCATGTGATCAACTTTTGCAACCTTCTGACAAGCAAAGTCAATGGGGAATCCAGATTCACTTAACAGTCATGTTACTAACTTAACAAATGCAATGATTCACTTAACAACTGTGGCAAGAAAAGTCATAAAATTGGGCAAAACTCACTTAACAAATGTTTAGCAACATAAATTTTGGCCTCAATTGTGGTCGTAATTCGAGGACTACCTGTAATAGCTTTCCAGCATTGACAGGAATCTCTGCTCACACCTGCACACATTGACGGAAGTAGAAAATGTGCAAACTGGGACTCTTGATAAGTTGACTAAGGGAAAAAAAAATCTTTCACCCAAAATTCAAATCTTTAAACTTTTTTTTTTATTAAAAAGACTACATTTCATTTTTTAAATATTTAGCCATAGAATAAACACTGCTACACAATTTAGAGCCTTTCACCTTTCCCGGGCAATGATAATAGCTATTTCCCAGCCCTTCATTAGGAGCCTCTATCCTGGAGCAGCAGGGCATTGCTGCCACCAAAGGAAAGGAAGAAAGCATAAAGAACCAGAGAGAAATATCAACACAATACATGCCTTCTGCATCAGAAAGAAAACGTTAGGGCTTTTTCATTGAGAGGGGTGGAAAAATTGTTGCCAGGGCACAACACACAGGGTGGGCAGGCTTTACACTCAGTGCCACAAAGCTGCCTTTTTCCAAAGTGCAGACAGTAAGAGGAAGCTGTTATTCACAGTCACCCCACTCCACTCCTTTTGAGGGAGGGGCAGGCAATACAGGACAGAAAAGGAGCCAGCTCTGGCCAACAAAAGAGTTGTGCTAGCAGACATCAACAAATTCATTACCTTTTATCAGAAGTCTGAATGGAGAAAGAGAAAGAAGGCAGTAAGTACAGTTCTCTTCCTAGCAGTTGTCAAAGGAATTGACAGGAGGCAGGAATTGCAGAGGCGTTTGGATTTCCTCAGATGCCTTTCGTGCACCTTAGTCCAGTAATTTAGAAGCGCAGCTCAAGGGCAGAGTCCTATGGGACTGGTGACAGAAATCTGGAGACCCCATCTGTAAGTCTTAAGTTGCAGTTTCTCTTCATCCTAGCCCACCAACAGTTGGGTGACATACTGTATATTTTGAATACTTTACACAATGGGAGGACCACCAACTCATAATGCTGTTTTTGCACTATGGCTTCTAGTCCCTTGGAGAACAAGAAACAATACCAAGACTGACAATTCATGGGAAAACTGGCTGAAACGGGCAGAAGTGAGGGAACAAACCAAGAGCCATTCAATTAAGAAGGCCACTGCTAAAACAGTAGTAGCTTTGCGGTAACTCTGCTACTTTAGAGTAAAAGTATTGACCCTTGAAACCTTATAAGCCATTTTATGTTTCATTGTGTTTCCTGTAACATTCCACAAACCATCCCTACGGACATTGACCACTTTTTGGGAGGGAGGGGAGACCATCTTGCCCAGTTCTTTCTCCTGTAAATAGAAATGCACGTACTGCTCTACTTAGCAAAAATATTACAATTGAAATGCTTGGTCTTTCAAAAGTGAAGGGAGTTGATAGGCAAAACGAGGATCCTTCCTCCCCTTTGATACTAGAATTCTTTCTAGTGTCTCACATAATGTCTTTTCTAGCTGCTCTGCTGCTCTCCCTGAGGCAAGGCTAAGGGCGTTAGAAGAACGCATTCTGACCAGGATGTTTTAGGGCAGGGTTGATGCCAACAAGCAAAAATATTTGTAAAGTGCAGCAGAAAGGGAAAGGAAGGCTTCCAGATTCTACAACTAAATTTGAGTTCTTCCAAGTGAATTTTAAAAAATTCCAGACAACTAGATATGTAATTCAGAATAAATAAAATCAGGCTATGCCTTCCTGGAAACCATTGAGCATAGTGTATATTCACCTTATGTATAGAGGAAAATCCTTCATTTTCCCAGAAAAAATTATCTACATGGTATCACTACATGAAAACATACTTTCTATTCCCCAACTTTATGTCAAACCCCCCCCCCAAATCTATTTCTCCAAGAATGTTTTTCCTTCCTGTTCAATTAACTGACCACTGTTCTCTTTAAATTATTTACACCCTCTCTGCTGAATAAAACTCCTTTATTTCCTACTGGATATATGGGGATGAGCAGTAAGTCGTAGTGGCAGGAATATCTAGCAGAAAATATGTGCGAAATAAAAACTGCAAAACAGACTTAAGACAGAAAAATTGCAGGAGCAGACAAAGATTGCATCATCACTAAGAAGCATGGGCAGAAACAGGCCTGATAGAGAGGCCAATACTAGGAGGAGGACAACAACTTTCGATTCCAGACATAACACTGCAAATATGGGTGCTTTGCTTGGACTTTGCCACGTGTCTATCTGTCCTTCAGTACAGCTCTATGCGTCTGTTTGTCCTTTCTGGCAGCTACAGAAACAGAAGACTGAACAGTGAGATCAGGGTGATGGTTCTTTAGGAGGTTGAGAAGGAGCTCCTGGAGCTTCTGTTTCTCCAGGAAGGCCCAGCTCTGTATCCATTTGCTCCAGCTCCTTCTGATCAAGCAGCTCAAAATCATCAGCTTCCTCTTCCTCCTCTTCTTTCCCAGGCAGAGTTGTTGTTCCCACCTCCTCATTCTCAGATAGCTGTGCTTGGAAACTGAGTCTCTCTTCAGGTTCAGTAGGCAAGAACTCAGAGAAGCAAGGCCCTTCAGTGTCCTCTGAGGAGTGGAGCAGAGCTGACAGGGTGTTCTGCACAACTGTACTGATAGCTGTAGTGACAATTTCTTGACTCAACGAATCGATGTGTAACCCCAGGCCTTGTGCACAGGTAGCTTGGGATTCAGGGATTCCTCCCACCATTGCCTGCCCATTCCCATTGAAATGAGTATTTACAAAATGCAGGGGTGAGGCCAGGCACAGAATGGATGTGTCCGAATTCATGGCGGCAGCTACTGCTGCTGCCGCCGCCGCCGCCTCTTCGTCTTCAGCAGAGTTTAGCTGTTGTGCACTTTGAATGGGAACCCCAAAATTGTCATCTTCGTTGGATGGTCCCAAGTCTTTGGAATGGAACTCTTCCACAGAAGGGAATTCTGCTAAATCCTTGGAGAAGGATTCTTCAGGCTCACTGGGAAGGCTCTGCTGGTCCAGATCTAAAAAAAGCAGATAGGCAGTTAGTAAGCACGTAACTTTCAGCACTCCAGAGATTCCTGCTCTGAATCTTTAATGTGGCTGCAAGCTCAACTATGGGTTTCACTCTTGTTTACTATACAAATTTCTGAACACGCTTGCCTGGCTTTTGTTCCCTTTTCCCCCCTTCTGAGTGGCATTACAATGTTTTGCCATCTTCTCCGCCTGAAGTTCTATAAGCCAAGAGCTGTCAAATCTAAAAGTCACAATCCAAACAGGCATGCTTACTAAAGCTTTTCTTTATCTTGTTATAAGGATAAAGTGCCACTGGTAAATACGCATGATAAAATTTCAATCAGTTTATAAAGAACTCATAATTATATTGGCCAGTCAAAGCATAGAGCTTTGCATTTCCAAAAGTCAATTTCTGAGTCTTGTCAAAGCACGTTTAATTCAAAACTTGAGCTTGATCCACACTCCACTCCAAACAATGAATGGAAATTTAATATTATGATATATTACCCCTGCTTTGGATGGATCTATAAGGAACAGAATTCCCCATTGAAATGCCTTCCTTCTTTTCAGGTCTGAAATGGCAGACAAAAACCTCTTCTACAACTCTTTTCAGGAAGAGTTAAAGGACAGGCTATGATCTAGGCCGGTGTGGTTGCTGTAGGTAATCATCTTGGGTGCCATTTTGTTAAGAGGGTGGAGGTGAAGAAAAAAGAAGGCAAAGGTGGTGAAAACCAATTCAGTGAAGCCAATGAAGTTTTGTTTATAATTCTGTAATATAACCGGGCTAATTTTTGTAGCATCAGTAACAAAGATAGGGGAATTACTAATTACTTCCAAATTAATTGAACAGTTAGAAAATTAACATGGAATCTACATGTACTATGAAGCCAGAAACATTCAGAATTATGTGATTCTTTCCAGTTCTTGCTTCATTTTTCTCATGAATTCTTAGTTCTGCCACAAAGCAATATAGAATTTGTATTGTATCATTCAACAGCTCCAAGCTGAAATATGAAACTTGGTACGAGGAGAAGGAATATACCACCTTCAGACACATCTGTCAGTTGTGGTGTTGTAGCTCTGGAGACCGTGAATCCTCCACTTTCTAGGATAGATGCCTCCTCATCAGAGAGTTCAGAATCTGTGATTGCTAATGCCAGAGCTGTCTTCTTCACATCTACCTGCAATAGAGATAACATTAAGATTGTATTGCAAGGCTGGATTTGCTCAGCTAAAAACTCAATAGAGAGAATGCATCTTGAATGCCAACCCAGCCATATCCCCTATCAGATTAATGCTTGTCCTAGATGCTGCATACGCCTTCAACAAATTATGATGAATACGACAAGTGAAACTACAATCCGGAGCAGCAGCAAGTCCAAATAGCATGGTAGCAGATATCCATATGGATTGCTAGAATGCTCCTTCTGGTTGTTTAACAAACTGCCACATTGGGAAAAGTAGTTCATAATTTAAATATTAAGAGGATCTTACTACCTATGAACCTAAAGGGAAGGTGTTGCAAACAGTCAACGTTGATAGAATGTATATTATTACATTCAAAAACACGAAGAATCTGCCACTTTTAGTCTGCCAGCTTTAAGAATCTTAGGAAAAAGATTGGTCTGAACTATATCGCCTCCTCTTTCAGAGGAGGCTATGACATGATTATTGTTCAAAAATAAATAAAAATGTGTTGAAATATTGGTTTTTTTTTAAACAAAAAATAATTTTATTCCTGAGTTGAAGGACACATGAATATACTTATACATGAGCATAAGATTTTTTTAAAAAACTTCCTTAAAATTTATTTACCCCTGCTGGGCTTGAGGTATCTAATACAGTAGTGGCCAAAATTGTGGAAACCTTTTGGGAAAAGTATACAGTATTTTTGAGGTTTGATGGCTAATAACACCACTTTTTTTTTGGAGTAGTACCATAAAATTATATATCCTCTGTCCAGGTACCATGGGTTTTAGCCCAGTTTAGTCTTTTCAACCTTTGTTTGAGAGATAAAAGTGGCTTTTTTCGTGGAATTCTAGATTTTAGGCCAAATTCCTGCAGTCTGCGCCGAACAGTCCTTGCACTCAACTTCACATTGCATTGCGCCATTTCCTCTTGTATACACCCAGATGATTTTCTTCTGTCATGTAGGCACAGTCTCTTAATTATTCTATCATCACTTGCTGTTGTGCACCTTTTCCTGCCTTTACCATTGTGGTTTTGTAGTGACTGAGTCTCCTTATACCTCTTCAAAAACTTAGAAATGCCATCTTTGGTTAAGTTTCCACCAATTTTTTTTCTAATTTCTTTATAACTGTAGACTTGTTCACTTAATAATACTATTTTACATCGTTTTCTGGGCAACCAGTCAACTCTTTGCACCATTACTTTTATTTTATTACGTTTTACAAGCTCACTAAATGAAAGAACACAAAAAACCTCAACCAACTTTATAGCGATCACATAACACACTGACAAATATCCTCCTCTCAGCTTCAATACATGACATCAATAACTGAATCCTACTGTGATCTGATTGGCTCATTGCCAAAACAAGATGACACCTGATTGGCTCTCTAAACACTCATGCTCATTGGCTACAATCAGATGAAGGAAAGCTACCTGATATCAACCTAAGCAAGTTGTGCTTTCCTTTTTCTGGTTATTTGGCTATAACTTTTCATAGAATACAGATAATTGAACAAACTTTGTTGCATTACATTCTTGATTAAATTATCTTTCCATTGATATATAGTTTTATGGTACTACTTCAAAAAGAAGTGGTGTTATTAGCCATCAAACCTCTAAAATACTTTTCCCAAAAGGTTTCTACAATTTTGGCCACTACTGTACAAGAGAACGCTACTTCCAGTGGAGTAGACTTATCTAAGTGAATGTGGCCTTTGAGATTAAAAAAGGTTCCCTTCCCGTCATTACTTTGCCTCTACACAAATCATGAGAAACCTAAAGATGCTCTAAACAGGAAGCAATCACGCTTGAAGAACTCAAAGGCCCACTGGGTAGAAGCATTCAATGATGCAAACCAAATGATTGTCCTCACCACCACCCCCTCTCCAATGTGAAGTTCAGCTCAGTCACTGTGTCTCCAGACTGTTTATCAGTGTCAGGTCTCCAGCCTCCCCCTTCTTTCACCTGATCATGCTTCGCCCTTTGCTTCTTCCCTCTCACCCTTACCACTGGAGAGTAGCCAGACAGTTCTGCTTCACTCTCACTTTCTGTTTCTGCCATTGGTTCACTGCCAGCTTCTGGCTCAATCTTTCCTTGACGCTCTATAGAGTAAGACAAAATAAATATTGGCCATGGCTTCTGTGAGTTAGTCCTACAGAAAAAGGGTCAAGAAAATACTGCTTTATAAAAAGTCTTGTTGTTTTTTTACAGTGTGTGCTTCTTCGCACTCCTTGTCCCAATTTGCACACTGACAGCCATACATTTTCTACAGGCTTTCTAGACCCTGTTCCCACTGGAGAAACCAGTCAGTCCAGCCTTTCTTTAGTAATTTTTGACCTGTATTTTAAGTAGTAAGCAGCAGTTGTCTTACTTTTCTTTTCATGTTTAAGATGCAAAGTCTCCACCTTCATACTGTAGTCCAGTTTCATTAGGATGGGCTCCAAACGGGTATACATTCTTTGAATGAGTTCATGGTAAACTACCAGTGGCCACAGCAGAATACTAAGTACTGGAAATATGGATAAAACTCAGAGATGTGTTAAAAGCATATATATTCTCTGATGCTAAGGCAGTTAATGTCTTCTCTAGGACCATCAATTTGCCAGTTCCTCTCACTGCTTCTTATGTTCAGTAATCTCCCTGTGCCTGACATAGTACCAGAATTGTACAAATTCAGCACTCAATCTCTCTAGCTCAGGGGTGTCAAACTCAAGGCCCGGGGGCCGGATCTGGCCCATGGGGTACTTAGATCTGGCCCGCGGGGCCACCCTGGAAACAGCAATGGACCGGCCCACGATGCTTCTGCCAGCGAAAACGGAGCTCACGAGCTCTATTTTCCCTTGCAGAGGGTTGTAGGAGGCCGTGGCAGCCGAAAATGGAGCCCGGGAGCCCGTTTTCGCTGGCAGAGCGCTCGGGCCACCACAGGTGCCCCTGACACGAGTGACGTCGAGCTGGCCACGCCTACCCTGGCCACGCTCCCCCGGCCCCCCGAGATCAAACACAACCCTGATAAGGCCCTCAATGACATCGAGTTTGACACCCCTGTTCTAGCTGAAGACCATAAGATCAGGATCAATGTTGTTAATAATGCATAAACAGAAGAAAAAAAAACTTAGATTCCAGAGCTGAAATTGAATAAACTGCAAAAATAACTTTGGCAGGTGCTTGCATTAGCTTCCCACACACTAAAAACATGATTGCCCTTATCCCCAAGCTTTATTTCCTCGTGAAACTGGCAGAGGAAATAGATATCACCATTTGAAAGCTCTACTACTGGCTTTAGAGATAGATTTGCACGATACCATTTGAAAATTTTGCTGAATTTTCTTTTAAATTGGTTTGCTGAAAATGCCTGTGCGTGCCTAAAAGGTGCCTAGAAGCTTGCAATATTTGTTAGTAAAATTGTGTCTTCAGTTTTAAAAGGGATGCAAAGGATTAAACATACTCACAGGCAATGTAGGAGATCATGATACCCGGAACATAGTGTCCTACAATTGCTAGAATCAAGCATCCTGAGCAGATTCTGGCACAGAACTGGGGAAATAGAAGTAAGAGGGACAAAAATAATGTTTAGAAAAAAGAAACACTCTCAGAATAGCTAGTATACATAGCCTTCTTTGTAACAGACTTACAGTGCCTCCCAAATTACAGGGGCCTTTCATTCTTTAATGTTGCTTGCAATCATCTACAAATCTGTTTTATGTACTCTAAGACTGATCTTCATAAGAACAGCTAGCTAATATTTAGCTTCTGAACAGAAGGGAAAAAAATCAAGAACAGCAAACTACATTCTTGAAACATATTGTCCTCCTTGTATACACTAATTAAGATGCTTTTTGCTTCCCTAGGACAAGTCATAATTAATCCACAGAGAAGGCTGCATCAAAAGAAGTAATATGCAAACTAAGTAACCACAAATGCACAAAGGTTATTAAACCCTAAATTAATAAGTATAACAGTAAAAAAAAAGGAAATGCTTAGAAATTATATTATGAACAAAAATTCTATAAAAGTCTTAAGAACAGCTTTGTTAGCAACAAGTTAATCCAAATAATGTTGTGAGTGGTCCGGTTTATTTAAAAAGGCTGAGATGCTATTTTAAAACATAACATTACTTGTAATTTATGCCCACATTTCCTCTCCTTTTTTCCTAGGGCCAGGTATGTTGTCTGAATGATCATTTCACACTGCTATCCCACTATATCTTTTGGATTAGAAAACACAGCAAAAGAAAACACAAAGTTCCTGCCTTTTTGTACAGAAATACCAATATATAGGTCCATCGAAAAGATGCTTGTCCAAGGACAATTGTTGGGAAATAACTTGTGTTACCTGTATTTCGACTGAAGTGATGTAATAAAACCTGTATTACAGTTTTTTTGTTTCCACATACATGGAGCAATGCTTTGTACACCAGGATGACCATGTCCAAATATAGTTATTTTAACATCCATGCAGAAAAATGTCTAAGTACGAATCAGTTTTAATTCCCAGAGACAATGCATTTTAATGTCTTCTTCTGAAGGCAAACATGGGACAACTTTCCCTAGCACAACAGTAACTACGCTTTGGCTTCTTACATGAAAGGCCCTGTTGATTCCATACTTACCTTGGCAGGGTTTTGCTTCTTATACTGCAGAAGTTCCTGCAGGTATAGCCTAAAGGTAATCCAGCTCTCAGCCAAGCAACGACAGAGTTCTGAAATACTGAGCAGGTGAGGTTGTGCTCCTGTCATCTCATGGTCACTGGAATAAAAACTATATATTAGTAAACAAAGCCTTCAAAATGACCCCCAATATTGTATTTAATACAATATTTTACACAAGAAGATACTCAGGCTAACCAAGATCTAATTAAAAACACCACACTTTGTTTGAAGTGCTTGGCTTTTAAACCAATATAAGAATATTTTCAGAAGGGACATCCTCCCAGATGAACAATTTTTGAGGGTTTGAAAATACAATCTGTGATCTGATTTGACATGATAAAGTAATAATTAAATGTTTGTATTTCGGTTCCCAATCCTACAAAATAAGATCAAATAAATAGGTTAAAGAATATATTTTAGAAGGGACTTTTCAAATAATATCACAAATCAAAATACTGAGATACATGAAGTAAAATGGCAGACAAGAGCAAGGAAAAATGACAGAAGTAAAGATCTTCCCCAGAATATTAAGAGCATGCCTACCTGTCTCCCCCAGGTTCTTCTATGGGTTGTACTGCAGGATTTAAAAAAAAGGGGGGGGTTTAAAGCATTAACTGAGAAATGAAACATAGAAGTTCAGGTTCTATAAGCATGTAGTTGCTTCTTTCTTCAACAAATTGGTCTTTAGCAATCATCCAGTATATTCAGAGCTAAAGAGCTTAGCTTTATAACTGTAGGTATCACAAGGACTAAGGAAAAGCAAGACCCACACTTTGGAAGTTGCCCAAATACTGTGGTACTATAGTAACGTATACTAACAACTATTTACTAACCATTTAATATATACTAACAATATTTCATGGATTACATTAGGCACTGGAAGTCAGGTATCATATAAACTTAATAATAATAATAATAATTTGCAAATTAAAGTTGAACTACCGGTATGGAGGAATAAATCAATGGTTGTTCCAATAGTAATAGGAGCCCTTGGAGCAATATCCAAAGGGCTGCATAGATACATGGAAATTGTGAACTTACTAGACCTGAATATCCTGACTTTGCAAAAAAACCACCCTACTCGGAACTGCCCTATATACTCAGACACTACCTTAACAGCTTTTAGATCCTTGGTTAGGACTTGAACTATTGTACCAGTCTCAGACTGTGAATCAAATTGAAGATTAACAACAACAGCAACAATAACAACAATAATAGTATTTTCAATTGAGACTTTGCAATTTCCCAAATAGCACAGAGATGTAGTTGACGCTCGGAAGAACTTTCCTGAACACTAGAACATCTGGTCAAAACTAAATGCAGAACTGGAATTCTCATGGATTTTTCCATAAGTAGTAGCCAAATAAATAAATCTTAGCGAAAACACTCAACAAAAGAGGGCTATACAAAAGCTGGGGAAATTCAAGTTCTTTGTTGTATTTTTAAAGTGTATTTCTGACTACTATGGTTAAAGTCATGAAATATGAAAATTATAAAATGTTCCAATATTCAAATGTATAACTTATTTGCTATTCTTTCACCTACGACCTCAAATCATATTTTTTCCATTAATTTCACATCATGTTTTCAGATCTTTATTTTGCAAAGTATTTTTTAATGCTGGTTCAGTAATAATAAAAATATAACTAACTAAATACCTACGGAGAATTGTTGAAGAAACTGGGACTTTCTTGCCATACAGCATGTCAAACATGGCAATGCAAAGCTGCCAAAAGAGCAACTCAGTTGTGCCCAGCCATTTAAATCTTAACAACCATGTAAAAATGTTTGTGAATAAGCTTCTTTGCAACAGAGAACTGAATCTGGAAAAGTTTCATCAGTTTTGAGTATCCGATGCTTCAGTCATGCTGTTCTACTTATAATATTAAGGTCTGCATATAGACCCTACAAGCTGCAATCAGGGTTTTTCTGTTGTGTACAAACTGTGAACAGCTTATTGAAACAATGGGAAACAATCCTGTGAAGTTTGTGAGCCAGATTTATCAAACAGCGCTAACACACCCAATAATCACAGTCACTTTGCTCATATGAAAGACAGAGTCTATTCTATCACATGAAAAACTACTGTTAACTCAGCAGCTTATTACAATGGGTATTTACTACATCTGTGAATATTCTGAATACTGTGCTGCCTGCAAGAGAGTGGAAGCTAGTCATCATGTGTTGGAACATTATGACTGGCTTACATCAGCCTATTTTGCTCTTCCTAGGAGATTAAAAGGCCTGTACAGCCTTAATTAACCCGTTCAGTAATATTAGCCCTGTTTCATCTGTTTCACCCTATTTTAGTTTGGAAGCTTAGAAAATGCAAAAGAAGCATCAATTCCCAAAACCGGTGTAAAATTGATAATTTGATAAATTTGATAATTGGGGTTCCCTGATGAATCCAAAAGAAACAAGTCTATTTTGCCAAATTCCTAATTACAGAGCTTCAAGAAAATGCTTAGCATGATAAACAGCATACAATAGGATGCTTAGAAAAGAAGCGTCCCCTTGTAGATTTCAGTTTGAACAATAAGTGTTCACCAAAAAGATATCTAATTTTTAGAATTCCAATGCAACTCTGCAAAGAGCAGCTCTGTCAAAATGATTCTTAAGTAAATCTGAAAAATCCCAAGAATTGGTACCTTTTCTTACCTACACATTTTATGAAAATGTATAAGCTCCTGAAAGCTCATGCTTTTTAATAAAAATCTTATTCAGACTCCTGCTGATTTTTTTGCCACTATCAAGTATTACTGTAAACCATGCGTTCTTACAATGTCTACAAAGGAAAAATCAAGTTTAGCTATATGGAGTAGAAATATATAAAACTTACCAGGAAACTGGCATAAATACAAGCGAACAAAATTTTTCTAACCAAATGCAAGAAAACTGCATGCAAACTTTAAGAGCTGAAAGTGAAGAACCCTCTATATGGACTACAGTTAAAGATGATGCCATACTCTCTCCATGAAACTCCTAATCATCTAATCATAACTCCTTTTAAGAACCAACAATCAATCACCAATGCCATATCTCCTCTGGAATTTCAACTACACCAGGATTTTATCATAATAAGACAACAAATGTACACTATGGAATTCATCTTCATGAAGAAAAAGAAGACAGATTATCCAAGTTTCCACAAGCATCCACTCACCCGAATAGGAATATAGGAATGTCATATGAAAACTCCATTACTTAAAATAGAAAGCAATCAACACTCCTGAACATTATTTTGTAACATTACAAATGCTGTCACCAACCAAAAACATGAAGTTAAGCTGGCAAAATGCATTTATTTGGGCAAGAAACATGGGAGAAAAATCAGGTTACTCATGAAGCATTAATTCAACGCTAACTGCTTAAAATAGGGAATCTGAAAATTCCTTGCTTTTATCATTCACTCCTTCAACCAATATTATGAATTGTATAACCCATTCATTCAGTTAATGAGCTATTAATTAAATGTATCATTATTAAACTCATGGAGATTAACATCTTGCAAACAGTTTCTTTCTTGCAGTAGTTATTTTAATCTCATACATATTGTTGAGAAATACTATGTCTGTAGTGTTTTCTGAATAACTTTCAAATCCCAGATCTCATACTACAACATGTAGGAGGTGGTCTTTCCTTGTGATCTTCCTCCAGTGCCTCAACAACCAGGATGTTCATTATCAATTATAGTGTCCTACTTTCTACAGCTGGTTATAAACAACCTCCACAGGATAAATAGATAAAAGGATTTTTTGAGCAGAAAGAGGAAACTGTTGCATAGTTCTCAATTATGATAACTCTTTAATTATCCAAGAGTCTGAAAAAGTTGGCTATAGTAGTTTTGAATCAGAGAACTTAACTAAAATAAACTAAATTACTACAAAGTTCATAAAACAAAACCTCTGGTCCCGGTGACCAACCCAGATTGGATCCTGCAGCATTATCCTGGGACACGTACATTCGTCTTCATTCGTAAATTATTACATCACAACTTGCTTCACATACACAGGACCTGTCATATGGATGTCCTAAATGTCCAGTCTTCAAAAGCTAAAGCTAAAATGAGGGCAGAGCTATCATAAAATCTTAATTGCGGCTCATGGTATTCAAATATTTAGGACCTAATAATACAAGATCTGCATTATTTTCTACAAATCAACCAAAGATAAAGGATGCATATAAACAAACAATCAAATACTGTACCTTTAGATGAAAAATAAACTTTAATTCTCAGTGGCTTCCTAAGTGGACAATACAATACTGTGCAAACCAACTGAAATACACCATTGCCTTAATTCAGTTTAAGTAAAATCCAAGCAAATTGTGATACAAATGACCTCATGAATAGATGTGCCCCTGAGTCAGCAATTCCCACTGTCAAATAGTGTTTAGCACCAGTTCATAGATCTGAAACACCCTTGCTTGCTACATAAGGTTCTTAAGGGGGGGGAAACAAGCCTAAATTTTACTAGTAGGAAATAACAGAATTAGAACCAAAAGTAATGGACTATATTTGCAAAAGTCTTAACTTCTACTGCGTTTACTATGTTCACTTACCTGAGAAATCCAATAAAAATTGGGGCTTCCATCTCTCCAACAGCAGAATACCAATAAAACCAGTACTAAGGAGGAACAGGGGACGTAATGAAGTGGAGGAAAACAACCTGGAAAGTCACAAAGACAGGCATTACAAAAAGTATTGGTAAAAATATAACAAAGGATTCCATTTATCCTGACTCAATTGTATTACGTTATCAGCTATTAATTACTTTCCCTTTCTTCTGGACCAGAGTGAATTTCAAGGGAGCAGTAGCTTTCTCAACTTGTGTAAGATTGGGGGGGGGGGAGGCAGAATTAATGGAATTTCTCATACAATTTTTGATCCTTCCCCAATCATAGGTTGGTAAACTTTTCTGTCCAAAGGTCATCCTGGTTGTCTGACCAGGGCAGCAAGAAACCAGCAGTCTATTGCCAGTTGGTCATCTGGTCAGCAGAAAAACAGGTAGGGTTCTTCATGACTCTGAGCTGAATTTCTGTGGCCTATAAGAGACCAGCATATTGCCTGCTCCTGGCCTAAGGCTCAGTAATGGAACAGTTCTAAGGTCCAATCTTTCTTTACCCACATTGATTTTTTTTCCAGAATGCTCTTGCCATAAGCACAAATAGATTGCTAAATACCAATAAAGGAGAATATTTGTAGCTCAGGGTTGAAATGAGGGGTCCTTGGTGCTCTCTGAGCTTGCTTGTTTCCTTACAGACATTTCATTACCCTAACTAGGTAACATCATCAGCGCTAGTCTTGACTAAATATCCCAAAGGTGCTTCCCCCCCCCCAAGAGGCAATTGGACTTTCTGGTTTTCATTGAGAAGTTGGAGCTGTGCTTTCTGCAGGATGTTTTCTGCCCTGTGTCCCTTCACTGTTGAAGATAGGTGCAGGCTGTTGGGGATGAGTTTGTGCTGTCTGCATCTCAAACTGAAGCGCAAATGGTTCCTGTAGTCTGCAATTTTTCTGGAAATCCGTTCATACTCCCGCACCATTCGAAGTGTGTTCATCCCAAAGTGCATAGCTAAATGTCTATGAAGATTCTCAGTCATCCAGATCATGGTTGTCCCAAAGGTGCTTTTTTTTCCAAGAGGCACCAGAAAGCCCAGTTGCCTCTTGAAAAAAAAAGCACCTTTGGGACAACCATGACCTGGATGACTGAGAATCTCCATAGACAGATTGCTAAATAGATTGCTCTTCAAGTTCTCTCACAAAGTGCAGGCAGCTGTCTCATTTTCTGCTACATGGTTACGGATGAGACAAAGCAGAGAGATGTGTAGTTCCCAGAAATAAGTATTCAAGTGTTGCCGAGTACTACCGTACATTTGCAGATACTTGAATATATCTTTTGGGAAAGAATCAAAAACATTCACAGGAGTAGAAAGGGTTTAAGTGCGCAGTAAATGCTGTCATAATCAAAAAATTATATAAAAGTTGCAGTTATATTAATTTTTTAAAAATCATCCTTTTTATACATGAGAATAACTTCAATTACTTTCTACTGTTTTATCAGTATCAGGTATCTTTTTAATAGAGCAACATCTATATTCCATCTTAATAATCCTGGAAAATTTGTTTTCTCATTATAAAAGAAAATTGGGAAAAAAAAATAGCTTCAGAGTCAAAAACAAGTCTATGACTTTAAGCCTAAAATAGATGTCCGACTTACTCAGGTTTTTTTTAATTTGCATTTATACATATATTTCAATTTTTATTAGATTTTTATTATTATCCCCTAGAATACGAGTGTACATCATGGAAACATATATTCTGAAAAATGAAGTTAAATTACAGGCACCTACACATTTATAATGATTATGCAGACATTACCTAGGAATCTGAACTATTTTAATCCTAACATGACTGGCTTCTAAAAATGTAATAATGATTATTTTTCTGGTAGAGCCACATAAATTCTTTTACTGTGGGAGAACAGGGGTGTCAAACTGGCGGCCCAATGCATCACACGCTGGCCACACCACTCCAGCTCCGTGAAGGGGGAAAATATCGTGAAACGTCACGTGACAGCAACGTGACGCCACAAGTTTGACACCCATGTAATAGAGAGTATCTAAAATGTTACTACACAAAACAACAACAAAATTCTCTGGCTATTTTTAATTCAAGTCTTCATAACACCAGCCACTGGAAATACAATTCCAATCCCTGCATGGCTGCAATCCATGAATATGCTTTGCTGAGAGTCAGCTCATTGTCTCTAAGAGTAAACAGGATGGGGTTTCCCCCCCCCCCAGCAGTTGCTGGACTCTACCATTCAGCCTTGTTAAATGTTGCTGTCTGTGCAGAAGCCACATAGCTAGAAAGGAAGGAATGTGCTAGCATAACAATTCTCAGCAATTATAGGCTTGACAAAATCTCAACTGGCAGAGGGTAAGCAAAAGCTTCTTGGGCTTACAACCTAGTACACACTGCCAGGAGTGACTAAGCAATCACTTCCAAGATGTATACTACAAACCATGTGGATCGTATGCAGTGAATACACAATCTAATGAGAAACACTCCTGGGCAAACCTCCAGTTATCTGTAACTGCTAGTAACAGCCCTTGTTTATCACAAGTCAATCCTAGAACTCTTGGCAATACTTACGAACAGAAAAAAATCCATTTACCCACTGAGAACGAAGAAAGAAAATTACTTAAAGCCACAGATAACAAATATTAAATTCTGCATGTTGAACTATGACTGCACTCTTTTAGATCAACCTGCAAAGAACTCTGGAACAGATAACCCAATGCATAATCTTCTTAGGTTCACATAGTACTTTTTTACTTTGTGCTTCTACCGGAAGTAAGATTAGTGGTATTTACCTGAACAAGAACAGCACAGGATTGTTTTGTGTGGCATCACTCAACGGCACTCCCTATACTTCAATTGCTAAAAATCAGAGCCTGGCATTTACATTAGTATCTCAGGGCAAAGCTAGAAAGATTTCAAGCTCTCTGGTGAGCTACCACAAGGCGGAGTAGATAATACTGGCATACTTTAGACAAATAAAATACCTGACAATTCATCAGGTAGGTGAGTCATTAATTTTGAGATGCAATCCCTCTTTGAACTATACTTTTAACCCAAGGCACTGTACTGAATCTCTATATACAGGCAACCAAAAACAGTGTCAAGCCTAATTTTGTTTAAGTAAAACCAAAATATTTGAGATTTACAATTTGCATCACATACTTTCAAGACTCTTATATCACTGATACATCTCGCAAAACAATTTTTACAGCACTCTATCCACAACTATCCATTTTTATCACTGATACATTTAAATCTCATTCTTTTAGACTTATCTAGCTACTCTCTGTATGAGGGGATTCATTACAGTACGGCAGAGAATGCTTAGATATAAATATCAAATAAGAATATGCATGCTTTCTGTTTCACTGCTTAGAAAAATAAATCCAACATGCTAGAAAACATTTCCTTTGGAAATTGGAAAAAAGTGGTGTGTAATTATGTTGTTAGAATCAATATATTGCAACAGTGAACATTATGGGGTATATAAAAGAAATCTGCAAACTTCTAGAATGTAAAATTAAGAATACAGGCATCAAATAACACAAAAGGTCTATCTGTGATTCAACATGTGATCTCTACAAATTATCAATTAACAGTATAATTTGATATTTATAACTTAATATCATGCCATCCTTCTCACTGCTCATACATTAGAAAAAAAATTCTACTCTTACTAAACTGATTGCAATTTGTGACTCGGATGACCCCATGTTCTATACACCTAATTCAATAAACTAAGTGAGGCATTGAGAGAAATATCCTGGTAGCAGGCAGGGGATGTTCCTGCAGACATACCCCTTCAAGAAAAAGTAATTTACATTAGTTAAAACATCAGATTCATTTATTTCAATCAGTTTATATCACCATTCACTCACCAGCCTCTTGACAATAAACAAAATTCATTATTTTACTTCTGCATATCAGATTATCAAATTATCCTTATTTCAACACAGCCATCGTATTGTGCTGCAGTATTCAGGAATATATAAATAATTTACAATCTGCATTAGAAAATATGTTTCTAAGTACTGCACTTGATCTGAGAGAAACCTGGATACTAGCCTGTATTGTACTATCTAGCACTGGCCACATCAATACTGTTGAGTTTAATTTACCACACAAAGTTGTTGTGAGAATTTGGGATAGCTCCCACTCCTACATCTCTACACTACTGACCCATTTTCTAATTGAAGACTATGGAATCTTTCATTTAGCCCTAAATTCACCAACTAATAGTTCCCACATACACCCATCTAACACAATGTAGACCAAATCTCTCATTTCCTCCAACTCTTTTCCAAGAAAGCCAAAAGAATATGGACAGCTGATTGGTAAGATTAATGGGTATCAATCAGTGAGAAATCATTCTTAAGAAGGTTGTGCATGAGAACACCCATATGCTTTTAGCATGCTGTAATTTAACCTAGGTCAAGGAGCAACCAAATCCAACTTTCTATTTATTCAGGAACCTAATTGGGTGACTGAGTCAGTAGTTTTCTCAGCCCAATCTTCCTCCAGATGTTTTTTGTGTCTATGAGCCTATGCATGCCTCCTAGAAGTCCTTATGAAGGAAAACGGGAGGGGAGGACGACTACAAGACCCAAAGCCAGCGTTTTGAGATTCAGAGATCTCACACAGCCCTTTCAGGGCAAGATTTATGCAGTAATTTATGGCTATCGTTAGGCATTGTTTCCATCGCCACGAATCAATCCCTTCTCAGCCTCTGCAAGCATTTCGGGCTCCAGTGGCAGGCCTGCCCCCTTTTGTAACCCTCTTCCAGCAGCCTCCGTAGCCACACCAGGGCCAGGGACTCCGGCTCAGAGTCCTAAAAAAAACTTATCGGCACCACCTCTCCAGGTCCGCTCGCCTTCCCCTCCGGGACCTGCCCCGTGAGAGCCACGCTCTGCTTTGCGCCGCCGTCTCTTCCCTCCGCTCACCACAAAGCAGCTCCGAGCGCGACGGCCCCGGCCAGGCTTTGCGGCGGCCTCTCCCAAACCAAGAGCCGCTGCACGGCCGTCACGGTGGCTTCCCAGCCCCTCAGACGTCGCCTCAGCCGGACGGCTAGAGCCAACACCTCCTGCTCTTCCTCTTCCTCTTCCTCAGCTTCTGCCGTCCCGGGTCCGGACACCGTCACCGCCTCCCCTTCCTCTGTGACTGGCACGCTCGGGCCTCCGCTCGCCATCGCTTCAGCCAGCGATGAGCAAAGAGGTAAGGGAGGAGCGGCAAGTCCTCCTGACAGCCGCAACCGGAAGTAGTAGCAGCAGCAGCAACAACAACGCACGGATGCCAACTTGATGGTAAAGTCAATCACGTGAATCGCCCCCTTCGGCACGTGAAGGAAGATTTCCCCCCCCCCCCCACACACACACACACACGCGCTCGCGCAATGCTAAAGATTCAGCTTTTCAAAAATAGAGATAGTAACGGCTTAGAGCGACAGTTCGAATTTTCTGCTTGTTTTTCTTTGGACAGTTATTTCTGCCTCTGTCAGAGAGGAAGTGACAGCTTTTCGGAAGAACCAGGGGAGGCTTCAGAAGCCTTGAAAGCCCATTAATAAAGTCACAGGCCGCAGTACTCCCGAGGAGCTCCATAGTGTTCAAATTCATTTCCATGGAGACTTTATTTTTTAACATGGTTATATTTCTATCTGCCGCACAACCCGTTTATGTGAACGGCACATAAATAATAAAACCAACAAGCTAATAAAACGTGATACCTACAATCAATATTAAAATGGCAACAAAGCAAGCTGAAATGTGAGGCATTTAGTGTGGCATTGCAGACTGTTACAATGACGATGTCTATGGAGATTCTCAGCCATCCAGGTCATGGTTGTCCCTAAGGTGCTTTTTCAAGAGGCAACTGGACTTTCTGGTTTTTCTTTGAAAACATCTACAAAGAAAAACCAGAAAGTCCAGTTGCTTCTTGAAAAAGTACCTTTGGGACAATGGCGATGAGTGCACCGTTAAAAGAGGACTAGGTTAGGGACAGATCCTCGTGGAGAACATCTATATGGTTGATTTGATGGTGCATAATAATCATAGTCATTATCAGTGTGGCATGAGGCCATGAACTTGTATGGGTATAGAGCCAAATTCATTTAAAACAGCACAGTGCGCATCCTATCTTGTGGATGCAGAAAAAAGGGCTCTCTTAATGCCATTTTATCCCTACAGCACAATTGTACCATTTTCTGTGGATGTTAGGGTTTTTTTTTCATGAACCATGGAACCAAAGCACATCATGCAGTATTATGTATGGTTTTCCTCGTTATGTAATCTAACCTATGTGGTGAATGAACCAGACACGAGGCTGTGAACGGAGTCAGACACTTCACATATTTGCTACTTATATGTAGGAAGGCTTACAAACCAAGTAGCAGATTCTGTAACAGCTTTGTTCCCTGTGCCATCCGTCTGGTAAACTCGCAAGATTCGTTTTTCTCGCCATGTACATGTATACATCCAAACTAGATTGTGTTGTTTCTCTGTGTCATATAATATATGTGGGTATATGCATAATTTTGTAACTATTTATTTATTTAGTCATGTTTATGTAGTGTATATTGCAGGTGGTGACCCTTTGAGAGCTGTATGCAACGAAATTTCATTTTAATGTATGCTGATTAGTGTACATTCAAAGTGACAATAAAGTTGATCTATCAATCCATCCATCCATCCTAGACTACTATCCTCTAACAATAGGACCGTAGGAGCCTAGCAGTCATCCTCCCTTATGCCTCCGACTCTGGGGCTAATTCTACGCTGCGCCAAGGATTTTAAAAGAAACCGCTCGGCTTCCCTTTCCAAAGGCAAAATTCGTCCTTCCCTGCATGGTTTATTTGGACCTGAGGTGGAATGATAGCGTCAGTCGCTCTGTAACTCATCCGCCAACCAGTGCGCCCAGCCTTTTGTATCTGCTGCGGCCGCAGAAAGACCGCCTCCTCGCCCGCCCCAGGAACAGGAAGGCGAGAAGCCGCGCCGGGCCTGGGTTCCTTCTTTTCGGAGGCGCAGCTCACCTAAGGAGCTGCCCGATCGCTGGAGACTGGGGTCCAGAGACCGGGGGGGGGTTCGGGCAGCCAGATCTTGCAGTGACAGACTCCCATCGCCGCTCCGCTCGAAACAGGGAGTCGCCTCGGAAGCCTCGCCCGGCACCTCTTCGCGCCCCTCGATCGAGATGGACCTAGACAAGCTTCTTCTGGACGAGGAGGGCGCTTTCTCCCTGAGCGGCTTCCAGGAGTTCACGGTGAGTTGTCGTCGTCGTCGTCGTCACTTTCGTCCAACCCGCCCCCGACCGCCAATGCTGTTTTTGCTTTGAATGGTCGCGTTCTCTTCCTGTGCCTTTCTTTACTGATCGATAATCGATCTGTGACGCGCCCTTGCTTTTAATTCAGGCGGAAAGATGTGTCAGTTTTTATTGTTAGAACCGAGACAAAAATCTTTACTGAACTGCTTCAGATCGCCCCAAGATCTTATCAGCAAACCCCCTATTTCCTTTCAGCCCACTTGCATTTCTTCCTACAATAAATATCTATCATTTCTGTATCAGTGATCCATTCCTTTAAAAAAAATCACATTGAGGCGTGAGTTGTAACTTTCCTTATAATTTCTGTGCCTGATTACTTACCTCCTTATTCTGAGGAAATAAGACTGCAAACCCTGATGACAAAAACCAAGAGATCAAAAGAATAAAATATAAATTATAATCAGACAAAGGTATAACAAGGGCTAAACTCCCAAAAGGTTTAGAAACAAGGACATACTGTTGTGTAGACAGAGGCTTTGCTAGTTCTTCACTATGGCACCTTCCACATCTTCATAGGATCAACTAGATCTAGTCATTTCTGCAGCAAGTATAAAGCCTGTCTGTTTACTGCAATTTTGATGGTCTGGATTACTCTAGAAGATGCTATAAATCAAAAGTGCGGAAATCACCTTAATAATGGTTTGTGTTTTCATGAATCAGCACAACACACTAGGGCAGTGTTGGCGAACCTTTTCAGCACCGAGTGCCGAAACGGGAGCGTGCATGCACATGTGCGCGTGGGAGCACTGAAAACCGGAAGAGCAGCTCCCCAGCGCGCACGCGCAGGAGCACAGGAAACTGGAAGCTCATCTTCCCGGCGCGCGCATGTGTGCCAGGGAGCTGCTCTTCCGGTTTCCGGCACTCCCGTGTGCGCGAAGACCAGCTGGCCAGCGCGCATATGCGTGCCGGAACCCGGAAGAGCAACGGGTGACAGCTGGCGTACCTGGAGAGATGGCTGTGTGTGCCACTTCTAGCACACGTGCCATAGGTTCGCCATCACAGCACTAGGGAACCTTGTTGCTTTGTGCTTCATTTTCTTAACACTATTGAAATTGCGTTGCCAGTGAAAAAAGGCATTGACAAGTAGGGAAGGACAAACCTGTGGTTGGAATATCAAACAAGACTGGAGGGAGGTGTTAAGAAAGGGCTGAGCTTAGAGACCTTGCATTGCAGGAAGTGGCAAAGGCCTGACCTCCCCAGAATCCCTGAAGCTTTATCTGACTATTCCCAAGGGAATGCAGTCAGTCTGGCTAGATTCTTCTAACATAGGTGACTAATAATAAAGCTTCTGCTTGATATCCATGAGGGTTCTGGTTGCTTGCACCTGACTCCTCCCCACACTTGAAAGGGCTTATTGGCTTGTTTGCATTTATTAATGTTCTCGTAAGATACAGACTTCCATGCAAAAGAAGTGGGGAGACTTTTTCTTGGGCTTTTGTCATATTCGTTATGACCAAGTCAAACACTGATTTCCCTTCAATTTAATTTACATTTAGATTCAGTTAAAATTAATAATACTTATTATGATTATTCTCCACTCACTAAAAATTATTATTTAATAACTTTTGGGAGACTCCTGAGGCTGTATCAAAGCTTTGGAAGATCTCCTAAAACACTGGGAATCTAAGGTCCCAGATTGTGCATCTTTACTCTAATGCTCATTGGATAAGAATTGTTGGAGATTGGTGAAGTCTAGGAGAGTAGAAAAGGGCTGGCTCAGTAATTTACCTTCAAAAGTAATAGAAAAACTGGTTGGAAACCATGTATTTTTATATATGCTTGCTTCTCTAATTCTTCCCATTTTTTAAATTGCTCCATGCAATAAATAGCAAGTATATTACGACCTTATGTATTTCTAGAGAATCTAGAGTAGACTAGAGTGAAGTAGAGATTCTGGTTTGCATGGAAGCTTTGTCCGCATTTGTGGCATGTGCACAAAATATGCCAAAACTAACCAATGAGCAGAGAATACTTGAGGTAGACATATGACTAAAGCGTTACTCTTGGTAAATATCTATGGACTTATTTGGTTATGACCATGGCATATGGAGGATTGCAACTTGAAATTTAAAGAGGAAGAAATGAGAGTGTGCACTGACAGAGAAAAAAAGATGTGTTGTGTGTCTCTGAAACTAAGAAAAAGAGGGAGTGTATAATTACAGAATAACAGATGTCTGACCTTGTCTAGTGTAGTACATACATCGAAGTAAAGGTATAAGTTTAATTCTCATTGAAAGGACCAAAAATGTATGTCAGAAAGTTTTCACTGAAGTTCTAAGTTATATTGGATGTGAAGGTATTGTGAAGGTTGCCCTACCAAGCCTGTTGCTGCCACAAGGTACTCCAGTTTTTCAGCTGCATGTCATGTTAACTGCAAATATTTTGAATATGCATCTTGATCTCAAACTAGAAATATGCTTTTCCCTAAGCCTTTCTTTTTGGAGGAAAAATCTTTGGATCTTTTAAAACCCAAACTTTAGAGAAACAGAGAAAAGAGAGCTTCCCCCAAAACGAGAGGCCAAGTTGAGAACCAAGGCTAAAGAGAGCACCCTCAAAAATAATTTAATTGGAATTAGAAAGTGTGGGTGCACAAATAGTTTTGCTGTTGCATTAGGCTGAGAGAAAAGTCAAGGCCAAGATATATGTAATTGAGTAGAATTCATGAGATTCTAAAAGTAATGATTGTTATGTTGCTATTTATTTTGGTTTTATTATATAGTGATTTTGTGTTTTACTGCTGTAAATCATTGTGTGGTGGTAGGTAAATTTCATAAACAAATCGATCAGCCAGCTATACAATAGTGGGATTTGTTTAATTTTAGCTTGGCCTATGAAGCCAACTGTTGTGGTCTGTGATCTCTGAATTATCAATTACTGTAGTGTGGTATATGTACTCAGCAAATCATAGATCCTCAACAGGGCACTTTTGTAGGTCATGCCACTCATTGATATGTTTTAACATCAGCCACTGATTCTGTCTTTTCTGTGGGAAGACCTATTTTGGAACAATTTGCAACTGGAATTAAGTCTGACTTCTTCCTTGTTACAATTTCAGAGGGCTGTTAAAATACAAGTTTTATTCAGGTTTGGAGAAAATTTTTATTATTTTTATTGTACTGTTTTCACTGTAAAATTTGTTAATGTTAAGTAACTGTAAGATAATAAAGTCACTAGGATTACAGCATATAAATGTACTAAAATAAATAAATGTTGACCTAATAAATAAAGGGTTAAAAAACTATGACTTAATGCAATAGGTAAGCCAGGCTGAGGAATATATAGGAAAAGGATAACCGAAAAAAGCAACTTTGCATAATGGTTTGGGTTTAATGGATTATTAATTAGATTAGAGATACCACATGATGGAAGGGATATATGAAAGTTTTGGAAATTGCACCTTGGAGGTTTGAAAAGACCCTTAAGGTATAATTTTACATACTTCAGTGTTTGTTTATTTATTATCCCGCCTTCTATTATTTTTATAAACAACTCAAGGTGGGGAAAATATCTACGGTAATACTCCTTCCTCCTTCTATTTTCCCCTGTGAGGTGATGTAGATCTAGTCAGATCTTTCTTAAGAACAAGTCACAAGATGAAAGTTGCTTCTAATATTCCTATGGGTGCTTAGGACATGTTTATGTATTGAAATGTAATCTTCAGTTGTTTGTGATTGGCATGGGGAGAAAGATGGTGTGTTTGTGTACTACAGTGTTATGGATTTCTTTTTTCAGTTCCTTCCCAAGCACCAGCAGTTCAGTGATCGTGTACGTAAACGACTTTACTATGGCTGGGATAAAGACAGTGCCCTTGATAATCTCTCAAGTCCAGTTGCAGGTGAGTTTCGTTTGGAAATTTTGTATTTGGCCTTAGGGAGGGTTTAAGAGGGGGGGGGGAATGATATGCTGGAGAAAATTACAAGCTATTGGAAATTGGACCAAGGCTTATCTTCGCATATACACCGGGTTGGCTATATAATCAATTCTGTCAAATTCTACCTTTGCTTTAAAAGAGTTCATGAATTTTCATCCTGCTTTGCTCATTTAGCATTACTGGGCTAATTAAACGTCTGAGAAAAGAGTTGAGTATATAAGAGTTCTCTGAATTATGTTGTGAATATACAATACTTCACAGCTAGGCCCAAGCACTTGATAGAAAGTGGGAAAGTGGAAAAAGATCAGTGGTTTTTCCCCATAAGATTTTCATTTTAAATAAAGTATAGGGTGAGGTGTGGGTAGTGGGTGTATATATATATATATATAAGAGAGATGAAATGAAGAATAGAATAATAGCGCTCTCCTTTTTTCTACATTTAGAAATTAATCATGAGTTGCCCATTTCTAAGAACTAAATGAATGAAAGGATAGAGAAGAACAATCAAAGTCTAGTCTGTCCCAACAGAGTATATTACTCTATTATTTCATTTAAACATATAACAATCACATTTATTCTCATATGTAATTCCCCAAATATATGCCTTTTTCTATAACTTTATATGAATTACGGTATTTCTAAATGATATTCAGTAAATTAGGTCTTTATCTTTGTTGTGACAGAATCTATTGAAGCAGATCCTGTTGTTTAGCTTGACAATAAATTTATAATTTCATTTACATTCCTAATTTTAGCCGATAGGTAGCTTTCCAGATTCTAACCAAGGTTCCTGAGCAATACTGAAATTAGAGAAAATGTTCAACGGAAACAGAACAGCTTTTTTCAACACTACATCTTTGTTTGATGTTATTATTGCTTTTATTGTAATAAATCTTGCTAAAAAGAATTTGCTGAGATTGGGAAACTTTTAGGTCAGACAGCTATTAAAATTCTAACAGCACACTTGGTACAAATCTGATTAATTATAGGGACACCATTAAGATGTAAATCAACTTAAACAAAGGGTTGGGATTAAAGAAAATAAATCCCACAAATGCAAATCTATAGTGGAAGGAGTCTCTTTTTTCCTTCTTTGCCTTCTCCCCTATTTAGCAATACATCTACCCTGTAACTTTCTTGTGTCTGAGAGGCTTCTGAGGGAGATCAGATGGGGAAAGGTGCAAAAGGATTTGTTTTGTAATATTTTGGGTCTGAAATTTTGCAAACCATTACCCCCCCCCCCCACTTCCAGGTAAGAAACTGCTATTCTGAGCATGAGACAGGCTGCTTTGAATTCGTTCTCAGCATTTGTGATTTTTCGATCTTGAACAATTATTTTAATCAAGTGGGGCTACACAGAGAGAGAGAGAGACAGAGACAGAGACAAAGAGAAAACAGTTCCAGAAATGGATGTTAGGTTCTGTTATGTTACAGGAAAATTTGAGCAAGGAATTTCCTCAGCTTGAGAAGAAGGATCTCTTTACGTTGCATTGATGCCAGCTATTTTTTATGTTCTAGATATTGCTGTTGAATTACTTCAGAAAGCTGCTCCTAGTCCAATTAGGAGACTTCAAAAGAAATACGTTTCTCATGTCTCCCGGTATGACCCAATTCTCCTTCTCCACCTTTGGACCAATCTTTTCTCTGCATTCATATTTGTTGTTGTACCTTTTTACATTTGTTTTGAACAAATACTGCTGTGGAAGAAGATACTTTCTGGTTGTGGGGAAAGAATGGCCAGAAAGGAAGGTTTATTTTTTATTTTATTTATTTATTAGATTTTTATTCCAACTTTATCACTTGATAAGTAACTCACGGCAACAAACATATGTACTACTTCTTCCTCCTCCTATTTTCCCCACAAAAACAACCCTGTGAGGTGAGTTCGGCTGAGAGAGCGTGACAGGCCCAAAGTCACCCAGCCAGCTTTTGTGCCTACGGTGAGACTAGAACTCACCGTCTCCTGGTTTCTATGCCACCATCTTAACCACTACACCAAGCTGGCACTGTTGTATGATAGCTACTTATAATTGTGAATAATTATTTTATAATTAAGAATTAATATAATTAAAATTACTATAGGAGAGTTCTTTCTAAAAAATTCTGCTTGGGAAAAAAAAGTTAACGATCAGAAGGTAAAAAGTTGGCCTTGACAACAGATTTTTAGTGAGAGATGATGGAAAAAATGCTGCTGTAAATCCTAAGAATCCTATTTTTCGTGTTGCTCTTGGGACCTCCAAAAGAGCAATCTAATTTTTTTATATTTGCTGCAACATCTTGCAGGCACTTGTTTGAATCATAAGAGGAAGCACGTTGGTTCAGAATAAAGAACCCTTCTGTTCCCATGGCGGCCAACTATAGAAAGGCAGTAAACAAAATGTGATCGGGATAGTATTTCTCGGTTTTTTAAATCCCAATCAGGAAGGTTTCCACTTCTCCTTGTCAGCATTCAAGAGTGGAAAATGTAGAATTAAGAAAAAATTCCGATATCGGAAAGCTGTATTAGTGAAATTATGTTTTTAAATGTGGAAAACTTTCAATAAAAAGCATTAAAAAAAAAAGAGTGGCGCTTGTAAATACACAATAGCTATGTTGCAGAATATATCACGAGTTTAATAATGTTTGGTTGTGCAGCTAAAATGGCCTCAAGGAAGGTCTCTTATTTGAGTCCTATGGTATGAGATTTTCAATAGGCTGCTTCTTTTAGGGAGGCTTGTATTTCTCCCTGCTCCATGATGTTGGCCTTGGTTTACATCGAGCGACTTCGGCACCGTAATCCTGAATACCTACAGCAGATCTCATCCTCCGACCTTTTCTTGATTTCCATGGTGAGTAATTGGGTTGGGATGGAGGCAGGCAAAGCAGAATGCTTGTGTGTGAGAGAGCATGTGTTTGTCCTTCGGGAGTTGGGCGGCATATAAATTTTATAAAATAAATAAATAAATAAATAAATAAAATAAATTAGCCACACATTTAATCATCTTAGAAAATAGAAGATACAGTACATGTACTTTATAATGAGTCTTTTATCCCCAAGAAGTGTACAATTATAATGCTATGAAGAAAATGTTCAGGATCTTTTGTCTGTACAACAAGCTGTCTTGATCCTTCCAGACTCCATCATTTCATAACATTCTCACCATGAATATATGATGGCCCAATTGATAAAGATATGAAGTTTTCAAAAAGTCTGAAAACTTGTATTGGGTCCTGAACTAGTGTATTGATGGAAAATATTGAACTTTAAAGTACTATAGGATAATTTTTAAGCATTACTTAACTTATTATTGTGATATCTATTGAACAACATTTCTCTTGATATATACACTTTAAATCATTTGGAGCTATTTATCTAGTTTTAAGAACATCGTTCTTTTCCCTCATGTTTAACCATCATTGTTCCACTTCCATATTTTCTCATTTTATAATGCAATTCCAGATGTCCTGTCATAGGCTTTCTGCCACCTTCCCCATAATCTTTCTAGCTTCAGGTCAATCACAGTTTATCTGTATACTTGCTGATATTTAGTTTTGTGAATTGATCTCTCTCACCTAACCTTTGGCATTGAATTTTTTACACTGGCATTTATACTTTCACTTCTCAAAGTATCTGAGAATTTGGAAGTTGAGGATTGGGGTTTTCTTCCAAGTTTAGAAATAGGGGAAATTGCCATTTCTTTATCCCATTCCTATACTAAAACAAACCACAGTGATAGTGTTTTAATACAGCCCCTCCTCCTGTTGCTTTCAGATGGTTGCCAGCAAGTACCTTTATGATGAAGGAGAAGAGGAAGAGGTATTCAATGATGAATGGGGCGCTGCAGGAAAGGTGGACGTACAGACTATGAACATGCTGGAGATGAATTTCCTCCGTGCCATTGTAAGACTTCTAAAGATGTGTTATGTGAAGGAGATGCACAAATCTTCATTACTTTCAGCCAAAGTTCAGAGAAATTAGTGGGCTAAAAGGACATGAGAAGATGTATGCACTTTAAGAGTGGCAAAGCTGTAGGAGTTTTAAATGCAATTATAATGAAGATTGAATAAAAGATAGCACGAGCACTTAGACTTATATACCGCTTTACAGTGCTTTACAGCCTTCTCTAAGCAGTTTACAGAGTCAGCATATTGCTCCCAACAATCTGGGACCTCATTTTATCACTCTCAGAAGGATGGAAAGCTGAGTCAATCTTGAGCCTGGTGAGATTTGAACTGCCAAATTGCAGGCAGCCGGCAGGCAGCAGAAGTAGCCTGCAGTATTGCACTCTAACCACTGCACCACCACGGCTCTTGTTGGGTTTTATGTTGTTAAAAAGCAAAATAATATAGATTTCATTTAGTACTGTGATGCATAAGTAAATGCAGAGCAATAGATTCATGAATGAATGAAACTCAAACACTTGCCTCAACAACAATAATAACAATCCAAAGAGATAACACTAATTGTCAAGCAGACAGTATTGTTTTATCCAGATGTCTGCAAGACTTAAGCGGTTTCTCTTCCACTTGAAATAGAAGGACATTCCATGAGCAGAACCTTCACACCAGCTGCTGTTGAAAATTTGTTAGAGATAAATAAGTGAGAAACAAAAGCACTACCTATGGCTGTTATGAGGCACTGCCCAAACTGAATATGGGGAACATTTTTACATTTAAATGTAGTTAGCATGGAGCAACATTCAATCCTTCCCTTCTTATATTTCATGCACTGTTCATATAAAAAGGGGCAGAGGAAACAATTCTAGCTCACTGTTTCAATCATTCTTTCCTTATCTACAGGACTGGAGTCTTTTTACAGATCCCAAGGAGTTTTTTGAAGTGCTCAGCTGGCTGGAAGGACGGTAGGTGTTTTGATCAAGATGCTAACATTTTTCTAGAACTGGCATAAAAGGAGTTCTTTGAGTGGGCTGGGAAAACAATTACTTTGTATTCTAAATGGACTGAATATGATCAGAAAGTGACTTTATGTTCTGCCGTATCTATAGCTAGACTGCAAGTCCTTGATGAACCACTGTTCAGCCAGTCTTCTGTCTTCCCACATGTGACTGTACAATGTATCAGAATGTACAGTGTACATTTTTGCTGAATTTTGGAAACAGAATGTGTTTTGTTCTAAAACTGGAAGTACTATCCACGTGAACTAGTCAGCTTTGAAAATCCTCTGCAAAGAAGACTCCTTTTATCCTTCATGTTTCACTGGAGTGTGTGTGTATGTATGTGTGTGTGAGAAGTGAGGAGTGTTATCTTACTGTCACCGTAAATTGATTAGATCTGTTGCTAAACGGTATCAGTGCTACAGTAGCAGTGTATCAATTCCTGGAGTGACAAATACAGCAGCATGGATATTTCCGTCACTGTAATACAACAAGGAAGTGGTTTGTTTGTATAGTTCTGACGACACCAGAAATGGGGATGTTCTTGAGTAAAGGCTCTGCAATTTTTTTGTTCCTACAGTGTGGCTGAGAAGCAGGGTGTTAGACGTGGCTGGTTCACCTACACTGATCTGTGCGTTCTACTGGAACAAACTTTGTGGCAGCAGGCTTTGGGTCAATTCTACCAGCAGGTAGCCAAGGTAGGAACCAAATTGCCTAAAGTGAGAAAAGGGAGTGACAAAGAGAACGAGGGATTGTAAATGAGATAGGTAAAAATAGGGACAGGTCAACAGGCTATTTAGGGTACGGTATGCAAATGAGAGAGAGATCCTAATTCTGAGATCCCTCGTATGTCTACTTGGGGTAAAAATGATAGGATACTAGTTTTGTTAGCTACCCAACTGCCCAAAGGAAAGAAAACAAAGAGAAACTGTGAATTGATATTAATTGTGGAGGTGGGGATGGGAGTGTCAGAGAGAAAGCAACCTCACCAATAACCTTCTGCTGAATTAAGGTTCTGTGACTGTCTGCACCCTGCAAGGACAAACTTCCTTGTATTTTCTTTGAATAGCTATTATATACTTTCAAATGTCACATGTGCTGACTGGTCCAAAGAAGCCGGGTATCCCAGTCCTGATTTCTACTACCGGTAGATAGAATTTGATAATCCTGTCTTATTTCATCTGTGATTTTACTAACTTTCTACACCATTTTTCAATTTAGAAGCCCTTAAAGTGGTGGCTTAATGCAGACAGATAAAAAAAAGTTAAAACACTTATAAAGCAACAAAATCCACAGTAGAGTGGTCAAAACATGAAGATTTGTTCAACCAAGATTTATTAAATAAGACACAATGACTATCCATGTACCCTCAAAGTCAAACCAAATATACCCAGGGGTGGGTTCCTCCCGGTTTGGACCGGTTCTCCCGAACCGGTAGCGGCCCGCTGGTGACGTCATTTTTTCCTTCTGAGCATGTGCAGAAGCCGACTTCCGGCACTGTGCATGCGGTTGCCATCTTTTTTTGGCTTTGGTGTGTTTTTTTGTTTTTTTGTTTGTTTTTTGTTGTTGTTGTTACTGCGAGGCATGCCCACGCGGGAGGGAGTGAACCGGCAGCGAGGTAAGTTGGAACCCACCCCTGAATATACCACATTATGGTTTAGTATGATATGTGTGAACTCTACAATAAATACTCAGAAACTAGTATATCTAGCAGCATTTGTCTGACTTGACCTTGCTAGATAATGGAAGTTTTTTCCTTTATTGGTTTACAAATTCCTAGTTTTCTGCATTTGAAAGGGAGTGGGATATGTAACTGGAGTTCTTGGTGGACAATATATTCTGATCCAGTGGATTGAGCCAATTTTAAGACTCAATGCATAATCTGGTTTCTTTTTTTCCCCCTTTTACAGCTAGCGTGCATTCTTGGTGTGGTGTATCTGACAGGTGTTGCTGCTTTATTTGCTTCAGCCGCAGTGATGCATCACACACTCCATGTGAAAAGGCCTGGTCCTACTGCTGTTACCAGTACCAGAGATGCTCTGGTTTCATGTCTGCCTCTTTCCTCTTCAGCCCAGAATATGGATTGCAAACAAGAGCCACCATATTGTCCTTCATGGCCCAGAGTGGAGAATCAAACCTTTCAAGGTGAAAAGCAGCAAAGAGGAATCAGTGGGGTTTCAGTTACAGTGCTGTATCTCTGGGGCAAAGTCCTTAAGGCATTATCTTATTCACCGGCCCCCATCAGCTCTTCACTTTGTCCACACTGCCATCAGCCCACTTCCTGCATGACAGCCAACCACACAGCTTGCACCCATTTTGCTCAACAGTCAACTCGCTTTGCACTTCCCTGTTGCTCCAGCAGCTCGTACTGGGACAGACCCCTTCATTTGTCTCCTAATTGCAAAGACTGGCCGGAACCTCTAGCATTGCAGCAGTGTCCTTGGCAGGCTTCCTTAGAGCTTGGCAGGTTCAAAACTTTTATGTTTCCTAGTTAAGATTGGAAAGAAGGACATAGCTTAGATGTAGGGGGTGAACACCTTGATAAGAAATGCTTTGGTGCATCAGAGTCATGGGACACAAGGCAGGAAAGGCCAGAGATGGAAGCAAAGCGCTTGGTACATTGTATTGCGGCAGATATTAAGTCACTCACCTTTTAAAATTTGACTTCAATATCTTTCTCTTCCCCCAAATTGACACTGATGCTTAAAAAGCTTTAAGGAGTTTATTGGAAGAAGGCACCTCGTCTGAAGTGTTGAGACTGGGACAGGGAGCGCAAAGTCTAATAAACCCTTCTTCCATTTCATATAAGCCAGTTACTTGCACTGGAGGCTGGTATAAGTCCTTCCTTGCTGAATTGGGTGAGGACACTAATATCAGGATTGCTTGCATCAGGCACCATGGATCCTCCCAGCTTAGCTGTACTTGTGGAGCAATTTGCCAGGTAGACTTCTCCGTAAGTTCTATGGATCTCACTACCATGGTGGCGAATAGCAGCAGCTCTACACAATTTAGGTTAGCAGTGATTGTTACATAATTAAGTATGTAAAGTCATTACTCGTGTTCTCTGCCTGTGTCTTACCCATTGTTTTCCTAAAAGCCATGCAGGTCTTGCCTGGGATTCTCTTGTGCTGTTACATGGGGATGAAGGCAGGGTGGGATGCCACTTGCTGAGGGAAGGCTCAGTACTGTTAATTAGGGTATGGAAGATTAAGGATAGTTTGGGATTCTTGGTCTTATTTATGAGTGCTTGACTGCCTCCTTCATTTTTTGTGACAGAAGCGGGTAGAAGGGTGGCAGCTTTTTCTTATACCTGCCTTTTGTAAGCAGATTGCCTCCAGATATGTTGGATTACTACTTTCTGTGATCCCCAGTTAGCATGGCCAATGGCTGGGGGGAGTGATAATTCAAACTCTCTGGAGGATACCTAAATAAGAAAGGCTGTCCTACCCCAATTTCTTCCAACACTTTTCTGCTGTAGTTTTCCACTGTAATTTGTAGATGGGATCTCTTCTAATAAAGGTATTTGTGTGTTCCTGTCTCTCTTTTTTGTTTGTTTGTTTGTTTCATGATACCAAACCTTCATCCAGTGCCATCAGCTGCTTTCTCTTCTTTCTGGGAGCTTAAGGCAGTGTTTCTCAACCTTGGCAACTTTAAGATGAGTGGACTTCAACTCCTAGAATTCCCCAGCCAGCCAATTCTTGGAATTGAAGTTGTCAAGGTTGAGAAAACACTGCTCTCAATGGTATGTATGGCTCAGAGATATTACTACTGAACATTATGTTCTTGAGTATCTTACACTTTATTTTACAGTACTTCCCATAATGTCTAGCCCACTAAAAGTAGCAGAATAGTGTAGCTGATATTCTCACCCTGTTCTATTTTGTGTATAGACACATCTATACTCAAATATTCAGAAGTAAAGTAGCCTTATGGATCTGTGCCTCAGAGCTGCTCAAAGATATAGTGTGATTTGCTTAACTCCCCTAATATTCCGGACATATGTATTGTGCAGAAAATGCTTCTGCAAGTTCTTAACATATATAGTCCTAGAAGACCTTGGGCCACTTTCTTTCTTTCTTAGCCCTAGGAAAGAGGCAATGGCAAGCCACTTCTAAAATTTGGCAAGAAAACTGAAGGGACTTTTCCACCCACCTGCCAAGGGTCAAAACTGACTGAAACACACACACACACACACACACACACACACACACACAACTTCTATAAAGCCATGAGTGAGATGTTTGTGTCTGATGGAGAACCATTTATTATTCTTTGAACTAGATTAAAAAATATCAAGAAAGAACATTACAGTGTAATTTTTATTGCACTAATGCATTTTGAGGAAGTATTAGAACATTTATACTACTACTCTGGAGACTGGGCTTTCTTTGTGATATAGAATATATGGCTGTGTAGAGTCATAGAATGTAAGAAAAGAACCAAGTCCTAAGGTAGGATTTTGAATCAATTTGAGAAGAGCAATTGTGCAAGTGTCAGGGTTCCAAATAGCATCCAATTTTATTGTGGCAGGCGAAAGACTCCGACTATAATGGCTTCAGCCTGACAGCAAGCTTGTTTGAGAAGGACATACCACCACTGGAAAGGCACTCTGTTAAATAGCTATCCACCACACCTGATTTGACAGAAGCAACTAGAGAACGCCATGATACAGGAATATAGAGGGTAGATGATCTTTCAAGTTAAATAGGCTTCTATAGATGAGCAATTTCAATTGCACTTGGAAAAGCTAGTGAAAATGGAAAAGTACTAATACAACAAAGTCATAACGTAATTCTAGTTAGCTATTGATTTTTATTATTAAACAAATTTATATAACCACACATAGGTGGCTGAGGGCAGCTTATACATTTTTAAAAATCTACCATATAATAAAAATTGATTTAAAAACCACTCCATCTGCCCATGGCAGAAACAACACAATGAAGTTGGCCACTTGATCGGCTCTGTCTCCATTTGTGTACCCAGGCCTTCTGAGAAAATGGGTGGATATTTACAGTAAGGCTGCATTTCGCCACGTATGGATATCGTATCATGTCAGCACCATCCAATAAACCAAGAGCTTACTCAGGTCAGATCTACAGGTCTCCTGGATCCCAGAGCACTACCTGCCACTCAGTTAAAATTTCTTTAGTTGGAGGAATAGATCTAGCTCTAACAGGCTGAACTTTGATTGGTTAGGCAGAGTGCACTCTCACATTTTATTCAAAAGGTTCACAGCAAACAGCAATGATGTCAAAATTACATATGTATGATGATGCAAATGCTACTGTCATGTTTGCATCCCAACATTTGACATAAGCTGCATTTTCCAATTCACTATTTGGCTACAGATGCCCATGTTTGTACTGGGCAATGCAGTGCAATAGAGTATTTACTATCCGGGTTCTTTACTGTACCAGACACAATTTAGAACACTACTTAGTTTTTATCTGTCAATGTTTGTTTATTCAATTTAAATTCACCTTGAATATTCAACAACTAAAATAATACCAAATACCAAATAAATGCAAGTTAAGATTATTAACAATAAAAGGCTGACAATAGGTGTATACCTTGCTTGATGGGAAGGAAGGAGGAGTATAATTTTAAAGGAATCTTTTAAAGCAATGCATAAGAAAATCCTTGCAGGTGTTAGTTCAATGGACTATTGAAATACCAGGGATGGGAGGAATTTTCTGGAGACGGATCTGCAGATTTTAATATTTGGACAGATTTGTAAGGAGAGAGGTGATTTCTCAGACACCCAGACCCTCAACCATGTAGGACCTCAAAAAGTTAACAATTTAATTTTTACGTGAAAAAGAATACAGTAGGTAAATTGTGTGGATCTTTTAATACAGGCATCATAAGATCCCGTGCACCAGTTAGCAGTATACAGTAGATGCCCTATTTTCTACTGTTTGCAACTTTGTGCATACATAAAAAATAATCCCATGCAGAATATCTTGCAGTAATCAAAGTGAAATGTACAGTAACTAAGGCATGGAGGATAACAACTATACTATTGCCAAATCCAACTTTTTCTCTAGTGCTGGATTTTTCTTTGTTTTATTGTGTGTTGGTCTTTAAAAAAAATACGTTTGACTTTTGGTAAAAACAAAAACAAAAAACAGACACCCTCTAGAATCTCCTGGGTTATATATGAATATTGAAAATAAATAAGAAGTGCAGCCCTAGTCTGCAAAGTTGTACATATGATACAGTCACCAGCAATGCAGCTATCACATCACACCAAGGCGTATTATATTAAATAACATGGAAAGGGGACTGCAGGGCTGAAGGAGGAAATATAAATTTGAAGGCTGCTGTGATTAAATAATTAGAGTTTCTGATTTGGTCTGAAGAGCAGATCCTCAGGTCTTGCTCATTTCTTTAATCCTACTGTACTACCAGTCCAGGAAAGTTGGTAATGTCCACAGAAATGCCAGTTAGGTAAATGCAGCTATTTTTCACCCAGAGAATTCTTGTTTTCTCTCCACTTCCATTAAGTCTTAGCTCAACATAAATGATGAATCAACAATGAACAACACATTAACTTATAAACTGCATATGTTAACATGGTTCCTATTTTAGAACAGTGAGCAAATATCCAAAAATGCTTCTCTCCTTTGCTTCTCCTTTCACCCTGGCTCATTCTTGTCTTACCCTCCCAATGCAGGAGGCCTGTTACTTGGCAAGCCAAGTTAATAGCTAATGGACTGAAGAATTGTGGCCTGGAAGGGCCAAAGGTGGAAGTTCAGACCCAAATAGCTAATAAAATGAACAACCAAAGGAAAGGGAGGAGCTAGAAAGAATCTCTCCTGTTGCTAGGTCACTTTTCAGACAGGAGTGCAACATTAAGGGAAAGGAAGAAGTCAGCAGCATGAGCAAAGCCACCAGAGCTTCCCAAAGCATCCTGCCCCTTGCTCAAATAGGGTCCAAATGGCCTCCCTGGCCTATAAGTTGCTTATTGGCTTTGCAGGTGAGTAGAGTTACTAGGAGGTAATATTCCACTGGAGAAGAATTCAAACTCTCTTGTGATGGGTAGTGGCAGGTGAGAAATTATTTCTAATGAATTGGAAAGTGATTTCAGCATGTTGGTTGTCCAGCATTAATCCTGATATGCATGTGTGTCATGTTAGTAAGGCAAAATCCATGGGGTGTTATAATTATTAGCTGATTATTATTTTTAAGGGATGAGCTACACTTTGATGTGTTACTCTAGGGGTGGGACAGAAATTATAGATCTGATTGAAGATATTGGCCAGCAATTCTGGAATTAGATAGACAAGCCTTCTAAATACACTATGCTGTCTTATGAACAAGGACAGTAGCTTTACAAAGGGTGAGTAAGTGCTCTACTCTAACCCATTGTTCCTTCTCTCTAGCATCTCCTGGTCCAGGTGTCTTTTCTCTGCGTGTTTCATTTTCTCTTCATTGCCAAACTGCCCAAGGAGCAACTGAAGGAGACTCCATCTTGGGATGGACTTCTAGCACACAATCTCTTTGCCTGTGGCATCTCCACGGCCATTCAATGTAGTCTGGGCACCAGGTAAGCTGGTTTTAATCCCTTCTTCCCCCATATTCCCACAATCTTCCCTAGGGTCCATTTGGTTCAGTTATGGATGAAAGCCAGAGTAGTTCAGTGACAATGTTGAACAATGAAACAAGGAGACTCAGATTGAGGCCTATCTTCAGCCAAGGAATCTCCCAGGGTGATTTGGGGCTAGTCACTACCCAGCTTCAAAAGGTTGCTATTGGAATACAGTTGGAGGAGGGAGGTGTTTAATACTGTCTATGAGGAAAAGCTGCCCATAGGTTTGACAAACAAAGAAAATAAAATAGGCAATCCACAATGGCAGAGCTATTGGCATGGGATGATGTCGTGGGAGGCTGAGGAGAAAGGAGGGTAGGCTGGTTGCTGCATTCTACTTCTTTCAGGTTGTGATGTTTTGTGCTGTTCTTCTGGATTTTTAAAATTTGCAGCTTTCCAAGACTGGGACAGGATGTAAGAACAACTGAGGGACAGCCACTATGTTTACTCTTTGCCCATCAGCCAGGATACAATTGGCCCCATGATGAAAGGAGATAATCAACACATCCAGTATGGATGTATTCTGTACTACATTTTTTAAAAAGCACCAATAAGACTTTACTGAAGAAAACTTCCCTCAGCCTGGGAGATAATTGTAGGCCTGTCTCAAATGTTCAATTTCAGGAAAAGATTGATCAAGAAGCAGCTCCAGATTGATATGCAGCTCCAGATACATTTGAATGATAATGGATTTTCTGGTTCCATTTCAGTCAAGCTTTCAGCCAGGATAGTTTATTGAAACTGTTTTGCAGTCTTGACGAATGACCTTCATTAGATATGGGATAGGAGGAAGAATGGCCTTGTTTATTCTTCTGGGTCTCTTGGAAGCTTTTGGTACCATCAACTATAGCACCTTTTTAGAACCTCTGGTAGAATTGGGGCTTGGAGCCATTATTTTACAGTGGTTCTGGTCCTTCCTGTCAGACTGTGCCCAGAAGGTGGTCCTGGGAGACTATTGTTCAACACAACGAAGGCATATCTTTCTTGCTCTTTTGGATAATTGTATTAACAGTTTTAAAAAGGAAGACAAAAGCTAACACAAACTGATAAAAAGAAAGGGGGGAAAAGAGAGACATCAAAGCTAAAAGTGCAAGAAACAAACAAACAAAAAAGAAAAAGAAAGAAAAAATATAAAAAAGTGCCCCCCCTCTCCCAAGTTTTTTTTTTACCTTATATACCGTTAATCTTATGTTCCTAGAAGTCTAGGCAGAATATAGAAGGGACATTTTGTGCATGTGGAAAGCTAACTTTGGAGATGGATAATAACTCCTCCGTTTAAGTTGCCACCAGTCCTTCCAAAATGTTTAATGCCTTTGTCATCCCTGCAGATTGCCTCTGGTGCAGGCTCCGTCTTTTGAATTCCTTATCCCAGCCATGCTACTGACCCAGCAGATGGCTCCTGTTCATCAATCAAAAGAAAACAGTGAGTTATGGTCTACAGCAGAGGTGGGTTCCTCCCGGTTCGCACCAGTTCTATAGAACCGGTAATAAACCGGTGGTGACGTCACGGAGCCGGTTCTGTCGGTGCCGGTCCGTGGACGCCGCCATCTTTTTTTTGGGAAAAAAATTTTTTTTGGAATTTTTTGCTGGTTTTTGCTTCTGCGCATGCACAGAAGCCGAGTTTTCGGCACTGTGCATGCGCCACCATCTTGTTTTTGGCTTTGGTTTTTTTTTTTGCTATTTTTTTGCTTGTTTTGCTTCGCATGCGCAGAAGCTGAGTTTTTGGCACTGCGCATGTGCGGCCATGCGTGCTTGGCACGCACGCACCTGCACGGCACAGCCACGCGGCACGCAATGCGCACGCAGCCACGTGGCACGGGAGGAAGCGAACCGGCGGCGAGGTAAGTTAGAACCCACCCCTGGTCTACAGCACCCACCACACCACTCCTCCAAAAACATATAACTACCGGTAGGCACAAGGCATTGTAATGACAATAGCAAAGCTGGCAGGATTCCCTATGTCACTTTCTTTGGATTTAGCAAAAGTTGTCATATTCAGTGGAAACCAGGTGGTGATGACGGGTGTCTGATTTCATTGTAAATCCATCCCTTAGAAGAACTAATGTAACCATCTCATATCAGGACAAAATGCACACCTTGCCTTGTCCAATCAGTAGAAAGGCCATCTAAAGCAGTCTTCTGTTTCCAACTGTGCTCCCTGTACAGGTAAAATATGGAAGGTAACAGCTGCCTTTTATCCTTACCTTTTGATGCACTATTTCTATTTTTTTCTTTCCTTCCTAAATGATGAAAAAGTTTTAATCAGAGGGCTGTAGTTAATATTTTCAGTTATTGCTTGGGTTCAGATTTTGTTCTATTTGCCCTTAGATTTCCATTCTTTCATTTGGAATCTTTTCTCCAGTGAATTCTATAGATTTCTTTCACAAGATATTGAATTCTGGGGTTTCCCCCTTTCCTTAATATTATTTTTGTTCTGAGAACCCAGTATAAATGTACATATCCTTTTTTTTTCATTTAGGCACTGAGGCTCCTGAAATATGTGCTGGGCTAGGCTGTGAGAACACAAGAAACCCGATGCAATTATTCCATGAGGTTGGTAGGTTTGATCTGTCAGAGAGCAAGGCTGGCTCTAGGATAAATAGCACTCAGATAAGAGTGCCAAACAATAGCACCTTGGGCTCAAGAGAGAATTGGAGGAGAACAGGGGGGGGGGAATTCTGTTGTGTGAACAGAAATACATTTTATAATACTTTCAGGGCTTTTAGTGCTTGGTAATATTATGTACTAGCTGGATACCCGTGCTTCGCTACGAAACTATGTGATGGGGCTTGATAAATTGACACTTAAAGTTTGAAAATTAATGAGTAGTTAAAAAAGGGACTGTATTATTTTGTTAGAGACGGTAAGGTAAGTTTCTGTTACAGATGAAGACATTATTGTAAGTGTAACGACAATGAAATAGATGGGCTTAAGCCCTTTAATCCCAGCAGCAACCGTGGCTGTTTTGTCTGTGTAGCCAGGCTAATAAGTTGCATAGCATAGACTTTCAATTCGTCCCTCAGATGAATTGCTCAGGACCTCCCTGTAAACAACATTCCTGGTTTTGCGCTCTGGCGGGAGGATGACCAGGCTGTCAGGTGAACTGACTCTGGAGCATGCAACATAGAACTGGCCATGGGAGAAACAGGCAGCTTCCCTTACTTATGTTTTCCTAATTGCATCTGTAAATCTTTTCCTGCATTTTTTGCCTCTTTTCCCTTTAACTGGTGTTACAGTAGAAGAAACAGATTCGTCTGAACTGAGGAGGAAAATAAGGGGGGGGATCTGTCTCTGCCTACCAGCATCCATTGGTATTCATCTGGCTAGCATCCCGTTAGTGTGTGAGAGAGTTGAGGGGTGTTTCAAAACTCAAACAGTATTTGCTGTGTGAGCAAGAAGGAGACAGGAAGGAGTCGGTGCATGGCTTAGCTCCACTGTTCTGTAGTAACGCTGCTTGCTGCTGTGAAAGCAAAAGCGAACCTGAAACTCCTCTGCTTGTGTTTTGCATTTGGATCAGATTTCTCTTCAGGTGGGGAGGGGGGAGTAGAACTCCTTAGCATCAGAGCTTGTTAATATTAATAAGTGAGCACCTAGAAGCCAAGAGGAACATACGTGGCAAATTTCAAGTTTGTAGGCTTTATGGTTCTGGAGATTTCGTGATTAATGCGTGAGTGGTTTTCGCTTTTATATATATAGATGCATCAGTCGCCTGCTTAGTTTAGTGTAGGACAATTGATGACAAACTACACACTGAAAAAAACCCAGATGTTAAGCTAGCAGATGGAAATTTATTAATATCCAAATAGCCTGTCAGTTTAGAGAAGAAATGTAGATATGTATGACATTGCTTTTAAATAGTTATTAAATCATAACTTTGTTAGTCTTTTACAACAAAAACAGCAGTCTTGGGCAAAGGCCCTGATGAGGCGTCGTACTGGAGGTGGTTAATGGACTGAAATAAAACCCATCTCCTCCCCATATGCATCTCGCTCCTTTCCTTGCCATCTTTGTTAATATTTAAGTCAATTTTAATGTTAATACCGGCAGCTATTGTTTTCATGTTTTCTTGTTTAATTGTGTTGCTTTTATTTGGTTGTAAGACACCTGGAGTTCCCTGTAGGTGAGATGGGCAGAAAATAAAATAAAATAATAAAATAAAATAAAATAAAATAATAAAATAAAATAAAATAAAATAAAATAAAATAAAATAAAATAAAATA